>CAXAMN010028739.1:261612-298313 GCA_963970005.1 Durusdinium trenchii
CTTGTTACTAGAAGCGATGCACTTGTTCCTAGTAGCTTCTTGTTACTGTTCTTGCTCAGATTTAGACTTCTATTTTGGGCAACAGATGCATGAGGCGTTCGCGCATCTTGCAGAGCTGGAGGCACGGATGGCATGGATGCCGTGTCAAAGACTGTTGAAATCTGCTTTGAGAATCGGACTCTGCAGAACCCATGCACCTTCGCAGCCATTGGCTGATGTTGGAGGTTTGCCCGTGTTGCCAGGAGGGCTCACAAAGAGCCAGATGCCAGGGCAAGTTGGAATTCTGGAACCGCTTTCATGGATCAATGCAGACTATGAGCATCAGATTGCTCTGAAGGCTCATTTGGACAGCTTGTCGGTGGAACTCTCATTACTTCGTTCAGATGTCGTCGATGTGCTGCATCGGCGAAGCTTGCGGCGAAGGAGAGCTGACATCTTCAGGGCCTGGCATTTCCACATCGCGCTGGGCCGCCCGAGCGCACCAAACGAGACTCGGAGAGGTGGTGCGACGATCGACTCTCCGAGAGAGGCCCAGAGAGGGCGACAGCTGCGTAGTTTGAACACATTGAGATGCGCTACAATTCTATGCGTTTTTTTGTCCAGCTCTCTTTTGCAACTGGTCTTGAGCCACTGGCGCTTGGCAGTCCATCGTCAGCAAAAGCCATTGGATTTAAGAGCCTTTCCAGCTTGGCGCTTGCAGCTTTTTCTGTGGGCTTGGCGTGGAGCAGTGGAAACTCCGCGTGGCTCAAGCATGCGCATGTCTATGAGGCATAGAGCCTGGCAGCACAGTCCCAGAAACATCGGGCTGCAGTCCCAAGTCTTGCAAAACCGGGCTGCATCTGCATTGCGAACCTTGCGTGACTACGACTTGGCCTATTTCATTCTGCAAGCTTGGAACGGAGCAGTAGTTTCGGCCACGCTGGCTCAGCTGGGTGGGGCTCCGACCCAGGTAGTCTTCCAACCGAATCCACACACCCATCCCGCAGGTCCCGGCTACCGGCTTCGGCGGCCGGACCTTGACCGAGCGAGATCACCCTTGGTGGCACGGACCTTTCGAAGGACTGCAATAACCATGATGGATGTGATGAGAGCGTGGTATGACACTTGTGCTTCTTCGAGGCAGTCCAGACAGCACATCAGAAATGCGGCCCTCAGGGTAGCTCGCGAGATCCTGCGTTTGGTCTGGCACGTGTGGCATGAGGGTGCTAAGGCCCAAAAAGCGCAACGATTCTTGGTGTGGTCCCTCGAGAAGAAGCAAATGCTTTCTCTGAGAATGGTTTCGAAGCAGTCCAACATGCAGAAGCTTCGCTTGTTTTTGCAGAGCTGGATGGCCTTTTGTACAGAGAACCAGCTGCGCAAGCTCAAGAGTCGTCGAGACCATCAGCTAAGGCAGGTTGGGCCTGTCTTGCAAGTGGGGCCTCCCCCAAAGTTTTTTCTACATTCCACCACTTACACGCACTCCGTGAATATCTCTATGCCTATCAAGAAGAGATTGTTCTGGGAATTTGGCAACCCTGTGCAAGAGAGAGCCTTTGGCACGCCCTTCAAGAACCGTTGAAACCAAAGGGTTGTCATAGTCAGTGGCACATGCGAGAGGATTAATTGTCCCGGACTAAACGACTCTTCTAAACTCTAAGCTTTCTCTAAACTCTCTTGCTCTTTTTGGATCTTTTTGCACCCAAATGGCCAGTTTACGGTTGGGCTAGTAGGTTGGAGGCCATCGCTCTTGGGAACCCGGTAATCACCTCAAACGCTAAGTGTGACTGGTGAGGCGATTGGGCATTGAGGCCTCGGAAGCGCTGCGATCGATTTGGCACCTGGGTTCTGTTTTGGTGCTGCTGCGCTCTTGGCATTTTCTCACGGAAAGACGCCGACTTTTGCAAAGCTTTGAGCATCAGAGACATCAATGGCAGTTCGACATCCACAGGGCGATGCTGCACAATCGAGTCCTAGAACGCTCCTATGCATCCAAAGACCGCGAGGCTAGCCTTTACAATCTGGTTCGATCGTTTCAGAAATGGAAGGGTTGGATGCACGCATGCCGCCTTGGGCGTCGGATTGCACGTGCACTGCCACGAAGGCTCTTGGAAGAGACTTGGTCGGTTTGGATCAGTTTTCTTCAAGATTGCAAGTTGCAGCGGGAGCACGATGTACGATTCGGCCGACAATCCCAGCACCTCAAAGGCATGTCCGGGCAGGTCGCAGCTCAGCTCTACTTGTTGTTCAGATGCTCAGCTTGTTCTGTTTCTTTTCACGCTTGGGCACTTCTTATGGCTGAGCAGCGGCATAGAAGGAGAGGAGAATCACAGAAAGAGCTGCATCGAAATGCGGTGCTGAAGCTGCTACCTTGGTGTGCAAGTCGCTCCCGGGTCGGCGAATGTACCAGTCGATCCTTTGAGCGATGGGTTCGACACTTGAAAGGCCGAAGACTCATTGCTCGGATCACACAACTCACCTACAGCCGTGTCCTGGAGAAGGATGCCACACTTCTCAGTGATGCTTGGAATGCTTGGCAGAAGCTCCTCAATCGACTTCACGGCTTCGACCGCTTGCAGTTGCGGTGGGAGCAGGAAAAATCCACAGTTGGAACCATCCATTTGGCTTTTCAGTGCTGGCGATACTTTTTGGCTGTTGCTGTGCAGGAACGGCTGGGACTTCGTACCCGAGGCCATAGTGAACAGCTTCTTCAAGCAGCAGCAAGACATCGTTGCAAGCAAGAGTTGCGTGTTTCTTTTGTGGCCTGGTGCCATTACTTTTGCGCAGGCCGCCGTGTGGACGCAGCCACTGCATTTGCAAGTCTTGCTCAAGCGGAAGTGTGGCAGTCACATTGCTTCAAGGCATGGAGGATCGGTGCATTGCTGAGTGCCAAAGAGCGCACGGCTCTGGTGAAGCGACGCTGCGAGGACTTGGAGCAACGCTCAGAGGTCTTGTGTCGTTTCTTACGTCGTGGGCCTTGGCTTTCTGCCAAATCGGTGGCGTTTCGAGGTTGGTGCCTTTGGCACCGCAGCCAGGGTCAAAGATGTTCCGCACTCTTGCTCCTTCGGTGCTATCGTGCGTGGAGTGCTTTCGCCATGCAATGCCGACGGCGCGAATGGGCCGAATCTGCTCGCCAAGACCGCTATCTCTTGAGGCATTGCCTCGGAGCTTGGCGTGCTCAGATCCTGGAAAAGCACCAAAACGAAGCTTACGATTGCAACAAGAAATCAGAACGCCTCAAACAGCAGTTGCGGCAAGTTGAAGCATGGCTTCGACAACATGTGCCCCATCGTGCCTTTCGGATGCCTGCGATCTTCTCCCAGTGGCGGAGTCAGGTTCTGCGGAAGAGTCAGGTTCTGCTAAAGAATCAACTATTGCTCTCCTCGTGCATGCGTGAGTGGGCGCAGAGTTGGAGCAGCCGCCGGTACGCGACCAGCAAAGTGAGGCTGCTGGCGCTGGAGACATTTTGCCAACGCCAGCGCTGCTACTGGCTTCAAAGGCAAGGGCTTAGGGTTTGCCGAAGAATCTTCTCGGCATGGTGGCAAAGCGCAGTGAGCAAAGGCTTGGGGACGGTCTTATCCGGAAGAATGTGCAAGATGCAAAGGATGTGCTCTTTGCAACGTATTCTTAGTTCATGGATGGCTGCAGTGTGCATGAAGCAGTGCCAGAGACTGCGGCATTTCAGTTTTCAAAAGCAATTCAGAGAAAGTCAGAAAAGTTTGAGCATGACTGTCTTGATTCTGAGCTTTTATCATTGGCGAGGGGGCTCAAGGGGCTCGCCTCCACGTCTCTACGCCTATACTTTGCTGCTGAAGTGCTTAGGTCACCGAACTTTGTTGGAATTAGTCTTTGGTGCATGGCGCAGTTTGCGCAGTCTCTCTCCTGAGACGAGAATTGAACCTGGCGTTGTTGAAGCTGCGGACGAAATGCTCGAACTCTGCAAATGCTTGGAAACACAGAACGCCGACTTGTTGCTCTTGTTGCAAGAGCGTGCTAATGCCAATACATTGTTGGAGTTGGAATTGAATCCCGGCACCAGTCCGGGCAGCTAAAAGGCTTTGTACATTAGGATTCAGATTCTCACCGTTCGTGTCAAGAATAAGTCGCTGCAGTTTGTTCATGGGAACATACTTC
The DNA here is from genome assembly GCA_963970005.1 of Durusdinium trenchii. Taxonomy (NCBI): domain Eukaryota; class Dinophyceae; order Suessiales; family Symbiodiniaceae; genus Durusdinium; species Durusdinium trenchii. The sequence goes on from CAXAMN010028739.1 coordinate 265,723, forward strand.
AACGCACGTTTGCAGGGTATGTTGCCATTTTCTTCATGCTGAAAGTGTCTCTGCATGGACATCCCACAGCAGATCTTGTGAATCTGAGCAGCTACGGCTGAGAGAAAGAGAGAGAAGAGAAAAGAAGAACGAAAGAGACAATAAAGTGAATAAAGGCCTAAAGATGCCTAAAGTAAGATGAGTCCAAAGAAATGAACGACTAATCTCATATGAGTCCAAAGCTTTTTCACCGCAGGGCCGCCTGGCGGAGCTCTCTGGAGTCTCTGATGATGCCCTGCGGCAAGCGGACGAAGCCAAAGAAGAGGTTCGGCCAAGAAGAACATTTTTCATTTAGTAGTTTGGAGGCCATCGTGACTTCTAAACAAGAAGCTACTAGTAGCTCCTGGCGTACTAGTAGCAAGAAGCTAGGGTGGAGGCCATCGCTATTTACTACAACGAGGTCGAAGTGTACCGCCCAGGCAGGCTTAGTGGCTAGGGTTGACACATTTCAGTGGTTTCAATAGCTCTTTCCACATGAGCAGAAAGGTGAGCCCTAGGAGCCTCGTACACTTGGCAGGTGTTGCTACTGAGACGTGCGGCGCAGGAGAAGACAACAAAGTTGCTCTATGTTGACCTTTGTTGCGACTTTTTTGACTTGTTTGTCAGCTACGTTTCTCCAGGAAAAGGACTTGGCCATGGCACGGGCTGCAGAGGTTGGAACGAAGTGATGGCAGCCGTTTTTCGGGCCGCGCTACGGGCCGTCGTCGGAGTGGCGAGGCCCAAGCGAGACTGGAGGAAGATCTCAAGTCTTCGGCCAAAAGGTTGCAAGACTTCGAGGAGCGCAGACGGAGAATGAACAGAAAACTAGACCCTTTCCACAGAGAACAAAACATTGAGGAAAGAAGAAACGGAAAGACGCTTGTGGAAAGAAGACATTGAGGGAAGTGATAGGATGTAACAATTGAAAGGACAGAAGACAGGTCCAAAGTCTAGATGTCCAAAGAGGAAAAGATAATAGCAAAGAAAAGGAAGACCGATTATGTTAAGATTGAGTTTCCAAAAACATCTAGGAACCAAATGAATGGTGCAGAAAAAAGCTCGATGGGGGGAGCTTCCTTGAAGAAGCACGCGCTTTCCTCCGTCCAGTTGCGAGTAAGCTTCCTAGAAGTATAGCAACTTATATACTTACCTAGCCCGTACTGAGTTAAGTCGCCGCCTACTTGTATAGTTGAGTAAGAGCGGGGTAAAAATAAAAGAACACATCTCATGTCTAAGCCTATAGGCCAAAAGAAACCCAGGCACAAAGTCAGAACGCTGCAAAGTATGACGGTTTTATTTGCCGCAGTCACATTCTAATCACGAGGAGTTAGGCCGACTTGACCGAACTACCTTTCGCAACTCCTTGCACGAAACATGTGCAAACAAAGACTCATTGTTTTCTTTTCATCGTCTTAATCATTCTTATTTCTCTTGCTTTCTGTACACCTGTCCTTTTTCTTAACACAAGAAAACTAGTGCCAAGAAGCACCGGCTTAGCTTAGCAGCTCAGCGGCTTCGTGAGATGTGAGGCCAACTTCATGGAACGCCTCCAACGAGAGGTAAGCCAAAAGGAGCAGGAGCTTCTGGATGAGGCTGCCATGGCTGCGAGAACGAGCAATCACCTCTACCTTTTTGCTTATTTTGTTGGGGGGTAGCGATGCAGAAGGGCTCGAATTTTCCGCAAGCTTTCTTGAAGATCTCTTGGCATTATGGAAGCGGTTCCGGCATCAAACATAAATGTGATTGCAACAGAAATCTTCGTTTGGCCAATTCCAGGTAACCTACTTGCGCAGAGCCGGCGAGGCCAAAGAAAGGCGTATTCAGGATTTGCAGGCAGGTTTTGGCCTTTTTGACTGTTTATACAGTGTTGGTGACCCCTTTGCATTTTGGTCAAGTTTTTCAGACATTTCTGCATTTTCAATGGTTTCGTAGATTAAGGACCGATGCTGGTGAAGGTTACTGTAGTAATTTGTTGACTTCCGTCGTGTCTTCATAGCGCAGACGCTTCCAGCAAGGCAGAAAAGGCCGCCATGGAGCGCCGCTTCCTGGTGAAAGCAAGCGCTGGTGTGTCATGACAGAAGTTTATCCGAAGGCTTTGAAGGAAAAGCAGAGAATTGAAGAGACAAACACACAAACACACACACACGCATACACTCTTTCAACTTACAACTTGCACTGACTTCCTACATGTTTTGTGGGGTTATGACTTCTTGACCAGACAAAACCAAGATTCTTCAGAAACATTCACCTGATGCCAAGATCAGTTTGTGACTAGGTCGACTCTGGAGACATCATGTTGGAGGCACACACGGCGATTGCCAAAGCCTTCGGCGACGTGACAGTGCAGGCATGAAGTGAGACAAGCGGAGAGTCCACTCTTTGATGGCCTCCAACCTACTAGCGATGGCCTCCAACCTACGACCTACTAGCGATGGCCTCCAACCTAGTAGGAGCTGTCACATGCTGTTTCCTTTGGTTCCTTGTCCTGTAGCACCCATGCCTTCGGCTTCTCGATGAGCCAATGCTGCCTGACCCTCAATGACCCTTGAAAGTGCTTTGAAACCCAAATACTTTCAGAAGGTGCGCGACATTGCATGGTACTGATACTACGTGGTTGCAATGCCTTACGGCAAGTGATTGAAGAATTTGTGGTGGCACCCTGCGCTGCACAAGGAAATTCATGGCTGTACTATTCAAGCAACCTCTCTTCCGCCGAATGTTTGTGGTAGCCTAAGTGAGAGGAAAGGTTTGAACAGTTTGTGCATCTTCTTGGAGTGCTTTGTCCCCTGCAGTTCGGCGCCACCACCCTCCTGTGGCTGTACGTGCTTTTGCTGAGTCTACTGCCCGGCGGATCTGAAGTGATACACACGTAAAAAGAATAATACCTGACCTTTCTGCAGCTCACTTCGGTGGAGCTGTTGCTTGAAATCAGCAAATGTGAAGGCCTTTGCTTCATCAGCGAATGTGTAAGATCAGAGATGGTCAAACATATGTGGGTATTTAAACCGAAGTCCTCCCAAGATACAGTGAAGACATATTTTTCCTTGCCCTTGGAAATTGGCAACCCGCAAGAGAGAAGCGTGCACAAGGAACAAACCAAGCAATTATGACCAGCAAGTTCTGCACCAGTCCACTAGCCCCAGAAAACCAAAAAGGTTCTCCCAGGAACTTGTCTCAGTGTGCCCACTTTTTCCTGTCCCCTTCTTTTCTGTTGGCGCTCCTTTCAAAGGCACGCGCATGTGAACATCGTGCAGGGCAAAATTATCACGCTGATTCTTCCGTTGTCGCGAAAAGTCACCTCTGGACGTGCAGATGGCTCGTTTGATTTGCGAAGCAGGCAAGTCATCAATCATCCCCGGGTAGGGCGGGTGTCGGGATCCATTTCCCACTCTTTGACTCAGCGCTGGGCTGTCGTAACATGCGAAGTTCAACACACCGCACACCAGTAGGGAGCATGAAAGCGGTCAGGGAGGCCATAGCTATTACGGGCCATTGCAATTAGGGGGGGCATCGCTGTTAGGTTGTAGGCCATTGCTATAGGGGGGAGGCCATTACTATTAGGTTGGAGGCTGTGGCAATGGCTATTAGGTTGGAGGCACAGCTGTGAATGGCACTGCACCACCACCAGTGGTGAGCATACAGCATACACAACATGCAAAATTGTTTCCTCATCAGCTTGTGCCGCTTATTTTAGTCAGAAGATGCAACAATTGAGTTGGCGACATATGCACCACTTAACCAGCAGAACGAACTTGTCACAGCACCAGCCATGTAACATCTGAAACCTACCACCTTGCCAGCTGAGAAAACTTACAGACCAGTGGCATGAACTTACTACCACACCAGCGGTGAAAGCCCTTTAAACGATCATTGGCCCCCCTGCGCAAGGATGACACACAAATGGAGAGGTGCACCAAGTTTCTATGATGGTTGCTTCCTATTGTCATCGTTGGCCTGACTACATCGTAGGGATGTGAATGCTCACGTTGAATTCTTGCTAGCGGAAGTGCAGCTGTTACCTAAAGAACGTCTATGTTTGCTCAAACAGGCAGAACGTTTCCTGCAGGGCGACTAGTTTGCGTTTGCTGAGTTTGAATGCATGTTGGTGGCTTCTAGAAGGCTGCAGATTTCAAATGCTCTTGTTGTGATACATACCCAGATGATTTTGCTTGAAACGGTATCATTTCATCATGTGCCAGCAGTTGTGTAATTTCGTGAAATCCCACCATCGCAGAGGAAGTTCATACATATGCAAGTTCATACAATGCAACCCCTCGCTATAACTTAACTTATAACCCTCTTGATTCCATTCCATAGCCGCACAAGGACACTTGAATCCGTGAATTAGCGGAAGACACTTCATCTTTGCTTCTAGATTCTTGGGTTTCACGAGGGGTCGATGTTACATCTGACCGATCAGATAACAAGTGTTCCAAGAATATCTGGATGATTCTAGCTTGCCTCACGTGCACCCGCCATGTTTAGCTACTTGTTCGGTTCGTCTGCGGACGGGCCCAGCCTGCCAACGATACGAGAAGGCCACAAGACTGTGGACGTCATCATTGACCATGAACGGTTGCAGGTGGATGTGGATGTGCTGGCCGAAGTTTCTGGATTGTTTCTGCAGGTCCAAAGCACTGATGCCAAAGAATGCCCTTTGCTGGATTTCCCTGGAGGCTTAGAGAGGTTTAGGAGTATTGTTTGCTATCTGATTGATCGAGATGTGCTCAATGTGGCGGAAGAGACGGTCTTGGATTTACTTGAGGCCACTTGGCTCTTGGAATGCCCATCTTTGCTCGAAGGAGTGATGCAATCTTCATTTGTACTCTCATTATCGTCGAGACGCCGTGCGGAGATTCTGGAACATTTGCTGCCTTACACTGCAGCCAGCAGCCCGGCAGATTCAGAGCATGCGATAGAGACATCAGGAGTTGGAACAAGTGCACAGAATGACCTCGGCAGCTGGAATGAGGGCTTGAGCCATCCTCAAGAGTCAGTGCCGGTGTCATTTTCTTGCAAACAGTTTCTTCGATTATTTCACTTTGAGACCTTGATGTGGCAATGCACAGAGAAGGCCGCTCTGACCTTGGCATCGCAGTTGGATGGGGGAGATTTCGTTCTCGGACCGCGCTTGGCCACCGGAAGCCTCCGGGTTTGCTCGGAGCTCTTGCGCCTTCGGCGACTTCGAGAAGAGGAATCGGGCTTCGTCTCCAGTGCCATGCAACCAGTGAGCGCTCTGTGGAAGAACCTCAGGCTTTAGATTCAAATGCGGGCTTTCTGCTTCAAGACTTGCAACTGTTTTTTTTCTTGTTTGCTTTGGATTTGTGTGTTCTTTGGTATGTTCATGTAGCAGAGTTCTAGCAGAGTTCTACTCTCCAAGGAACTTGATGGACAAGCCTTTGCGCGCCAAAGTTGCGTGGGATTCGCACTTCTTCGCGCTGCGCTGTATGCGCCGCCGCCTCGCCTCAGCTGCACCATCGGAGGTCCTACAGAAGCAGGCTGCGATGGCAGGAGAGTTTAAGGAGGATGAAGAGGCGAGGATACTGTTTTTTCTTGGGGGGGTAGGCCACTAGAGGTAGCTAAGTAGCTAGGCAGAAGATGGTAGAAGAAGAGGTGTAGCTACTAGGTACCCTGCTAGCTACTGGACGCAGTGCTCACGCTTCTTCAAGGATGCTCCCCCTGCCTCCCTAAAGGCGGCGGGGGGAGCTTCCTTGAAGAAGCTCGCACGAAGATTTTTTGGGAACGCTTCCACAAAATGTTTGAAACCAACATCTTGGGTCGTCCTTTCTAACGGGAATGTGGGCAAGCCGCCTCCAAAACGACAACCGTTGAAAGGTTCTGTATAATAGCCTTGTATAATATATGTCCTTATCTTATCGTTTCTTACAGCATGGAGCTGGAGACCGGACGTGAACAGTTTCAAAACGTGTTAACCTTTGGGAGGATGGCCACAGTGCCCGACTGTGCCCTGTCATGCCGCCCCATTATGGATGCTTTGTGTCAGTTTATGGGGATTCGGGTTGGTCACAGGCCTTTTCAAACAGAGCAGCGTTGATGCGAATCTTGCATGAATTGTCTTCTTGATTCTGATGAGACTCGGGACCAGTCCGGGCACTGGCGCAACTGCATGCTGCGTAGAAACAAGGCCGAAACCTGAAGTCTGAAAGTGGAACGCAAAGCGTGGGCCAGTGTGGCAGTTGACCTTAATACCAGAGCAGACCACAGCATTTTTTTGAACAGGAATTAAACAGTTAACTTCCTCGCGACCGCAGCCACCGCATGAACAGGGTGTCGAGAGTGGTGAACTGGAAGGGCAGCTTCACGCGTCCCCTTCACGCCGCAGGAATGGTCTTCACCCTGATAGCGATGGCCTCCACCCTAATAGCAATGGCCTCCAGCCTACTGCCTCCAACCTACCACATTCTTGAAGCTTTCCAACACAAGGAGGGCAGGTGACTTCACCTTTTTGCCTTTGGACTTCACTGAATTCAGAGGGAACCTTGTTGAAGAAACCACCCTCTAGTAGACTGCTGACGTATGCCAAGCATGATGTGCCTATTTCATGTGGAGGTTTCAATGTCAAGGGCAGGCCATGCAAATTCTTTAAACAAAGGCAATTGACAAAAAGACCAGGCAGCTGCCAGACGATATTTTTTGTAATTCTACCTAGTCACTAGTCAATGTTCAACGTTGCTGCGGGGTGGTCTTTGAATAACCAACGCCAACGAAACATCCTGCACAAGAACGCTGTATTCAACCCAGTTTGTGACCTACGGAGTGAGCTCAAATCTTTCAATATATATTTCTTCATACTCCCAACAAAATATCGCCGCGCACTTAGTAGCATCACATTCCTGGCAGCGAAAGAACTCCGTGAAGCAACTGTGACCACAACACCTCATTGGGCAAATCTGTCGGCTCTAGATTAGCCGCCCCCAGCTGCAAGACGAAGTCTTGGATGCAAAAAACGATGTCAGCCATGCGGCAATTCGTAAGCGGAATGAATCGCCGTTTTCACGAGCACTCGAGCACTTTCATCCTTTTTCCCCCTTTCCCCTCCTGGAAACTTTCAGTAAAGTATATAGTTCTTGGAACTCCACCTACCTATCCTTGACCATCTTGGCCGTGACAAGTGGCTGTGTCTCGTCTTCCATCCGCCTCGTCAACCAGCAAGCAAGATGAGAGCCGTCCAGCTTTCAGGGCACACCCTTTCGCTGGTCGTTGGGGCAGGTGGCCGGCTGGCCCTCGTAGCCCCACGCGTTGGGTAGTAGTAGTAGTAGTAGTGGCTTCATCCCGCAAATAGATGGGCTTCCTCCCGGCCCCCTGGTTTCCTCTAAGACAGAAAGGGTAAGTAAGAAGCACCTAGTGTACATGCCATGCAACCAGTTTTTTCTCATCCTTTGTTTGTTTGTTGTCAGTTCTTTAGACCTTTAAACCTTCTCACAGTCGGATGTTTCTGGTAAACTTCTGATTCTGGTGAAGCGAAAGAGGTGCATGATGATCTGCCTGCAGATCTGGTGGAGACTGCGCAGGACTCAACACTTCTGGTTTTCCGTGAACTCATGGCCTATGTGGACACTGAGCGGCTCTCACCAAATTGGTCTGCATTGTTGGTGCGGGTTCTTCTTTTGTTGAGCCGCTCGGGAGTCGGTGCCGGTTCTCCCGGTGAAGGTGTTAGTCGCGCGCGGGACATCTTCAAGCGCACCTTTGCTGAAAATGAGCTGATGCAGAAACTTGCGTCGGACCCTGCGCCTGTGCCACCAGCCTGGTTGGTTGATGTGGTTGCACATCCAAGTGCTTCCAATGCCCTTTTGCGTGTCTTGTGCCGCTACAGGCAGCTGGAAGCAGAGGAGCTTTCTGACATTATTGAACATGTTTTACTTGCAAAATTCCTGAATTGGGATCACTGCCATCTCATCCTGGCGAGTGAACTGATGAACGAAATCCTGGGTGCGTGCATGGATGCAGGGAAGAAAGCAAACTCCGGTGCACACGTCCACACCACTCAGATGGGGCCTGAGCGAAGGTGTCCAGATCATTGGGCTGGACAGCACTGTTTATGGAGGTTGGAATATTTGGGACGACGCCTTTTCCACGTCTCTTTTCTTTTCCAGCAAGGCTTTTTGCCACATTCATTCAGTTCATCTTCGTCCTCCGGGAGTGATTCCCGCAAACTCTTGCGCAAGATGGCACCCGAAGACGACGTGTGCTCTCCACAGCCACAGGTTGTGGAAGTCACTGGCAGCTGCCTTTGGGACGAGGGCTTGTTGACCATTGACCTCTTACGGAGGACGATGATGGAGGGCCGAGCTATGCTTGACAAACCAATTTTGCATTACGGGCGTCATGTGATTATGAGGCATTTGTGGTTGACGTTGACGCACTTGCAGGTTAACAACACCGACCACAAACAACCTTCGAGTGCTTCGCAAGTTGCTAAGAATTCGTATTGTGAAATCGGTAAGCTCAAGATACTTTGGGACTTGGCTTGTTGGCCTTTGTGCGAAGATGCTGGTTTAGTTCGCCAAGCATTGGAATACTTGAAGGGAACGTATCGAGATTTGTGCCGACCAAACGGGGTTTGGAGTGCAGAGCACGAAGAAGATTTGTTTCAGATGTTTTTGGCAATTGATTTATCTCTTTTACCAATCCAAGTCCTACACTCACCTTGGATTCCAGCTCAAGTGCAGAGTGTGCGGCTTTTTGTGCAGCAGCAACCGGCAGATCAATTCCTGCAAGAACTGCAGCAAGAAGTTAGCAGAGCCATGGAGCACCTCAAGAGTGTGAACTTCCAATGTTCCAAGTTCACCAACAAACTCAACGCGGTGGAGCATCGGACTTTGACCAATATCGGTCAAATCAACGATGCCAGTGCCGCGCTGGAAGAATATCAACGGAAGCGTGCTCGCAAAGAACCCAAGGAGCCTTGAACAACCAGGAAAAGAGAGAGCAAACAATTGAGCATCTCACTCTTGTGCTTAAGGGTTCGCATGTTTGCCAGCCTCTCACCCATTTGCCACCTTGTGTTGACTTCTTGTTATCATGCGCTGCACGAGTGGCTCCAAGCTGTAGACATTAGATGACATTAGTAAAAGTGGACACTAGCAAACTTGTAAGTTCGTAGGTGTTCAAAAATGTCCAGACAGAGATCCAGAGGAGAGAGAACGACAGGTAGATGACGAGAACATGTAGTGATTGCGGCAGACCAAGCCTCAGCTTCATTCATTTGGGGGACTTGTCCAACCATTTGGGAATGTGACGCCATGGCGAGAGATTTTGGAACGCTGAGACTTTATGGATTCGTTCCTTGTGCTGAGATTGAAGTGCTGGTAGTGACCTGATAGTGGGCGGTCTGATAGCACTCGCTGCTAGTTGCTCGAGGTATTGGTGGCAAGCCTTTTGGGTCATCGGATGGTGACATGGATAGCTCCAAGAGGAACTCAAAGAAAGCGATGGCCTCCAACCTAAGAGCGATGGCCTCCAAGCTATCTGCTAGTAGGCTAGGCTTAGTAGACAGGTGACAAAAGGAACAAACGACAAATGCATGTGTTGAGGAGGTCCACGAGCCCGAAGAGAATGCTCTTCCCTGGGTCGCCAGGCTTCTGAGGCCGGGAAAGGGACACCCGGAAAGGCTTACTGCAAATCTGAACACACGCCCGGCCAAACACATCTTTCTTGCGCTTACCTTTCCATGTTTTACTACTAGTAAGGCACTTGTTCCTAGTAGCTTCTTGTTACTACTAGTAAGGCACTTGTTACTAGAAGCGATGCACTTGTTCCTAGTAGCTTTCTCCCCCCCCCCCCCAGGAGAGTCCTGAGGAGCGAAATCTCTGGCGTGAAGTGCTGATCCAAGTGGGGAGTTCTTCTGGAGTGATCTGACCCGTTAGACGGTTCCAAATCGTTCAAGCGTGAGGCTCCCCAACGTGCGCTGGCTGATGCCTTAGCGCGGGCAGATGCGAAATGGCTTATGCTGCAAGATGAGGTGGGCAAAGAAGTATGATCAAACAAGAAGCTACTAGTAACAAGTGCATCGCTTCTAGTAACAAGTGCCTTACTAGTAGTAACAAGAAGCTAGAATGAACACCAGGGATTTGAGCAGCCTTAGCACACGAGAAACTTGGGAAGGCGGATGCCACCGAGACTGACAGCCGGAACCCAGAGTTTGCCACACAAACATTGAAAGACACGATGGGTGGCTATAGCGAACCAAAAAGTAAGATTGTATAGAACCCAGAACTGAAAGGATCTATAGAAAGACTGAATTGGAAGCTGAAAAGACAAAGAAAAGAAGAAGCGACACGAAGAATACACGAAGACTTTGTAGGTTCGGGTTGTGGTGTTCTCAGTCTGGCGGCTGCAGCTCCCCACACACCAAGCGGCCTGCATCATTATTTTTTGCTCGTTTCTGTCTTCACCACTCGAGCCCACCTAGCCCACCTTAGCCTACATACACAATTGACGAAGTGAAAGAAAGTAGATCAGATCATGAATGTGTGTCTCCATCCGAGTGCTTTTTTGAGGTTGGGTCAGGAAAGATTGACTGGAGCTGCGAAGCTGCCAGCTGGGAAGCTACTGGATACCATCCTTTGCGAGACCTAGTTTGCACCACACAGCGCCACACCACGCCAACAGCGTGACAGCACCACCAGCCTGCTCAGCGCCACAGCGCCATTTCTATTCGCACCGGGCCGCCCCAACCCGTGTTGTTTTGGTGAGGACTTCCATTGAAAAACATATGCATTAGTACTGTAACAAGAAGCTACTAGGCGGAGGCCATCGCTTCTAGGTTGGAGGCCATCGGTAGTAGTAGCAAGGACGCATCAAGGACGATACTAGTATATGCAATTCGTCGATACAAAGGCAGTGCTTGAACTAGAGCAATGGCCTCCGTGGAGACAATCTTTGGCTTCGGCTTCTGGGTGCCTGAGCAACTCCTTAGGGCAGGTCTTTGCATGAAAGCTAGCCCAGTCCCTCCCCGTCCTGGCCATTGAATAACATCCCATAATCAACTTGACTCACCCCAAACCCATTCTGGCTACGATGAGTCTTGAGATGCCTCAAAGTGGAGACGCAAATTGACGATCTACTTCCCTCAGTTTCAAGTCTAAGTGGGCTACCCGGCCTGTGAAGACAGAAACCTGAGTGATGGGCCATGACGGGCCGGGGGAAAAAGAGATTAAACAAGATAGAACAATTGGTAGGGTTTCGGCGTCGTTTTTACAAACGCCTTTTCTTGTGACCTGTCGAACTCTCAGCCAATGAGTTCAAGATGCTGCTTCCGAGGCGCTGCAGACGAGGCATCCCAATGCCAATTTGTCGTCGAATTTGCTCAAGTTGAAGTCGCCATTGGTTTCGTTTCTTATGGCAAAAGTAGCACAAGTGGTCATGGCAAAAGACTTCAACAGACTTAAGAGACTTGATGCTGAGCTCTTCAATTTCACTTAGCTGTGGTTCCTCTCTGCTGAATTCTGCTTTCGCTCAGCGATCGTGGAGAGCAGCTGCTGTAATGGCTGAGAGTGCGCTAGACAGGCCGGAGTTGAGTCAGAAACGGTTTTGCACCGCCCATAAATTGAGAAACCGTTGATTGGGGTAGCTAGATTTAAATAGACAACCCGCCTTTGCTGCAGTGCATCACCCAGGCCAGTGAACCACAACACGTTTACGACTTGACAACAAACCGGACAACACGCAATGACACAAATGACAAGGCCGAGTGTAACCGTTGTCCAAGGGATTCCAAGGGATGCCTAGGCAGTCAGCCGACCCAGTCATCATACCAGTGTACCTGGGCGGTTGGGGATAGTTCGAAGTAAAGTTTTCTCATGGCAGCAACAGGACAATGCACAGATAATGACATGGCATGGATTTGGATCCAAAAGACGCACACCATGCAGACTTACAGATACTAGTAGTTCAATGGCATTGCAGCCAATAACCTGCTTGGACACAGCACAGACGGCCCCAGTATGTGTAAACGCAGCTTCCATACACCAAAACGGTTTTCATATGTCGGTCCTGATCTTGCTTTTGGCTCAGTGACCCCATTTCCGGTTTGTTTGACGCTGGTTGGTTCGGCATCAGTTTCATGTTCACATTTAGCCGCTTTCAATCTTCACTTGGCACAGCAGAGTTTTCAGTTTGTCGGTTTTCGTGCTCGAAGTCTCAGAAACGAGAGTTTTACAAATAACACGTGTAAGGAACATAATAATAGCGATGGCCTCCAACCTAGCACAAAATCACGTGCAACTAATTTGTTGGCACATTCTGTCACATTCCGGTCAAATTCCAAGAAACTATATTCGGAGCACCCGTGCAACTCACTGAGATGCACATCGGCAGCAAGCCACTTTGACAGGCTACGGCCCTACACAGTTCCTGCCAAGTATGTAGACATCCCACCACTACGAGGTTCCGAGGACGAGCTTTGGACGAAAGAGCCTGACGGAGAGACGGAGAGATTTGTGCAGGAGGCGCTCCTCGATTTCCTTGGCGATGACGCCCGGCTGGTTTTCAACTTCCTGTCGCAGGTGGATCTACGCGGATCCGAAAAGACATGTTGAACCTGTGACGGTTTGAGGTAGAGCGACTCTCTCCTGCAGGTCAGGCCTTCTGGCAGGCGCCTGGTTTTTGATGTCCAGTGCAATAACCAACGCAGATCTCTTGCAACATTTCAAAGCTTTCAGTCAATGATAGCTGGGGTTCCAACCATTGTGTTTGCCATTCCTTATTTGAGCTACTACATTTTCCCCCCTTCCTTCTTGAATCCTCTTCCAACTTTTAGTTTGCTGTCTCCCTTGAGCCTGATGTACTGTGCTACTGCTCATGACTGGTTTGGGGCTCTCAGGCTCCAGGAAACCATGGACTTCAAACATCCTCGGACTCAGCATTCAATGCAACTTCGGAATGTGTACTCATGAGGCTTGAGACTGCAGTGAGCTCTATCTGAAGGACGTTTCGCAACACCTCGGCTGTTTAAAGCTTCACAAGGAGTCGCAACTGCACGCAACAGATGTCTGAAAGTCTTTCATGAACCCTTTGCCTCGGGCTCTACTTCTCTCCACCCTCCGCATCTTGGCGAGGTGTCGTATGGGTAATCTCCTCACTGATGGGGGTGGAGTGCTCCTTTTTTTATGCGCACTGTAGCTTCAGATCACTCCGCGCACCTTCTTCCGGGCACCGCGCCGCTTTCAAAGTAGTGGCCCATTTCAGGTGTCTTTCTCTTCCATGCCTTCTTTCTCGTGTTTCCTCCTCCTCCCTCGACTCCAGATACTTGAGCCTCCCTTACCTCAGCGTTCATTGACCAATGCTTTCTGGATCGAGGGGACGCCCCCCCAAGACAGCTGTACCAAAAAGGCACCCGTCTTGATGCCCTCACCGGATTTTTAGCCATCCCGCACTAAGACCAGGATCCCGGCAGACTGGTCCTCCTTGACTCACATTCCGGACCAAGCATTCCAGAATTTTTCCTGCCCCAGAATCATTAAGAGCTTGATTGGGAGCACAGGAGGGCCTCCTCTTCATTCACGTCTTCGACCTCCCCCGCGAGTCATACCCTCAATGCATCAGCTGGCATCTTGTCTTCAATCCTTCTTTGAACAGTGCGACTGCAAGGTCCAGCCACCCCAAAATGGCACCTGTCCTGCATCCTTCTCCGAATGCTCCAAAACTCCCCTACTAGAAGACTCTGCTGCATTTTGGGCGCCTGCGCCAGCCAGCAAACATCCTCAGCTTCGAGATAGCAAACTATATTAGACATTATTAGACTTAGACCCGATTCTGTCTTCCTTTTCAATAGCAACCTCCAACCTAATGGCGATGGCCTTCAACATAAGCCCCGCCTGCGAGTTCCTTGACCACATCCATTTGGTCTTCTCTACGACCAGGAAGCCTAAGCGATGATTGGGTCGAACATGATCTGCAAGTAGACTTGCCCGGACCAGACGTGCTCCCCATAGCTACTGGACATGCGCGAGGCAACATGTGGAGAAGAAGATGCTGGCACATTGGTCACAGCCACAATCAACAGGACGTGTCTTGATGTGTTCTCTCTCCCCAACCCACCGGGCTCATATGCAGTGCCTTCACAAATCATTGCTTGTGCCCTCTACTTCGCACCCCGCTGGCAGCAATCCTCAGCTTAACTGCTGCATGTCCAGATCTTTTCCTCATCTCCTTTGGCAAAGACATTAGTATATTTATCATTGAACACGGTCAGAACTCGTGCGAGCCCAGTTGTGAAGACTTTACAACTCTTCTGGGTATGAGCCAGAGGAGTGAAGTCATCAGAAAACCATCGAACTTAATCAGTCAGTAAAAAAACACACGGGTCGAACGACAACCACACTTGCCAGAAAAAAGCAACAAAACCAAAGCGGCATTGAAACAGGTTTGAACTAACAGCCTATTGAAATTTGACCAAGACTTTCAATTGACAAAGTGCACTCATGTAGTTGAAAACCCCCTCTAATCTTCCAGTTGCTTAAAGGCCCTGCCAGTTTCGCGAGAACTGTTTTCTTCTTTTTCATCCTTTTTCTGGGGTTTGTTATTTTTGCTTGCTTCACTTTCTCGTTTGTTTATCTAATATAATTTGTCGCTTTTGCTGCTCTGTCAGGTCAGGACTGCAAGGAAGGGGTTCAAGAAGAAAGCGCTGGGAAACAAGGAAGTAACGAAGCAAGGTAGAAGGAAGGGGCAAGGAAGGAAGGAAGGAAGGAAGGAAGGAAGGGAGGGAGACAGCAAACTAGCATGCAAGGCAGCAAGAAAGCAAAGATGCAAGAAAGCGGCCGAAGCTTCTAAACACACCGCTTTGCCATCAGTACTTTGCATGCTTCTGTGCCACGCAATTCTTCAACAAACACACCTGGTAGAAGAGACTCCTCAGAAGAACATTGACCACCCCAAAATATCATTCTACCTTCGTTCACCCCTGGCTGGCCCAACTAAAGTGATCAGAAACCGTGTGTGTTGCAGTTTCCAGCCATTCCTGGTGCTAGGCTGAGTTGTACCTCCGCCAACTCGACGAGATTGCTGGCGAGACAGAGGTCCTTGAAAACCACATTGCCAGTGTAGTGTACAATGTGACTTCAGTTTGAAAAGTGAGCAGCATCTCGTAGATGTTGCAGATTTGGACGTGAGGTAAGACAAGCAGCGGAAGAGGCAAAAGAGAGAGTTGAGGCAGAACCAGTTCGGGCCATAACCTTTGGGGTGTGCCTTTGTTCGTATGATGTTGTCAGCAATTTCCATACATCAATTCCTAGGAGGCTTTGCAATTGGCCCTTCGAGGAAGTGTGGGAACCCCAAGAGCATCCGGTCACCAAGAGTAGAGACCAACAATGGAGCGATTACACCAACTGCCGGCACTTGAAATCCGGTTCTGCTTAGCTTTCTTGTGAATGTTTCAATGTGTTTCAATGAATGTTCCAGATTGTCAAATTTGCGTTGAGGTGTTGCTGGCTCGACAAAACTTCATTTCGGCTGCTCGCTTTGGTTACTTTTTGCAACGAAGTTTGCAACGCTGGGGTGCCAAAGGATGGACTATGGAATACATGTTTTTGCATGATAGGTTTGGCGCTTCAAGGTGTTGACTTGAAAGCCTCCAAACGCCATTTAAGCTCAAACATGAGCTGCGCTCAGGCCTTGAATTGGAGAGGAACCTTGGCCAAGGAAGTCTTGGAAGGGCCTAGTGGTAACGCTTTGACACTTCTTTGGTTACCTTTTCTTCACTTCTTGGTGATGCAGGAGCAAGTAGCTTATCAGATTGGATGGAGTGCCATGCTCATTTCGGAAAGTGTGACCTCAAAGATTTCGACTCAATTGATATGCAGTGTGGGGGCGCATGGTGGAGGTCTTTGACCCCAACAGCGGCTGTTGAGCTGGCCAGGGCTGTGCAGGGCTTAAGGGTTTGAAGGGGGAAGAGGAACCTGCAGAATGCCAACAGCCCTGCAGCCTTGCGATGCCCTGCGGTGCCTTGTGCAACTTGGCTGTTGCTGCTGAGGCAACCAAAGAATCTCAACGTGCTCTTCAGTATCATGCCACGGATCTCTTTGGGAGTGAGGCGGGGCTGTATCATCTTCCAAACTTCGGCCTGGTGGTTAAAGGGCAAAAGAAAACGTGTGATTCCAAGGACGTCATGTGTCCTTTTTCATTATTGTTCTTTCTTTCCGTTGGACTTTAGAACCAAGAAGCGATGCCAATAGGGAGGACAAGAGGATGTCAGCGAGACGTGGCAGGCGGAACTACTGAAGCAGCTGGATTACGGCCCAAACGCGATTGCTCAGCTCCAACTCTCAGGCCCAAAGCGACTCTAACTTGTGGCTCCGACTCGTCTGACGCGGTTGGAACGCGTTTATTCACACGTTTGAACCACGAATTTTCACGGTGAGACCGAGATGTGGCGCGGGACAGCTTGAGGTGTTTGACCAGGTTTGTTTGGATAAGTCTTGGTGTTTTCTCCTTGGACATGTCTTGAATGAGTTTCTTACATCTTTCTCGCTCAGATGAGTCTCGGAGACGCCTGAGCCTGGAGGCTGGTTTGTCATTTCTTTGATCCATGGGTGCTGCACCACTGCTGTCGCTGTCAAACTGGAAAACGATAGAAAACGGATGAAAACGGGATTTAGAGGATAGATTCTATTCTCCAGTTTCGCGAAAATGAGCTAGCGGACTATAACAAATCAATGTGGGCTAACAAAAGGAGTGCTTCAATTCTTTTTAAAGGTTCTTTACCTCGAAGTCGGTTTTATTTTTTTCAGTTTTTGAGCCGGACATCTGGGAGGCCGCAGCTTTTGGAGCTGCGCTCTTTGATGCGGAGTGTGCTGCCGCCAGACGGTACAGGCACCATTGAAACCATTAAGACCATGCGGCGCTTGCTCCTAGTAGCGTTCTTGCTCCTAGTAGTAAGGCCAGGAGCCCCTCGTAGCTTGATTTATTTTGTCAAAGAGGTCAGTTGGATTTGTCATGATTTGTCTGTCAGGCTTGAGTACACTGCGGAAGGTAGCCGGGCAGATGGCCCTTTGGGTTGAAAATTGAAGGTGAGGGCTTTGAGGGCGAGGGGCACAAGGAAATGAATATATAATTAGTGAGTTCTGGACTTGATGTTTAGTTGAGCTAAACTAGACAGGCGTTGGAAGCAAGACTTTTGTTTATTTAAATTTAGGCGTTGATTCTTGTAAGCCATTAGGAAACTGCACCCCGGGGAGCTCTGAAAAGCTCCGAAGAAGCTTTGGACGGCCCAGGAATCTAAGGGCTTATTCGAAACATCTTTGTAAAGCGCTGAGCATTGGACTCCTGGGGTATACAGTGATAAGTACCGCGATATACCTTCTTGTATTGACAATGCACCATGCGAATTGGTATTTGCAGATTGCTTATGACCACGTGTGTCTCAGCTTGTCGATGTGGAGTTTGCAGCTGCTGTTGGCTCAAAGAAGGGGGGTGGGCATGGCATTGGACACATGTTTTTGATGTACATCACCCCAAAGAACAGACGAAGGCCTGCTTTGTTCTGACTTCAGATGGTATCCTTCGCTGCCCCGACTTGCATGTTGCAGTTGTCACCAGTTTAGCGAGTAACGATTTCTTACAGCCATCTGGTGTGCAAAGGCTAGCTTCCCAAACTGCGCACATGCAATGTGATCAACGGGATGTCACATGCAAGCTAGGTCATTGCGTCCGGTTTTGTGCCCGGCATGAGCTGGGCGGGTGCTTCATGGAGGCAAAAGCGCCAGATCCAGAGGGTTCTGCAGCCGCTTGACTTGGACGAGTCAGACTTAAGGTCGTTGCATGGCAAGTTTAGGGCTTTTGGTATCGGTATTGCTGGCATGGGGGATGCAACTTTTGGGAAAAAAACCTTAAGAGATTGAAACGGCCATGCGTTTTCATTGGCATTGCGAGCTTGTGGACAGAGGATTTGCAGGCTGTCAATATGCATAATTTCAACAAATTGCAGTCGCACCCTGGCACCTTACCTTAAACCCATCTGGTTTCTTTGAAAACTCCAAATAGTAGGACGCTACCAGGGGCTCCTGGCCATACTACTAGGAGCAAGAAGCTACTAGGGGCTCCTCCCTACTAGTAACAAGAAGCTATTAGAAACAAGAACGCTTTTGTTTTTTTTCTTGTTTCTTTTTGCCGAGGTGGCGGAGCCCCTTGAGCCACCGCTCCAGCGGGGAGAGGTCTGGGAGCTCATTCACCCTAACACCCAGATGGAGCGCACTGAGTCACTGAGTCCAGCGGTCCAGCAAAAAACTAACATGACAAACAAAGAGAGGCCATCGCCACTAGGGTGGAGGCTATCGCTATTCGCTTCCTTAAAGTTGTTTTCTTAAACAGCCAACTGAGTAGACAGGGTAAGCGGTAAAGTCTTTGCAAAGATGTGATTTGTCAACGCCGACTGTTTGGTGCTAGCATTCCTTACTGTTGGTCTAAGCCCTCGTGAGCCTTCATCCTACATGTATTTGAATGAACGACCCCTTCCTCCAATTACATCACTCTGAATCCGAGCTGCACAAGGGTGCAGTGTAGAAGATCTGCTTGTTTCATCGAATCAACAGCACACTACTAGCTTAAGCCACGGACAAAGAAGTCCGGGCTAGCGCGCACATTCTGCTGAGCAGCGCGACAAGCCTGCAAGAAGTCTTTGCCTAGCCAGATTTGCAAAGGCACATGGACAACGCGGATTTGAAATTGCCCACGCGTCTGTTCATAAAGGGTTCTCAACTGCTCGAACCGCAAATGCCACAAGAAAGGCCAATCATCTGGCTCCTGGCCTTACTACCAGGAGCAAGGACGCTACTAGGAACAAAGGGCATCGCTACTAGGAACAAGCATGGTACTGGGTCAAAGGAACCAATCAGCCAATGGGTGCCCCCACGGGCCAAGCAGCCACCACATCCTCACCCGTTCACTTCAAGTTGCAATTTGTCATTGACATGCTGAGTAAGAGTGCCCGATTGACTCAGGGTCCTGAATGGGTCCTCACTTGGGTACGGTCTGGAGATCTCATGACAGATCCCAGTAGTAGCGTCCTTGCTCCTAGTAGCGATGCCAGGAGCCCCTAGTAGCGCACTTGTTACTCGAAGCGATGCACTTGTTCCTAGTAGCGTCCTTGCTCCTAGTAGATCCCAGATTTCATGCTGAGTTTCGTTGGGACGAGATGAGGCCGTGATCTTTGGTGATGGCCGCCAGGGCGTGGTCACTCGGGTCGCGGACTAAAACGTTCCTCGCAGAAGGATCAGAAGGGTTTAGTTGAAGCCAGTTAGCAATTCAATTTTTCGCTTTCCCACTTCCAGACTTCCAGGCCTATTTTCTAGAGGACAAATATGCCGTCCGTGCAGATGGAGCCCACCGGGAGGCATGGACCACGAGGCATGGCATGGGAGATTAAACATGCTTCCCACGCTGTGAGGTCAAGGGGCCGAACAACAGCTTTTTCTACTTTCGACGCAGTGCCCTTAGTAGCGATGCACTTGTTTCTACTAGCTTCTTGTTACTACTAGTAAGGCACTTGTTACTACTAGCGATGCACTTGTTTCTACTTTCAACCCAGTGCCCTTGGAAGCTGTTGACTTTCTTGTCCGATTATGTTCAAGATGTCGTGTGGCACGATTGAGGCGACATAAATCCCACATGAACTCAAACCTTTATGGATGGTGGTAATTTATGGTGGTATTGATCAGGCCGAGACCTCCAGCGAGTTGGGCACTTGGTGTGGCCATCAAGTCTCCAAGAAGATGACATCGATGACCACAGGTTGTCCCCATCAATGGTGACATCGACCCGATGGAGTCGTCAGTGCCAAGCAACGGCGAGTTTGGATCCTAGTTTTGATGGCGATGCGCACTCACTTTTTGCTGCCAAATGCTGGGACTGGCAGGCCTCCGGAGAAGAAACCGCGATTGGATGCTGAGCCCCAGGCAGAAAAGAGAGTATGCAAAATGCAAGGTCATGTTCGGACACTGCTAGAGATGTGCAGGAAGGACTTCAAGTTCCAGCAGGTGTGGTGCTCGTCAATGGTGGTTTCTTGATGTTTCTTGGTTTGGTTGCTCACTTGGTTTGTGAGGCAGTATTCTTGTCAGTGGCAGTGGCAAGTAGTAGTGAAGTCCCAGAACCACCTTTAAATCAGAGTACTGTTGCAAAGGAAGCCGTGCTTGTTACGTAGTGACATCCAAGATGTTTTTTCCTGCAGTGCTTTCGGTTTAGACACCATGGATGACCAGCTTGCAGCAGCACGGGCCGCGGCCGTCCGAATGGCAGCATCGGCGGTGTTTGCAGGGCGAAGTGCTGCAGCTGTGGTGCGTCGGCAGGCAGCGCCGCACGCCTCTCAGGTGCCAGCTGCTGAGAGGGCCGAGCAGGCGACGGCGGCGACGGCCAGAAGCAACGAAGCCATAGCTGCAGCAGCGCTACGCGCTGCAGCATCCGCACACCATTCCACAAGTGCTCTCGAGAGTAATCAATCAGAAGTTTGCGAGTGGAATGTCACCATTCAAAAGACCTTCATCACCGTGGTGCCAGTTTGCAAAAGACAAAGTGGGATGTCAACAGCAACTCGGCACACATCCACAAAGCCAGTGAGAAGAAGCAATCAATCCACATATTGATCAATCTCGTGCCTTCGCATTTGGAGATTGATCAATTGGTGAGAATCCGTCAAGATGACAACAATCTTCCAATCCAGGAAGAATAGACAGCTTAGCTGCCAAGCGCTAAAACGCACAACAATTTGCATTCAGTGTCAGTCTTGGCTCAGACCATGGCTGCAGATGGTCAGACTTTGAGGATTTGCCCCCGTTCTGAAGCGTTGGAGCCATCACTAGTAGGTCGGAGGCCATCGCTAGTAAGTTGGAGGCCATCGCTATTAGGGTTCCAAGGTCTCAGGTCCCAAGTTCTTGGCTCAACACCAGTTGCCGCATCTTGCGGACAAGAGCCAACGAACATTTCCATCCTTTAAATGAAGACGACCAAGAGAGCATTCGATTCTTACATGAGGAATGAGGGCTTTTCTTTATGCTTTTCGTTTTCTTTCTTCGTGTTACATGTAGGACAGAATGCATTCAAACCACACAGTGGGCACACTAGGAAGAGGTAGCCAAGTCCATGACAAAAGGCCTCAAAGAAAGCCTTCTCCTTCCTTATTAATTATCTCTTCCTTTTATATAGCTTTGTGAAAGTTGAGTTTGCTCTTCGGTGTTGGGCATGCGGAGGAACATGGTTGTTCATGTTCGCTTGGATCAAGGCCTGAAGCCATTTCGTGCTGCGCCTTAGGTGAAAACGGCGCGCTGGCAGACGCTCTTGCTAGTGCGTCTACAGTGGCACCGGAGCCTATCTCGATCTGGGCATTGCACTCCGCCGTTGCTTGCTTTGCTTCGCCTCGCTTTGCCTCGTTTCTCCTCGTCTTCGTGGCCTTCAAGCTAAGCTTCTGGGCTGCTCCACACGACCTCGAGCCAGACGCTCTGGACTTCGTGGTCGGTGCCAACCTTTTGAGAATAACTAGATTCTCTTGTTTGTGGACACCTTTTTCTTGAACCACTTCACTGTGCCCTTGCCGCCGAGCAGTGCCTTGTTGGAGTGACCTTTGGGGGTACATAGACCCTCCTTTTGCTTTGGGCCCTACCGTTGTTGCGCAACTTCACTTTCGGTCTAAGACCACCTTTTCTTTGGAGAGCTTCAGAACTTGCGGAGCTCCTTGAACACCTTGCAGCAGCCTCACTTTTGTTTTTGGCCATTTTGGCCGTGAAGATGACTTCAGCCGAAGAATCCGGCACCAGCTCTTGGTACCGGGTGCCGACGTGGTCGGGCAACCCGGCGGAATGGCGACAGTTCCGCCGGGAGATGAACTGGTGGATGGCTTCGCTGGATGAAGAATCCTGCAAGAAGTTCAATGTTGCCGCCCGATGGGCACTTAGACAATATGGTGTGGTCAGGGCTCGTTGTGAAGAATTCGATCCCCAGGATCTTGAAGGGACCAAGGAAGAAGCCATGACCGATCCTGACACCGGCGACAAGGTGATTCGGGTTGCTGCAGACCCTTTTGCTGGCCTCAAGAAACTCATGACTGCCTTGGAGGCCACGGTTGGGAAGACAGCTTTAGATAGAAAGGGAGAACTCCGATCCCTTTACTACCAAGAAATCAAACGCAGCCCTGGAGAGAGAATCTCAGCATTTTGCACGAGATTCCGGACCCTTGCAGCTGAGCTCAAGCGGGAAGGCATAGTGATGCCGGAGGAGGAGTTAGGCTGGATGTTGAAAGAACGTTTGGGACTGGATGCAATCAGGAAGCAGTTGTTGGAGACAGCATTGGCAGGTCGGGAGAACTATGATGTGGTCGAATCAGAATGCCTTCGTCTGTTTCGAGATTTGCACTCCTCCGACCCTTTGAACAAGAGCCGACCTTTTGACAAGGCACCACTACTCCAGCGTTTCCTACAGTCTCATGACAGACACAGCTCCTCTTCGTCCTACAGGCCTTCGACTACAGCCAGCTCGACGGCTCCCTCTTCTCGCTCCTTCCGGACTCAGAGCTCTGGTTCCAGCCGGCCACCTTTCAAGCGTTTTGGCCAGCAGACTCAACCTCGACAAGCCTTGATTGCCGAGGCCCCTGAAGAGGAAGGCCAGATGGAGGCGGAAGATGAAGAGCTGATTCCAGACGATGATGGTCAGGGTTACCCTCCTGAGAACCTGACGATCGAAGAAGTCCTCCAGACCGAAGCTGAGCTTCTTGCCCAAGAGCTGCAGGAGCTCGAGACTGAAGGTTGCGACCCTCGAGTGCTTGAAGATTTGGAGAGCGGCATGGAACAGGCCGCAGAGAGTCTGTTGACAATGCGTGAAGCACGCACCAAAATAGCTGAGGTCAAGAAAGACCGTGGATATGGAAAGCCTGGCCAACCGGCTCCTCGTTCGACGAAGCCCCATGGCAATCAAGTCCCTCGCCAAAAGAGCACTACAAAGTGCTTCGATTGTGGTGAGACGGGACACTGGGCTGGTGATGCAGGCTGCAAGGCCCCTGGTGCTGGCCTGGCTCGACCCAAAGGAAAGCCTAAGAGCCAGATGACGAAGCAGGTCCGTGTCACCGAGACCCTGAACACTGAACATGTGGCTCCTGAAGAACCTGATGACATGGGCCACGAGGTCATGACAGTGGCCGCCGGCGATTCATGGGATCGCCCATTGTTCGAAGTCCTCACGCAACACCATACCGACCCCAAGAGCACTCCACGTCTCGCACAAGACAAGAGATTCGTTGGAGCTTTGGATAGTGCTTGCAATAGAACATGCGCAGGTTCCTCATGGTTGGCCTTCTACCTCCAAGCCCTCGAACGTGCTCCTTCCTATATCCAGAACCTCATCATCACCACCCCCGAGAATGAGTTGTTCAGGTTTGGAAATGGTGGTACCCAAAGAAGCACCGTGAGGTACAGACTCCCTATGGCCCTGGGTTCGACTTTGGTTTTGGTGTGGGTGTCAATAGTGCCAGTGCCATCGTTGGGACTCCTTTTGGGAAGAGACTTTTTGAGCGCTATCGGTGCGGTCCTTTCGTTCGGCCGCAAGCTACTGAGAGCTGACTTGGTGGGTGGCGAACTCTTGGAGTTGGGTCAGCTGGCCGCAGGCCACTTCGCCCTTCCACTCCAGCCACGCCAATGGCCTCGTCCGGACTCCCAACGCTGGCGGAAACTTGGACAAGACGGCATAGTTGAACTTCAGTTGAACAGTTTTGATTTTTGGAAGAAACAGTTGCAATTGAAGATGAGTCATTTTGAAGTGCCTTTTGAGTCAACCTCCGAAGCACCGCATGAGCACCTTGTGACAGAGCATGCGATCCTTGCTGCGACATCGGCCGGGGCTCAAGCTATGAAGGTGGCTCAAACACGTCCTTCAGCCCCGACGACATCCTCTTCGACGACCTTTCGAGCCCTCGCAGGATCTGTGGATCGTAATGGAAGCGGCCCAGCACTTCGACCTGACCAAGAACGACTACACGAAGGTGGTGCTGCGCTGGCGGCGAATGCTTCTCCGCCTTCGCGCAAAGGCCGCTTGGCACGCACATGGCTTGCTCTTATGGCTGTTGCCTCGTCCGCAGCTGCGGTACGCGCCCTTTCCGTACCCCAGCATCAGCCATACCAGACATTGGCAAGAACAAGCCGAATCTATGACCCTCCAGAAGCCAAAGGCATTGATGGTCAAGCACTGGCAGCGAGCTCGAACCCAAGAACCGTCAGTGTACACGACCAAGAACCTCCTGGACTTGGGACAATTCAGGAACCGTGCTGGCCTCAACTTCGCCTTCATGGAGGACAACATGTTGCAAGGAATGCTTGCGGCACGCGCCAGCAAAGGCCTGACGGCCCAATTGAAGCGGGATGCCATTCAGGAAGCCCAACTCGAAGCCGAGGCCGCTACCAAGCGTGGAGAGAAGCACGACATGGTGCGCTCCCTCATCGGCCCAAAGGGAGGCCTGCCAACGTTGAAGGCAGACCTGGTGAAACTGGCTTCACTCCTGAACATCCCCGTCCAGACTGGAATGACTGTGGAAGATCTCAAGAAAGCTTGCCGCCCCTTGGTTGCCGAGATCGCTCAAAAGCCAACTCCCTCGAAGGCAAGTGGATCTACCAGTTCAACGGAAAGACATGTCCCCGAGACGTCAATGGCGAGACCTTCTCAAGCGCCCGAGACAATTGGCGCAAAGGCCAAGGCATCTCCTGGAGTGACCGCTCAAGAGCTACAGGAAGTCCTCACCATGCAGGACCACAAGTTCCAAGGGATGCTGAACCAAGTGCTCCAGAGCATTTCGACCCTGCACCAAGCATCGCACCTGCCAGGACCTATGACTTCCGGTCCGATGGAAACCGAAGCAACCATGGACTTCGGCTGGACCCAAGACGAGATTCAACAGATGAACCGCGACTACTACCAGGACGACTTGGAGTGGCGCCAGGCCAATGGAATTCCTCCTCGCGACCAGTGAGACCGATGCTCGAGCTGGAGACGAATCCTTGGAGGATACATCAGGCGGTGAAACCTGGTCAGGCTAAAATGATTTCGGATGCTTGGGAGCGTCATGAAAGAGACCGTCGCCTTGTGTCGCTCAGTGCCAAGGAAGTGAATGAAGTCTATGAGGAGCAGTGGCATCGAGCGATGGACCACTTCCAGAACGAGATCTTTGTCACCACCCTCACCGTTGGCGATGAGAAGTCTTTTCAGTCCCATGCCATGTCTGAGAATAGGTTGATTTCAAAGAACCCCGACCTTGTTGAGAATGACCGCTTCCCCAAGACCTTTGTCACTGAGGTCTACACAAACACAGAGCGAGTTGCGCAGACGGCTCGCAAACGAGGACATCGAGTGGGAGCCTCAATGAGCTTGGAATCAGGATGGAACTTTCTCCGTCCACTGGATCGCAAAGCTGCCAGAGCCGTCCTGAAGCGTGAAAGTCCTTTCTTTTTGGTGCTGGCATTTCCTTGTTCCTTTTGGAGTGTGTTACTCAACCTCAACCCTCCGAAGAATGGCACCAAGATGTATGAGGAAGCGATCACCCTCTTGCAGTTCGCCCTCCAATTGGCCAAGGACCAGAAGAGTCGTGGTTGTCACTTTGTTTTGGAGAACCCTCAATCCTCTAGAGCATGGACCCTGGAAGAGATGCAAAGAGCCTTGGAGCAACTTGAGGCCCGTTGTGTAGTCTTCCACCAATGCCGATTCCGCTTGAAGAACCAGGCGGGTGACCTACTTCGGAAAGCTACGAGGATAGCCACTTCGAGTGATGAGATCCTTTCCCAACTGGACGGCGTGAAGTGTCTTGGCAATCACCCTCATGGTCACATCATTGGGGGAAAAGCTGTTTCAGAGCCCGCTGGCCACTATCCGTGGGCCCTCGCCAAGGCCCTGGTGGTTGGAATGGAAAAGCAATTTGAAGCTGACTTCAAAAGACCACACAACACCCTTGCCATCGAAGGCGGCGAGGAGGCTGAAGATGAGACCGCCCTGCCGATTGACATGAACCTGAGTGACTCTGATCAGGAGTCCACTGAAGCTGTCACTGGACCCAAGGTGTCAGCTGCTGTGAAGCAAGCTCTTCGACGCCTACATGAAAACACGGGCCACCGATCTGGCCGTCGCCTAGCCAGAGCACTGGCTATCACTGGCGCCCCTCCGGACATCATCCATGCTGCTCGTCACCTCAAATGCTCAATTTGCGACGAGCGGAAGATCCCAAAGGCCCGACGGCCTGCTACCTTGCCACTACCCAAGGATGTGGGCGACCAGGTCCATGTGGACCTCTTTGAGATTGAAGACATTGGCGAAAAGCGCTTCTATGTGATCCATGCCATTGACTATGTCTCCAGGCTGCAGTTTGCTGAAGTTTTGGAAACAAAAGGTTCGAGCATGGTGGAGCGCTTCTTCAAGACCAGGTGGCTACCCATCTTGGGAGCACCAAGAGTCCTGATAGCAGATCAGGGCAAAGAGTTCGTGTCTGCTGAGTTTGAAGAGTTCTGCAGTTCATGGAGCATCTACCTCCACCACACCGCGGTCCAAGCCCCTTGGCAGAATGGTGTATGTGAGCGCGGTGGCGCTATCCTAAAGGGCATTCTTGGTTCGTGCATCAAGGCTCATTCGGCCTTGGGAAAAGATGATGTTGAACTTTGTCTCCAGGAGGCAGTAAGCGCCTACAACTCGGACATCAACGACGCTGGTGTCTCTCCTATGCAAGCTGCCTTTGGAAAGCAACCCCGGATGCACGGAGATTGCCTTGGTGATTTTGGTCGCCGCTTGAGTGAGCATGGACTCATCGACTCCCGGCCGAGTTTGGCCAGACAAGTTGCCATGCGAGAGACTGCTCGGTTGGCGATGGTGCGCCTTCATTTTTCCAAAGGCCTTCGACGAGCTGAACTAGCCCGCTCTCGAGGACCGACGGCAGAGCATGGCCTATCTCCTGGAGATATCGTCTACTTCTTCAGGCAAACTCGGTTCAACAACCGAACAGCTGCATCCAAGAAACGGCTCAGTCTCAAGCGATGGCATGGCCCTGCCCTCCTCGTCGCTTTGGAGGGCAATGTGAATGGATATGTGAGTTTCAGAGGACAACTGACCAAGTGCGCTATTGAGCATTTGAGACCAGCCAGCTCCCTGGAACAAGTTGCGAGTGAGGTATGGCAAGATGCCATTCAGGAAGTCATCGATGCGGCATACCATGATCGACAGATACCAACGACCTCCTCATCTACAACCACCTCGGCTGAACCCAAAGCACAGGGTGGACCGATGACGGGAGTGTCTCTACCTGTTGAACCTGTTCCTCTTTCGGCCGTACCTGAAGAAGCTCCTGCCGATCTACCACCTTTACATCCTCAAGAGTTTGTGCAAGCCCTCGGCAATGCTCAAGGTGGTCCTATCTCAAGAGGATGGTCTCGGCATACTTCTTCTTTGCCAGACTTAGGTACGTCTCCATTTCCTGAAGCTGTACGAGCTGCCTTTGAACAGAGACGGCAGAGCGTTTCCAGTGCCGCCCCAAGTGCTAGCGGCGAGTCACAAGCTTCCAAGAGGCCTGCTGAACTGGATGCTGAGCGCTTGCGTGAAGAAGCTCTTCAACCAGACCCTGTTGCTCCAACTCCGGCTCAACCTCCAGATGAAGTTCCTGATGAAGCTTCAGAAGCCCTGAGAGTGACTCATGAAGTGATGGAAATGGAAGCATATGCCAATGTGCATCCGCTCCGTCAGATCCAGATCATGGCGGAACAGGATCGTCTGAATCCCTTGGAAGCCAGAGTCCGAGACCATGGGACATGGCGTGGCAATTGGCCTCTCCCCTCGAGGACAGAATTCAAACGACGGCAAATGCTGAAGCAACTTTGGCCCCTTGGCAATGACGATGCTGCTCAGGAAGTGCTTGCAGTGCTCACTGCTCGTAAGGAGCATGTATGGAGTCACATGTCGGACTTTGAGAAAAAGGAGTTCCGTGAAGCAGCAGCCAAAGGATGGTCCGTATGGGTTGAAAATGAGGCCATCGAACCTCTTCCAGATGCCGAAGCTGCCCGCATTAGGCAGAAGTTGAAGACAGAAGGTGAAAGCCACCGCATCTTGGTTCCTCGCTTCGTCTATGTGGACAAGAACGACGGACTGAGGACGGCAGACCGGGACCTTCCACTCAAGGCTAACGCCAGGCTGGTCGTCCCCGGATACCAAGACATTAGTGCATATGGCCTTCGTTGTGATGCTCCAACAGCGTCGAGAACTTCTCAGCATCTTTTGCTGACCTTTGCCGCCAGTATGAAGTGGAAGCTGGCAAGTGCTGACATCAAGTCGGCATTCATGAAAGGTGAAGAGTTTGGCCCCAATGAACGCATCCTCTACCTCGCCAACGTGAAGACCAGAGCACCTGATGAGCCACGCTTACCATTCTCGGAAGCAGGCTTATGCCGTGTGAAAAAGGGAGTATTTGGCTTAGCTGACAGCCCTCGTCGTTGGTATAAGAGGTTATGCAAGTCAGTACAACACCATGGTTGGCAACTTTCAGCTCTGGATTCGGCCATGTGGTTCCTGTGGGAAGGCTCCAAACTGGAAGGCATCCTCATCTCCCACGTGGATGACTTGCTGCTGGCCGGAGGCCCTTGTGCGCGCCACACCTTGCAATTACTGGGCGCCGAACTTGGGTTTGGTTCCACCTCCACCGGAACCATAACCTATTGTGGAAAGAAGATTGAGCAAGCTGAAGATTTTTCAGTGAAAGTTTCCATGGAAGAGTACCATAGCAATCTTCAGCAGGTGCGCATCAACCCACTTCGAAAGAAGAATCCAGAAGCCACTTTGATGCCTGGGGAACAACGCCAGCTCAGAGCTCTCCTCGGGAGTTTGCAGTGGCTGGTAGCGCAAGTTCGCTTTGACTTGCAATTTCAGTTGTCGACATTGCAGGGTGCTTCCCAGACCATCGAGACGTTGATCCGCGCCAACGCCTTAGTTAGAAAGGCAAAGCTCCACGCAGACTTCGCTCTGCACTTCAAGCCCTTGGACATGAAGAATGCTGGGATCCTCGTTGTTTCTGATGCCTCGCTTGGCAATGTGACGAAAAGCGGTAGTTCCCACGAAGCGGCCATCAAGAAGGTCTATAGTCAAGCCGCCTACTTTGTCCTCATTGCTGACGAAAACCTCATGAGCGGCAGAGAAGGCAAGTTCACAGTGTTGGACGCCCGGTCTCATCGACTGAACCGGGTATGCAGATCGACATTTGCCGCAGAGTTGCTGGGCATTGAGGAGGCGCTGGATGCCGGGCAATATTGCCGCGGCGTGCTTGGCGAAGCTTTCGGTCATCCACTCGACCGGAAGCCCTTTGACCTTAGCACGGATTCCGTGCCTCTGTTGGTTGTCACTGACGCCAAGGATGCATTCGACAAATCCTGCTCAGAAACGCCGAGCTATGGCAGCCAAAAGAGTTTAGCTTTCACCATAAGCTGGATTCGTTCAATGCTGGCTCGATGCAACACGAGCATGCGTTGGACAGCAACAGAGAACATGATCGTAGACTGCGGCACTAAGGAGCTTGACCCTCAGCACCTTCACAAGATCCTGAGAGATTGCAAGTGGTGTGTACAGTTTTCCTCCCAGTACGTCAAACAGACGTCCAAAAGTAAGAAGCCCATGGCTAACTCACAACAGACCGGAAGGTTGGTGAGAAGTGACATGGGAGTCCCTTTTGAAAGCTCCTCCCCGTTGTTTGGCCATGTGATGAAGCTCTCACAGAGCTCAGGTTGGCATGTTTTGAATGAAGATTTGGCCGTCAACGTGTGCCGCCAGGCTCGTTCGTACAGGACCCCAGAGCCACGCTGTTCAAGAACGACACATGCGTTTCGTTCCACTTTTGCCCGCTTTGACAGCGAACATAGTGTGATTTGGCGACAGTTGGAAGACTCTGTCGACATGCGAGAGCTCCAGAATCCTCGATCGATGCTTGAGGAGCCTGTTGCTTTGCTCGTGACCGTGTTCAGCCGTTGCCCAACCCCTCAAATGCCACAAGAGAAGGGGATGAACTGTGAAAGTTGAGTTTGCTCTTCGGTGTTGGGCATGCGGAGGAACATGGTTGTTCATGTTCGCTTGGATCAAGGCCTGAAGCCATTTCGTGCTGCGCCTTAGGTGAAAACGGCGCGCTGGCAGACGCTCTTGCTAGTGCGTCTACAAGCTTTAAGTACACCTTTCCGTTTTTTTCTCTGTTGTTTCTCTCTTGTTTATATATATATAGACGTTTCTGACCTGTATGCAGACATGTTTTTGCTGTTTCTCTTTATGCACTTCATTCTTATATAACATCGTTGTGCCTCTGCAAGTTGACTTGCTCAAGTTTTATTGAATAATGGGAGCGCAGGCTGGCTTTGAACATCTTCACGCGGTACCTGATTCTCCTCAATTCCTGGAACCTCCTGGGGTATCCTTTGTTTTGCTTTTTGTTTCTTTTCTTCCTTTCTTTGCTTTAGTAAGGCGCAGTGAAGTCCATTACCTCATGCATCTCCTGCCTTTAAGACAACGGAGAGGAGTGGTAAGGGCAGCTTTCTGTGGCAAAGCCCACACCATACTGGTCTAAAGATCCACAAAAGGACCAACTGTAAGATAGAAAAGAACACAGGAAGAAGGAGAAAAAGAACATATCTTTATATACATACAATGACCCAAGGAGATTCTAAGGAAAGATTACAGAGAATCGGGCGCAGCTGGAGAGTTGAAGCGAGGGCTCATGGATTGACACCAACTAAGGTGAGTGCCCCACCTCGTCTCGACCGCGGCCGACGGCTCCCTCGGCGCCGTAAACGAGGCAAAACTACAAAGACAAACAAAGACTACAAGATACAGGTGCCAGTAACAAGAAGCTAGTAGTAACAAGTGCCACGCTTCTTGTTCCTACTAGCGATGCCCTTTGCCCCTAGTAGCGTCCTTGCTCCTAGTAGTAAGGCCAAGAGCCCCTAGTAGCTTCTTGTTCCTGCTAGCGATGCCCTTTGCCCCGTCCTTGCTCCTAGTAGTAAGGCCAGGAGCCCCTAGTAGCTTCTTGTTCCTACTAGCGATGCCCTTTGCCCCTTGCTCCTAGTAGTAAGGCCAGGGCTTCTAGTAGCGTCCTTGGGCCAGGAGCCTCTAGTAGCCTTCTTGTTCCTAGTAGTAACGCCACAAGCCCCTAGTAGCGTCCTTGCTCCTAGTAGTAAGGCCAGGAGCCCCTAGTATCTTCTTGGTCCTGCTAGCAATGCCCTTTGCCCCTAGTAGCGTCCTTGCTCCTTGTAGTAAGGTCAGGAGCCCCTACTTGCTCCAGTAGTAAGGCCAGGAGCCCCTTGTAGCGTCCTTGCTCCTATAGCAAGGCCAGGAGCCCCTAGTAGCGTCCTTGCTCCTAGTAGTAAGGCTAGGAGAACCTAGTAGCGTCCTTGCTCCTAGTAGTAAGGCCAGGAGCCCCTAGTAGCTTCTTGCTCCTAGTAGTAAGGCCAGGAGCCGCAAGTAGCGTCCTTGCTTCTAGTAGTAAGGCCAGGAGCCCCTAGTAGTGTCCTTGCTCCTAGTAGCGTCCTTGCTCCTAGTAGTAAGGCGAGGAGCCCCTAGTAACGTGAGCCCCTGGTAGCTTCTTGTTCCTAGTAGTAAGGCCAGGAGCCTCTAGCAGCGTCCTTGCTCCTAGTAGTAAGGCCAGGGCTTCTAGTAGCGTCCTTGGGCCAGGAGCCCCTAGTAGCCTCCTTGTTCCTAACGCCACAAGCCCCTAGTTGCGTCCTTGCTCCTAGTAGTAAGGCCAGGAGCCCCTAGTATCTTCTTGGTCCTGCTAGCGATGCCCTTTGCCCCTAGTAGCGTCCTTGCTCCTAGTAGTAAGGCCAGGAGCCCCTACTTGCTCTAGTAGTAAGGCCAGGAGCCCCTTGTAGCGTCCTTGCTCCTAGTAGCAAGGCCAGGAGCCCCTAGTAGCGTCCTTAAGGCAAGGAGCCCTTAGTAGCGTCCTTGCTCTTAGTAGTAAGGCCAGGAGCCCCTAGTAGCTTCTTGTTCCTGCTAGCGATGCCCTTTGCCACTAGTAGCGTCCTTGCTCGTAGTAGTAAGGCCTGTTCCTGCTAGTGGTGCCCTTTGCCCCTAGTAGCGTCCTTGCTCCCCTAGTGGCGTCCTTGCTCCTAGTAATAAGGCCAGGCCCCTAGTAGCGTCCTTGCTCCTAGGGGGTAGAGGAGGCAGGAGGTAGTAGCTAGGTAACTACCTAGTAGCTTAAGTAGCTACTACCTCGGACGCAGGATAGCTCATGCTTCTTCAAGGAAGCTCTTTCTGCCTGAGGGTTGGGCGAGCTTCCTTGAAGAAGCGCTCGCACTGTTCATTTGGTTCCTGGATATTTTTCCCCAAACAGTTTACTGTTAGGGGTTCTCAATGCTTTAAAGAATGGTCGCCTTGGTGCTGGATGGTCTGGTCGGGTTCCCGGCCGGCTTGTCTCCCACTTCCTTTTATTTGTCTCCCACTTCTTTTCATTTGTCTCCCAAGCTCGGTGCTTGTGGTCGGGTTCGCGGCTGGCTTGTCTCCCACTTCCTTTCATTTGTCTCCCACTTCTTTTCATTTGTCTCCCAGTTCTTTTCATTTGTCTCCCAGGCTGGGTGCTTGTGGTCGGGTTC
>CAXAMN010028739.1:298556-311737 GCA_963970005.1 Durusdinium trenchii
TTGTCTCCCACTTCCTTTCATTTGTCTCCCACTTCCTTTCATTTGTCTCCCACTTCTTTTCATTTGTCTCCCAGTTCTTTTAATTTGTCTCCCAGGCTGGGTGCTTGTGGTCGGGTTTCCGGCTGGCTTGTCTCCCACTCCCTTTCAGTCTGCCAGGGTGGGTGCTTGTGGTGCTGGCTTGTCTCCCACTTCCTGTCATTTGTCTCCCACTTCTTTTCATTTGTCTCCCAGGCTGGGTGCTTGTGGTCGGGTTCCCGGCGCTGGCTTGTCTCCCACTTCCTTTCATTTGTCTCCCACTTCTTTTCATTTGTCCGGCTGGGTCTTGTGGTTGGGTTTGCGGCTGGCTTGTCTCCCACGTCCTTTCATTTGTCTCCCACTTCTTTCATTTGTCTCCCAGTTCTTTTCATTTGTCTCCCAGTTCTTTTCATTTTTGGTCTCCCAGGCTGGGTGCTTGTGGTCGGGTTCCCGGCTGGCTCGTCTCGCACTTCCCATTTGTCTCCTACTTCTTTTCACTTGTCTCCTTTCCTTTCATTTGTCGGGTTCCCGGCCGGCTTGTCTCCCACTTCCTTTCCCACTTCTTTTCATTTGTCTCCCAATTCTTTTCATTGTCTCCCAGGCTGGGTGCTTGTGGTCGCGGGTTTGCGGCTGGCTTGTCTCCCACTTCCTTTCATTTGTCTCCCACTTCCTTTCATTTGTCTCCCACTTCTTTTCATTTGTCTCCCACTTCTTATCATTCCCCAAACAGTATACTGTTAGGGGTTCTCAATGCTTTAAAGAATGGTCGCCGGTGCTGGATGGTCTGGTCGGGTTTCCGGCTGGCTTGTCTCCCACTTCCTTTCATATGTCTCCCACTTCTTTTCATTTGTCTCCCTGGGTGCTTGTGGTCGGGTTTGCGGCTGGCTTGTCTCCCACGTGCATTCATTTGTCTCCCACTTCCTTTCATTTGCCTCCCAATTCTTTTCATTTGTCTCTCAGGCCACTTCCTTTCATTTGTCTCCCACTTCTTTTCATTGTCTCCCAGGCTGGGTGCTTGTGGTCGGGTTCCGGGCCGGCTTGTCTCCCACTTCCTTTCATTTGTCTCCCACTTCTTTTCATTTGTCTCCCAGGCTGGGTGCTTGTGGTCGGGTTCGCGGCTGGCTTGTCTCCCACTTCCTTTCATTTGCCTCCCAGGCTCGGTAGGCTGGGTGCTTGTGGTCGGGTTCACTTCCTTTCATTTGTCTCCCAGGCTCGGTGCTTGTGGTCGGGTTCCCGGCCAGCTTGTCTCCCACTTCCTTTCGTTTGTCTCCCACTTCTTTTCTGCTTGTGGTCGGGTTCCCGGCCGGCTTGTCTCCCACTTCCTCTTATTTGTCTCTCACTTCTTTTCATTTGTCACGCACTTCTTTTCATTTGTCTCCCAGGCTGGGTGCTTGTGGTCGGGTTCCCGGCCCGCTTGTCTCCCGCTTGCTTTCATTTGTCTCCCGGTTCTTTTCATTTATCTCCCAGAAATGCTTCATTTGTCTCCCAGGTCCGTCATGCCATGTAGCATTTCTATTCATTTGTCTTTGTCACTGCTAATTTCCGCCCTTTTCCGCTGGCCATGCAGCATTTCTATTCATTTGTCCCCCAGGCTTGTCACTGGTGGTGTCCGCCCTTTTCCGCTGTTTCTATTCATTTGTCTCCCAGGTCTGTCACTGTAGGTGTCCGCCCTTTTCCGTTGGCCATGTAGCATTTCTATTCATTTGTCTCCCAGGTCTGTCACTGCCAGTGTTTTGTCTCCCAGGTCTGTCACTGCTGGTGTCCGCCCTTTTCGTCGGCCATGCAGCATTTCTATTCATTAGTCTCCCAGGTCTGTCACTGTTGGTATCCGCCCTTTTCCGCTGGGCATGCAGCATTTCTATTAATTTGTTTCCCGGGTCTGTCACTGGTGCTGCCGCCCTTTTCCGCTGGCCATGTAGCATTTCTATTCATTTGTCTCCCATGTGACTTCTTTCTTTTTGTCTTTCAGGTTTGGTGCCTGCACTGCTGTTTTCTGCCCTGTCCGCTGGAACAGGTTCGCCTGTGAAAGGTTCTTGCTCCTTTGCAAGGGGTGCGTGACTGTCTCCGGGATTGCATTCCTGCCACACTGTGTAACTCTCTCAGCTTTGTTTTCCTTCTCGGGCAACCGTTGGATGAATGACCGGATTGGATTTCGGCGGCGTGGCAGCGATCTCTCTATTCAGTTGGGGCGGAGGGCATATGTCAGGCACCAAAAATCAATTTCATGTCACATCCTTCGCTCCTCATGCTTTTGTTTCTTGTCCTCACGTGGTCAGCTCCCCGCTGACTGAGCAGCATGACCAGCATCATGTTCGCGCTTGAAGAATAATTCCCCAAAAGGTTTACTGTTAGGGCTTCTCACTTCTTTCTTAAGATGTGTCCCCCCCGCTCTGTACTGCTGTGTCCGTCTCTGCCTTGCAATCCTTTACATTTATCTCCCAGCGCTGGACGTCGCAAGCTCTAGTTTCGATTTTGAAAAACACAAACTGTTTGGGGTCTACGGTGGTGTAATTTTTGAAACTTAAGTTCCCCCTTACAACTTAGTAGCAAAAGGATGCAAAAGGAACCTAATATATAGCGATGGCCTCCACCCTACTTTCGATGGCCTCCAAGTCAAGGTCCACCCAAAATCTATAAACAAAACGAATACTGCGTGAGCTTTCCTGCATCCGGTCCCTTACCTCTTACTTACTTGGCTACCTGTCCCTTTTTGTTCTTTATTGTTCTTCAGTCTTCCCCAAAAAAGCGTTAGGAGTTGCTCTCAGCACTTGGCAGATGTGAGTTTAGGGTCGTGACAGGATTTGAGTACTTTTGTCAGTGCAAGGCTTGAACCAGCAGCATGGCTTTTCTTATTTTTCCGAGTAGCAAGGACGCTATTAGGTGGAGGCCATCGCAAGTAGGTTGGAGGCCATTACTAGCAACAAGAAACTACTATATAAGGCTTCCAACTTCCAAGCCTCACTTAACCTACGTGGTGGGGTTTTGAATGGTTCCGAGTCGATGCAAAGCGTGAGGCAGAAGACGAGCAATACCAAGCCGCTCAAGCTCCGGCAGGAAAAGCGGTGCATTCGTGCCTCAATTGTCGTGATCCAGTGGCTTACCATGTCATCACAATTGTGATGAAGCTGATGCGGTAGTTGTTGTTTGCATCTCTCAGAGACGGTTCCGCCTTTATGGTTGAACGGATGCCGTCCTGCAGTGACATAGGTGAGACAAGAAAGCATGCTAAAATTCGTGCTGCTTTCTTGTTCAGAATGTCGGCAACCTCAAGCTGTTGGCCGTCATCAGCAACAGTGCTGATAGCAGAAGGAAATCTCGCCGCTAAAAGCGGGCAGGATTTGGCATTGCCAAAAATGGGCAGATACCCAGAGTTGCATGGCGTGGCTCGGGTGTATCTTTTTTGGGGCAAACTTCAGGATGTAGCAAAGTCGTGATATTTATGTTATGAGTTGGCAAAGTCGTGATTGTCAGGTCCACCACGCTTTGAGGGTCGCGTCAAATGGTTCAGCCAGACACCCAGACATGTGAGATGTAAGTGACTCATGACCAAAATGATCGATGGGATATATCCTTGATTCGAGCTCTATCACACCACCGCATCGCATAAGGCAAAGAAAAGGGCTTTGGGAAAATCCTGCTCAAACCTCAGAATTGCGAGCCATTGTGGTTGGTGTTCTGAAACAAGATTCATGCACCTCATAAAGATCCTGGTCCAAAGTCAGGATGAAAGCCACAATCTTGAACCGGCTAACCTGTTGTTACTCAGGTCTTTGCATCCTAATGCGCAGGCAGAAGAGGCAGCAAAGCAACACAGCAGAGGGTGCGTACAAGTGAGTAGAAAGCGAGTAGAGGTTGAAGGCCATCTCTAGTAGCAACTCAAAAAGAACTAGGAGCAAGAAGCTACTAGGAACAAGTGCATCGCTTCTAGTAACAAGTGCCTTACTAGTAGTAACAAGGACGCTACTAGTAACAAGAAAGAGGCCTCAGACCACACTTTGTAGTTTGAGGCTTGAGGCCTCGGTCGTCGCAGGTTTTCGTCCACAAGAGCCGCTTTGATGGCGGGCCAGACGGACCTCACGCTCAGGTGATGGGCTTTCTGAGATGTGATGTATTTCCCCTACTGGGTTTGCCTCAGAGCATGCATGCCCCTACCCCTTGCGACAAGCAAACAGCTCCTTGTTGAAACAGAAAGCTTAAGAAAAGATAGAAGAATAAAGAACATGGACAAATCACAAGAACTCATTTCTGGAGAACACCCTGCCAGCGGCTGCAAGTCACGTTCAGGCTGTGGCGGAGGGCTCGATGGTCACCTTTGAGATCATCACCTCACAGGTGGATGGAAAGCCCACAGCCTGTCACGTTCAGGTTCGCGGCAGCCTGGGTGGTGCATTTCTGGGCTCAACTGGCTTAACATGGCCCAACCATCGCTTTCATTGGGCCCATTTGACTCAGAAGACATGCACTGTGTGCTTCACTTAACTACCCTGGTTGTGTGTGCAGCCATTCTAGTTTGGCTCTTGGACATAAGATCCACACAGACTGAGATAGTGTGACCTTCCGTGAGTTTAAACAGAACACAGACAGATACTTTAGAGGACATTCCTGACCACTTGCTTACCCCAATGGTGAGACAAAGCCCGAAGATGAGTAAGACAGTAAGAGACACAGCAAGGAAGGTCACAGCGTGCCGGGCTGTATATGACATGTCGAGCGGCTGTATATGTGAGGAGGCCATGTTCTTCCCTGCAGATTGGCAGTGCAAAGGAAAACCAGTTGAGCTTTGCTGGCAGGGATCCGCTGAAGAGATTGTGGAAGTGGAAGGAGTCAAGGTGTTAGAGATCAGTGATGAAGCCCTATTCGTTTTGAAGCGCATGCAGGACGGACTCCCAGAGACTGGGACTTGTAAATCGAGGCCTCCAACCTAATAGCAAGGAATGAATAGAGAAAAGATTAACAGGACATTTGTTCTTTTTTTCACAGACACCAATAGCAATGGCCTCTACCCTAGAAGCAATGGCCTCCAACCAACTGAGAGGACCGGAGAGGCACATCCAGTGGATCTTCCAGTTCCACTGAACCAGCTTCCACAGATTTGCCGTCTCCTGAGGCGAGGCGGAACATCCGAACAACATGGAAGCTATTAGTAACAAAGGGCATCGCTACTAGGAAGAGGTGCCACGCTACTAGGGGCTCCTGGCCTTACTAGTAACAAGGTTCGCTACTAGGAACAAAGGGCATTTCTACTAGGAGTGTCCCTTTCTTCAAGCTTTGACCAACTAAGAACAGCGCTTTGAGAAGCTTGGGAGGCCATGCTTACCACAGAACAGCGCTTGCACTACCTGAGACTCGCTTTAGCAGCTCCTGACATTCCAGCTTCGCGGCTGCAGCTCGGAACGCCTGCGCAGTTCATCGCAAAGAACTGAGGGCCGGTACAAGATCAAGAACACGAGGAGGCATACACAACCTCAGAGAGCTCACCTGAGCCTGCCCTCTCAACTCTTTTCTACTTGCGCTCATGTGCGTTTGCAGCAATTTTTCCTACTAGGTTGGAGGCCATCGCTAGTACTTTTTGATTCCTTTTCTTTGCCCACTGAATTCAAGGGCTCTTTTGCTCTTTGCTGGTCAGAGTGTCAGAGCCTTGATTTCCTCCCGCGTGCAGGACTGAAAGATCAGAGACAAGCAGAGATAGAGAATCTGAAGGTTCTAAGGATTCCAAAGATTCCAGTGACACCACTGGAACTTCCATCAGCATCGGGAAGCCCAAAGGACTAGGTCACAAAGGACTTCGGTGCATACTTATGACAATTGGTCTCATCGAAGGCTGGGAAGTTGCGATTTCACCATGCTTTTAGTACTGTGTCAGGCCGCTAAAGCTATCTTTTGCCAGCTAGTTGTCTTTGAAGAGTTTTGCTAGGGAAGCTTTTGGACGACGAATCGTTTGTTTCTCTCCCCCCATCCCCCCCGGTCCAATGATATCAATAATGCCGGCACTGGTGGGTATGTGCCACGTGGCACTTGACTCACTCCCAACACATTAATGTACAAACATAAAGCCACCAACAAGAACACATCACCGGTACCAAAGAGGGGACCACATCACCAGAGGTACAAGCAGCTTACAGCGGTCGCATATCAACGACTGAGCCAGCGTTGGTCACAAACCACTTTCACCTGGCGGCCGCTTTTCTGGCGGGGGGAACCGTCGACTTTCACCTTCGACAACACCATCCCATGTCCCTGCTCTCAATATCAGCCACCGATTCACCTTTACATTGGTATATACATCGATCTTGCAGGAAGAACCTGTGCTGCTTCACCAGCGCAAATATGTACTATTTCACCAGGAGTGTCAAATCACCACAGTACTGGTATCAGCCTTGAACATATGCCACCTCACCGAAGATAAGACACACGACATCATGAGCAGTGCGACCTTAGAGCCTGATTTGGCAGCAGTAAGAACTCAGCGCTTGGCCACCAAAACTTCCACCACGTTATGGTTGATATGTTCTGCTTCGATTGCTTCAATGTCCTTTTCCTTTCACGTTTGCGCAGCTAGCTTTTGTTCATTGCACCTGGCCTCAAGTCGTGTGGGAGGAGCCAATGGCAATTGAGATGGGGTGGCAAGAAAACATTTTCTGAGAATCTCAGTGGAGGGTAATGAAGCGGATTGAAACGGTATGCGGGTAAACCGACTGTCGGTATGTCGACCTAAAAGGTACTAAGACCTACGCCTACATCGATGAAACAAATAACTAGGAAAAGAAGGACGGTGTTTGGGCATTTTGTTGGCAGGGCCACGGGCTAAAAGAATAAGAGGAACAAACACTGTGTGTCGCCTATTTTCTTTTTATTTCTATTATTTTTCTTCACTATGGCGACCAGTCAGGTTTCATGTTTGCCTAACCGGACTGACTCGAAGGTCTTGGCCTACTTGCCATTCCAGCCATAGCAACGCCTTTCATCAGCGATGTGGGCCTCTCATTGCAGAATCTGGAGCTACTGATTCTGGCACAGGCTCGATGTCGAATAAAACAACTACTGATTCTTCGCTTTAAAAATTGAAATTGTCTCGGTGGGTGGGCATCATTGGACATCGTTGCCAAAACAAATTCTACGACCTTGTTACTAGTAGCTTCAGGTTGTAGCGAGCGGAAAGAAGTGCATCGCTACTTACTAGTAACAAGTGCCTTACTACTAGTAGCAAGAAGCTAGTAGCTTTTCTTGACCGAGCGGCACTGGACCAGGTGATTTGCCAATCATTCGCATCGCCTGTTTGGGCAGCTGCTCAGCTTAAGCTCGAAGGGGGTCGAAGAACGTCCGAAAGAGGTCCCACCTTCCCCACGCACCCCGAAAACAACGCAGGTCAGGAACTATGCCAGCGTTTTTCCCTGTGGGTGTTTGCTTTTCCTTCATACCAGTGTAAGACAGCCTGGACTTTGAAGCATGTTTGTTGCAACTTTGCGCAGAACTGCCATGTCACCAAAGCAAGATCCTCCTTGTGCAGAATTCTCCCAGATGCGCCGTGAAATCTGCACCATGGATGACTCATTTCCCGCAGCCCATGCAGCCCTGCCAGTGCGCTTTGCAACAAACACCAAGTCCAAAGTGCTGCACCTGCCACATCTGCACGTTGGAGGCCATTGCTATTAGGCTGGAGGCCATCGCTCTTAGGTTGGAAGCCATGGCTCTTAGGTTGGAGGCCATCGCTCTTAGGTTGGAGGCCATCGCTCTTCGGTTGGAGGCCATCGCTCTTAGGTTGGAGGCCATCGCTCTTCGGTTTAGTCTGGAACTTTGAGCCTATGTGGTATGGTTTTAGGAAATGCTTTTGAGATTAAAAGATTTGAACGATTTAATATCGATTTTTAATCTGTTTCTAAATTGAACACTTGAGGCAGTGAAGAAAACATAGATGGCTAAATTGAATCAAGCTGAAGACCCCCCAAATAGTTTATATTAAGAATTCGACTTTAGTTTCTTCAGATTGAACGACGAGCGCAAGCGCAGCAACCCCGGAGCGCCTTTCCTCAACATTCCCATGCAAGTGACATTGCAACTGTTATGTTCTTGTGTAACAGGTGTCTTGATTTCTTAGGTTTATGCTGCGTGAATCAGGACAAAGCCGGACATGGTCTCAAAAAGAATGAAGAAGCCTCTGATGCAACCAGAGTGTTTGCTCGAGGTCTTATCTGCAAAAACGCACCAGTGACTCTACATCTGAAGCAATCGGGCCTTAATCAAGAAATGAAGACACCTCCGATGCAACCAGAGTGTTTGCTCGAGGTCTTATCTGCAAAAGCTCATCAATGAGACTACATCTGAATCGGCCTTAATCAAAAAATGATGACACCTCTGATGCAATCAGAGTGTTTGCTCGAGGTCTTATCTGCAAGAACACATCAGTGACCCTACATCTGAAGCAATCGGGCCTCAATCTAAAAATGAAGACACCTCTGATGCAACCAGAGTGTTTGCTGGAGGTCTTATTTACAAAAAACGCATCAGTGACTCTACATCTCAAGCAATCGGGCCTTAATCAAAAAATCAAGAAACCAGGCATCATAGGTTTCTTAATTTTTTGATTAAGGCGGATTGCTTCAGATGTGGAGAGAGACATAGTAGGCAGTAGAGGGTGAAATGTTCAACGAAGACGCATGAAGACGCATTACCCCCCATGACCTCCATGACCCCAGATAGATAAGATTAAAGTAGATAGATACATGATGAGACTAGTTAGTTAGCTAGATAGATAGATATATAGATATATATATATAGATAGATAGATAGATAGATAGATAGATCC
The DNA here is from genome assembly GCA_963970005.1 of Durusdinium trenchii. Taxonomy (NCBI): domain Eukaryota; class Dinophyceae; order Suessiales; family Symbiodiniaceae; genus Durusdinium; species Durusdinium trenchii. The sequence goes on from CAXAMN010028739.1 coordinate 307,375, forward strand.
CCCTTGCTACTGGCAAAATGGAACCCCAGGGGTTTGGAGGCCGTTGCTCTTAGGTTGGAGGCCATCGCTCTTAGGTTGGAGGCCATCGCTAGTAGGTTGCACATCGAAGTGCAACCGCTTCGACCTCTTTGTGCCTGCCACGAAAAGTCGACTTCAGACTACCAGAGCACGGGGGTTGAAGCACCCGCGCGCCTTCACCAGTTTGCACAAGCCTGCGTATTGGAGATGCACTTCGCAGATCTCGAGTCTCGAGATGAGAGGAACCATTTTGCCGTGAGGGTCTTCAAATTTGCCGCCGACGGATGTGAGCACCTCGATCAACCCAAAGCTTAACCCCTTCCGCAAGAACCCCTACTTTGACCACACTGTTTGCAAAAACACATGCCAAATATGCGTTTCCCATCTGTTTGCTGGGAGTTGTTTCCCTTCATTTTCCTTGATGTTTGTCTAGTTTGTGGCTGTTACAAGGTGACTCTGCTTTTTGCTACTGTTGCCTCCTGTTGCCTCCTGCTGTAGAGGGGGATGCTGGTGCAAATTCTTCAGTGCCAAGACCAACTTTGGCCTCAGCTCCAGATGAGGCCCTAGCCGATGGCAATGCAGCCAACCGCAAGACACTCATCGCCATTGGTGTTCTTGCTCATGGGGTTTTGACCTGCAGCTTCGCGGTGGCGAATGGCTCCTTTGCCCAGTCCTTACTGATCAGATGGAGCAAACACTGTTTTCATTTTTCACTAAGTCGTTTCATGACAAATATTTCGGAGCACCATTGCTCTGGATGCACCATACTATGGCATGTTGAACAAGACTTGTGTTATTTTGCACTCTTGCCAACCCGCTGATGCAGAGACATGTTTTGTTCCCTTATCTCTTGGTCTCCCGTTAATGTTCAGGTGTTGTTTCTACTGCTCTACAGCCTGGATGCTGTTGCCATGGGGTCGCTCCACTCTGTTGGTCTTGGACTCCTTGCTGAGGTGCCGAGGGTAATCTGGGCGGATGGCGAGTCTTGTAGATTAGAGAGTGTTGGGAGGGAAGACACTGGGACACTGGGACCTAGCACACGGCTTGTGAGATACCTTTCCTCTTCAGGTCACCTCAGCGCAATTTCGTGGCCGGATCTTGGGCGGCTTTGCCTGTGCCAAACACCTAGGTGAGCGTCCGGATTTCCGCTTCAAGTTTTTGTTTTGATCTTCGGGCATGAATTAAGACCTAAAAGTGAACTGCGAGCATCTGCGAAACTACAACCACTTGAAGCCTCAGCTCTAACCTGCAATCTGATAACTGCTTGCTGCTTACCCACGCCCTACCCCAAAGCAGCCATAGCATAGTAATATACATAGTATCTACTAGTATCTACTTATCGTGCTTTTTGAAATGACATTCTCACAAGTAAGAAAGTAGTTTTATTTTTCTGTTTGAAGTGATCTCGAAGGTTTAGCGGTGGGATGCTTCATGAGCCCCTGGCTTTCCTCTCAGAACTTCGGGATCGAGGCACCTTCCGCTCAATGCCGTCAGCCGAGTCAGAAGCAGAATGAAGACGATGAATGAAGCCTTTAAGTCGCATCATACAAGTACCAGCGCCTGATTCAGAAAGAACGAAAATCAATCGACCCTGGGAACTTTGTGATGAATGACTTGGGAACCATGCAGGGATGGAGGATATCAGTCCTTGCCATTGGTGTGGCCTCCATTGTAGTGGGTTTTATCGTGCCGGCCCCAGATTCGTTTAACGTTTTGACACCTCATCCAGCACCTTCAGATAGATTGCTTTCTAAGATTCTAAAAGACTTTTCAGAGCCTGCGCGACGGACGTCCCAAGGTGGCTGTTTTGATGAAGGAGCCACCGCGCGAAGTCCCTCTCACAGACATGGAGCCAGGTGCACGGGGTGGACTTAGGTCCTTCGGCGTTCTTGTTCCTAGTAAGGGTAGCGATGCCGATGCCCTTTGTTCCTAGTCGCGTCCTTGCTCCTAGTAGTAAGGCCAGGAGCTACTAGCAGCGTCCCGCACAGAGGCTGTACCATGCAAGGATGTCTTCATGCTGTCAGGTGTGCGGGCGGAGCTTTGGAGAATGCTTAGCTATTGCAGCTTTGATCGGCAATTCGGACTAGCTGATTGCAATGTTAGTAGCGTCCTTGCTCCTAGTGGTGATGCCAGGAGCCCCTAGTAGCGAACATTGTTCCTAGTAGCGATGCCCTTTGCTCCTAGTAGCTTCAGAGTTCCAGAGATCCAGAAACGCTGTTAGCGTACTTCTACCAGTACCATTAGAAGCAGCAGGAGGAGCAAGAGAAGGAGGTGGTGGTGGTCGTCGCAGTAGTAGTGGTGGTGGTAGTTGGCATAATGGTGAAGGTTGGTTGGACTTCAAAGCTTGATGAAAGCCACCCACCAAGCAAAGCTAAGCACTTGGTGGGAGGTGTGTGAACTCGTTGTTTCTCCAAGGTCGTTTTCCTTCTTTTCTACTTATCCTTCTAGCAGGCTGCCGAAGACTTAGAGGGCTGTTTGTCAACAACGAGAGTGCGGACTCAGTTAACTGACTGAGGCCTACAAGTTGCATCCTGGACAGTAATGGGGTATCATATCCTCTTATTGGAGTCCTTGGGGCTGTCTCAGCACGAGGCAGGATTTTCTCGAGAGGAAGCCCATCCCATTCTGAAACGCGTGGCAGGTGACGCTTCGCTGGCTGGGACAGGCGAAGCGGCTAGCCAAGTTAGCGTGTATCATTGACCGCGCTGAATGACACTACTAGTGATGGTCTCCAACCTGCTAGCCATGGCCTCCAACCTAAGAGCGATGGCCTCCAACCACGCTGAATAGAAACCTCTCACACTCACACATATTCCACAACATTCGAGGGGCTCGTGTCCGGTGGTTGTAAGATTGGGTTGGAAGGTTGCCGCCGCCTGCGGAGCCCTTTGTGGTGGGCTATTAGCAGATCTTCTTGGAAGGTTCTTGAGTTTTGGCTTCCACTTTTGACGTGACTTCCGTCAGATGCCTCGGAAACAGATATGTTTGACTCGACACTTTCGCCTTTGCAGGTGCTTGCCTGTCCACGGTCGCGCGATTGTGGCGCAGGTGTCAGTTCTAGCTTTCGCCACACAGTATGTGTGATGTGCAGAAATTCTGAGGCTTCCGTGCTGCTCACTCTTCCAATTTGCTTCTTTGTATGGAAGGCCGAAGGGCCAAAGGACTACAACTGACATGAGAGAGAGAGAGAGAGAGTTATAGCAAGGCAACATGACACAATCATTGACGCACCATGGCATGTGGTCGGCAAGGTCCAGCCACCGAGCGGTTGGGAACTGCTTTGTGAAGCATCGTTGATTTCGGGCATGGGATTCACCTCGGCCTGGGTTGCTGGAGCCGCAGCCTCGATCTATTTCGTTTTCTTGATGTCCACCCAGGCAGACTCTGTCGCACATCGCTTTTGTTTTCTCTTTTTTTCTTCTCCATCCGTTTGAAGGTTTGCCTGCCAATGCTTGTGGAACTGGCACCCATTGGCCGAAAGAGTGGCATTATGGCTTGGGAGATGGCGCTCCAGGGTATCATCAGCTTGGGAGGGGCCTGGATTGTTGGAGTACCTTGGCTGAGGTTGAATGTCATGCCCTTGTGGAAATCAATGCTTTTGACCTCATTCAAGATTCACCTTCACTGCGGTTTGGTTTCTGCAAACTGAAAAAGGAAACATTACTCGCGCCTTGCGACCGTTTGATGGAATTTTACTTGGATATGATAAAACATTCTGAACTGCTTTAGTGGTTTCGCCTCTCAATTGTGTTGCGCTCTTCTCCGCTCCAGGTTTGTGCTCCCAAGATGGTTGGCCATGAGCTGCCCGGGGTTCCTTGGATGAAAGTGTGAATGATGTGCTCACACGAAATGCTCCCACAACAATGCCCGAGGCACACACGGCCATGTCCATGGCACTGCAGCAGGTGATTGTTGACTTGCACACGTCTTCAGAAGACCGGCAATTGGGAAGTGGTGTGTGTGTCTAAAGGCACTTGTTACTAGAAGCTTCTTGTTACTACTAGAAAGGCACTTGTTACTAGAAGCTTCTTGTTACTACTAGTAAGGCACTTGTTACTAGAAGCTTCTTGTTACTACTATTGTGTCTTAGATGCTAAGAATCTTCACCGTTTGCCCCCTTCGGAGTGATAGGTGTGAAGTCCAAACAACGAGTGATGGGTCAATATACACAGCTTGGAACGCCTGAAGCAGCATTTGCTCCGGAAAGGTAACAGGTACAAGTCACGAAAGCTAGCCTTAGCTAGCTGGAGTTGCTCTTGCTTTAGCAAGTTAAGTGACGGGGTGGACGCACCTCAGAAACCTCAAATAATTGATTAAATCAATCTTATGGACCCCCCCCCCCCCC
>CAXAMN010028739.1:311837-326056 GCA_963970005.1 Durusdinium trenchii
GCAGCAGCAGCAGCACCAGCAGCAGCAGCAGACCACCCAGCGGCGGCAGCAGCAGCGGCAGCAGCATACCCAACGCCGCGGCAGCAGCAGCCGCAGCAGACCACCCAGCGCCAGCAGCAGCAGCAGCAGCAGACGACCCGGCGCCTGCAGAGCAGCAGCAGCACCAGCAGCAGCAGCACCAGCAGCAGACCACCGGAAGCCCGGCTAGCTTTCGTTCACCCCCTCTGGCCTCAAGTAGAGTCAGCAGAGATGAGCCTGCAAGACATTGCTCATGGAAGTAGTTGGCTGTTCAGCAGGACTCAAGTTTCTTGGAAGTGCCTCATCACCGTGTGTCTCGGCCTGGCATGGGCAACCTGTGGCAACATTTGATTCTTGTGGAACTTGTACTCTCCAAGGGCAAAATAAAGTGAATGCTAGTAGGTTAGAGACCATCTAGGTTGGAGGCCATTGCTAGTAATTAGGTTGGAGGCCATTGCTAGTCAGCCAGTCGGTTGGAGGCCATTGCTGGTAACTGCTAGTAGGTGATTGAAGCTTTTCAAAGGCCGAGTTTGCCACGAATGTGTTTGTCATGATGGCGGTCTTCTGGGGATTGGCGCTTTGCTGCTACAGTTTGCTGTGACGCAGCAGAATTACCTGAGCCTTGAGTTTCTCCTGTTTTCTTGAGAAATTTCTTGAAGCCGTTGCAGTATATAAAGCTGAGTAAAGATGTAGGGGTACATTTTGTTTGCTGCGTCCCTGAAATTTGGCAGGCGCAGGAAACACTGTAGACATCTGTAGAATGTGATTGGAAGTTTGGCAGGAAACCCACTGTACGCTCCTTTCATTTTGCGGGACAAGATGTACCTGCATGTGTTGGAATGCAAATTGAGCAGTATTAAACTGTATTGAAATTAGTATACTTATGGTTCTACGACCATGTTCTACATGTCAACTCCACCCTGGTCCGCCTCTGCTGGGCAAGGAGTTCTTTGAGTAGGAGACATCCAGGAAAAGACGAAACCACGAGGTCAGCAACAGAAATTGCCACAAGCGTTTCCCAGCAACTAAATGAGCGCGAAACGCAAACTGCATGCAACGCACGGTCAAAGGAGAAACATATCATCGCTATTTTTGTGTCTTAGAAAAACACGAATTTTCCTTTAATAATATTGTTTTTATATCTCTTTATTGTTTCCAATAGCGAACCTTGCTCCTAATAGTACGGCCAGGAGCCCCTAGTAGTGAACATTGTTACTAGTAGCGATGCCCTTTGCTCCTAGTAGCGTCCTTTTGTTCTTCCCTTATTCATCTCACATCAATGGGCACAGTTGGTATATGTTGGTATAATTCGGACATGACGCCTAGCTGTGAAGCGTGGGCAGCGATCTTGCAAAAGCTGCCATACGGCAGGCACTTGTTACTACTAGCGTGGCACTTGTTACTAATAGCTTCTTGTTACTACTAGTAAGGCACTTGTTACTAATAGCTTCTTGTTACTACTAGTAAGGCACTTGTTACTAGAAGCGATGCACTTGTTCAGAAAAGCCTCTTTTCACTGTGATATGCTCTGAGGGCAACCGGACGCAACCGCTGCAAAAGCGCACGGGAGAGGAGTGCTCAACGAACTGAGTGATTAGGTGAACCTGGAGTTCGGAAAAGTCAACACACTGCTTGAACATCGCAGCAGCATGCGATTGGCCATCCTATCAGCCACTTCATTCCTAGGGATTTCGGGTTCATGTAGCAACCTTCAACAACCTGAACCTCTTTCGGACAATTCACCAATTCACAATCGCCCAAGTGTGCAAGGCCTTCGAGTCAATCCCCAGACCCTTTACAACAGTGGCGTTGTCAGACAAACTCTGAAGGCCAGAACACATTCTATATAAGAAAACCAGAAACAACAAACTCGCCAAAAACTTCACATATCCGAAGAGTCACCAACGAATTGGCAAACTTCACCTATTGTATCCACCCGCAAACGCACCCACAACTACAACTGCGTTGACTTCAAGTGTAGCAACGTCTTCACAACAGTTGGCCGAACAGCACAAAAGGAAAGCCAGCAATGAGACAGCAGGCACCAACGCCTCACAAAGAACGTCGGGAAACTACAGCCACAATGACGACCATGTTGACGCAATGAGCATGGACGACGACAACACCGACGTACAAACAAAGCTGGAATGCCCGCTAATGTTCCAGATGTACCACGCGTGAATATTACTATGTTACTATGTTGGGTGCCTGCTGGTTTTTTCGGGCAGAAACAACCGCAAAAGCAAGAACAAAAGCCGAAGGACTACCAGCGGTCAGCCACGACGACTACTTGCGACTGCATCAGCCAAGGCATTAACGACAACAGCCAGAATCACAACAACAGCATCAGCCGCAACAAGTGAATTGCACAGACCGGAGATCCGCTTGCAAGACTTGGCTCATCAAGCCATTTCCACGTTCTATTTGCTCAGTTTTTGACTTTTTAGCCCGCTCCTCTCCCTAAGAGCGATGGCCTCCAACCTAAGAAGCTCCTTGAGTCTCCAAGATAGTTTTTTGACTGATGTTTTAGACGGGAGAGGCAGATGAAGACACACCCCACTCGTTCGGCCCGTGGAGCCGAAAGTAACAATGTTTGCTATTAGTAACAGGTGCCTTACTAGTAGTAACAAGAAGCTATTAACTTAATTTTAAGTTAATTCAAAAAGTTTTTTGTTACTACCAGTAAGGCACTTGTTACTACTAGCGAGGCACTTGTTACTAATGAAGACAAACCCCACTCGTTCGGCCCGTGGAGCCGAAATAAGAGCGCCGATGATGCTCCTTCCTAATAGCGTCCTTGCAGGCCAGGAGCCCCGATCGTAGCAATGCCCTGAGGGAGGTCTAACTTAAAACAACATGAAACAAGAGGAAGGTTTAAGCGTGGCGTGGGAACGTGGAAGCGACACCTCGCCTGACGGCAGGTGTATTTGATGTAGGCAGAGCCAGGCAGGCTCATGGAGAGAATGTTTGCGAATCCCCGTGCGACATCCTGTTTGCTATATTTTCTGAGAGAACCAATAGATACTAGTAGCAAGAAGCTACTGTACTAGGTTGGAGGCCATCGCTCTTAGGGTGGAGGCCATTATTAGCAAAGATGCCACTAGGCGCTCCTGGCATCGCTACTAGGAAGAAGCTACTAGGGGCTCCTGGCCTTACCATTAGGAGCAAGAAGCTATTAGTAACGAAGGGCATCGCTACTAGTAGCAAGTGCATCGCTAGTAGTAACAAGTGCCTTACTAGTAGTAACAAGAAGCTACTAGGGGCTCCTGGCCTTACTGCTAGTAGCAAGGACTCTTGCGAACTCCCTTGACACTGTTGGGCCCGCGGAGCTCGTTGAGCCACGCGGAAGCGACGCCTCGCCTGGACTTGATACGAAAGGTCAACACTGGGCATCCCAAATGTTGCCAAATGTTGTCAAACACTGACCATCTTTCTTTTTTTTTAAAATTTGATTAGTGATGACCAAACTGCCATACATGCCACCAAAGTGCTGTGAAAACGAACATGTTCCCGAACTGAGCCTGCCACTATTAAAAGCACTATTACTACTATCAATATTAGTAAAACCAGTTCGTTTGTTTGTGTTTTGGTTTCCTGAAGTGGATGGCAAGCAGTGAGGCATTGGAGCTATCCTCGGGATTGGCACCGGGTGGCGTCCTTAACGGGCTCGCACCGGGATGTGTGCTCTCAGAGCAACAGCAAAGAGAGAAAGAAACGGCACAAACATATTTTGTCGACATTTGGGAAGGCAAAGCAGAAGCGAATAAGCGATGCTGAGAAGTTTTGGACGCTCAGAAGCCAGCGTGTTTGCGATATGCAAGCTTGATCTTAAGGCAGTCTTTCGCCAAAGGCTTTGGACTGCTTATTTTTCGAATTATCTTGAGCCCCGCCGATCAAAGTAGGCTCGTTTCGCAATTGCTCCCACTGGGCTCATTAATTTTGGGGGCTGAGCGGTCAAGAAGGTTTTGGTTCCTTGCTTGGGCCGTGGAAACAAAGGGCCAAGACCTAAAGCCCAAAGGCTTTTCAAACCATGTTCTTAAAAAAGACGATACCAAAAGAAGAAAGAAGGAATTAACCTACTAGCGGCTAGCGATGGCCTCCAACCTACTAGCGATGGCCTCCAATCTAAGATCGATGGCCTCCAACCCACCAAGTTTCTAGCGATGGCCTCAAGCCTAGAAGCGATTGCCTCCTATCTTCAAACAGTAATAGACCAAAATGTTCAACATCGACGCTGTTGTTCATGGAGTCCTGTTGCTTGTTCTATGGTGCGTTCCTGGTGCACCACGATCCCAAGCATCTTTCGAGATACACACGCTCACTTTTTTTGATCGCCACCTTGGCCAGCATGTTTGTGCAAGCTTGGATAGTAACAAGTGCCACGCTACTAGTAACAAGTGCCTTACTAGTAGTAGCAAGAAGCTTCTAGGAAGAACGCAGAGTCCGGAGCCTTCAAGAAACACTAAAAGACGCCTAGACTTGCCTGTCATGCTGTCCACCCAAAAATGCCGCATTGGCATCAAAGCTGTCGAATTTGAGACACACTTTGCGAAGCGCTTCAGCGCTTGGTTTTCCATGACGATGTGCCGTGCAGGGTTTTGCAGCCGTGCGTGGTCCTCTGCCAAGTTTTTGGCAGCATCTCCTGACGGATTCGCTGTCAGGTTTTCCTTTGGCAATTTTCACTGCCGTCTCTGAAGCCGCAAAGTGTGGTCTACAAATGTCCAGAAGTCTAGAAGGTACACGGAAAGGAACAGATGAGAACAAAAAAACTAACGAGAAGAAAGAACAAACAAACAGGCGAAACGACAAGCACAAAAAGTTCTTCCAATTTGTGGGAATGAAAGGCAACAGTATGCCTCAACAGGCGCAATTAGGAGCAAAGGTAGTATGTTGAAAGGGTCGATATGTACGTAGCAAGGTGACAGCTCAGAAAGAAGAAAGAGTCTCAATGGTGGGTATCGGGATTCATATGGATTCATAGAATAACGACACCACTGATTTTCGGCAGTGCTGAATACCTCAACGAAATCTAGAGCAATCCATGGCGTCCATGGGCAATTCGTTAACAGATATGCGACTTGGATGATGCAGAATTTGGCCAAGACAGCTTCAAACTTTGTTCTCGGTACAGGGCTTAAAGAGTTTCCAAACTCTTCCATGAATTGCCTATTGTTTTTCACATGTTGTGACGCTAGAAAATCTATAAAGTAGCCAGTCATCCAACCTGCAGATCTGCAGCCAATCTACTTTGCAAGTGAATCTGGAGCCCAGTTTAGATGGTTTGTGATTAAGCTTTATGCTAAAATTAACATTTTTTTTTCGAAAACATGTTTGCCTTTTGTTATTGCACTTTGAACTTGGGGCGGAATTGGTCAGAGAATGGAGGCCGAAGTGGCCCTCCGGACTCTTAGAAAACGCGATGGCGTTTTCCGTTTTGAGAATTTGTTGCCCGTTAGTCCCCGCAGGGGTCCTCAAGCTGAGAGGCTTGTAACTTTGGTTTTCATGCTCAACTTGTGATCCACCTGCACATTCAGAAGAACCATTTGTTATTTCAGATTTCTGAGCATTTCGCCATGCTCGGACCCCTGTTTGAGTTCCCGGTCTCCCGGATGCGAGACAACTGTACTTCCTCTGCTGCAGGGCTGAAAGTACATCTTAATTGCATGATGAATTGTCGCTTTCCCTGAATCAAGATTTTGATATCACACCCAGCCATTGCGACAGATGCAGTACTGGCACTACCCTCGATCTTTGGAGAAGGGCGCGCCTCGTAAAACATCGTGGAGATAGACAGGAAGAGCCTCAGGAGGGACCTCCAACCTAATAGCGATGGCCTCTAACCTAATAGCGGGTGTCAGCGAGAGTGAGAAACACTTCCAAGGGAACGAGTTCTTATAGGTGGCAAGGAGGCATTCGGACGAGTTCGTGCGTGCTAGGCTTGCGTACAGGGAGTCCAGGGCAAAAACCCTATTTCAACAGTTCAACAGCATTGTGTCATGCTGTGTCGAGGTTGTTAGCTTTGAATTGCGAACACGTGCAGCCTGATCACCAGGTTGCTGGAGTGCGCTCCGGAAGTGGGTTGCCTGAAAAATGGCCAGCCAGTCTGAGCCTCACGCCTCCGCATGGGGGTTCGAAACGCCACCATGACACCTCAAGTAGAGTATGTCAGGTCAGAAGGAGGCCCTGATCCGAAAGTTGCTGTCCAAATCCGAGCTATCCTTCAGACTCATGAGAGGGAGGGCTTTTCCGTTGCGGACTTTCTTTTTTTGGTGAAGTGTTTGGTGTCAGAACTTCTGGACTTTGCAGCTTTTGTGCCAAACCATTGCGCAAACGGGTTCGAGGAGACGGATCTAATCTAATCGCAAACCAGCACCAGGGCAACATTGACAGATATCATGGTGATTGAGCTAGTTCACTGGCAAAAAGACCTGTGAAATAGAATGGAGCAATGGGAGGTGCCGCGTCAATATGGGAGCGGAATAGGCCTGCCTGGAAGTACCGTCGTGTTCCATTACCTGAAGGCAGTTGTGTGATAGCCACATCGGATTTTGACCCTGAGAGTATCCAGTGGCCAAAGGCATGGGGTGCCCCGCTCCTGTTGAAGAAGAGCATTGCCATCCAGGTCATCAGTGATGATGGAGGTGACCGCGCCTTTGGACACTACGTTGGTCAACCTGAGAAGTGTGGCTATTTCCTGAAGCATCTGACGAAGGCGTATGAGATTGGCCAGGCTGGAGATTCGGAAAGGACAACGCATCGAGCCTTTCCAACAGGTCCAATCGTCACAGACAGCCAACTTACAGCAAGCCAAGTTCCCAAGAATTTACCGGGAGCCAAGCTAGCTTTTCTTGGGCGCGATGCCAACCCAACTGGCCCACATAGCGAAGCCACCACTACAGCATGTACGCCATGCTCTCCAGCATCCACTGTCAGTCTTTTCAGCTCTCCGACTGGAAATCGAAGCCGACCAAGCCCTTTGCCTGATCCACCGAGGCTTAGAACGCCAGAAGTTCCCATCTCTCAGATCTCAGAGCGTTCAGATGCGGATTGGGCGCTCTCACGACCTCAGGAGGGTCATAGCGGCAGTCGCTGCAGAGCCACAAGGGCAGCTTCACCAGGATTGAAGATTGGCCTCGAAGGTTTTAAACCATCTCAAGACAGGCTGGGAGGTGCTCCTAGGACCCAAGGGGGACATACCGCCTCTGAACGTGTCAGTCGGGAGAAAGCAATCAGCACGGGGCAAACGCGACATGAACAAAAGCGCTGTCCTGAAACGCAACTCTGGGAGAACTCGGAGAACGACTTTCCCAAAGATGAGAACTTGGCTTGGCTTGCTGAAGCAGCTTTGAGAGTAGAACTGCCAGAGGGATGGATAACTTTTGATGATGATGATGGCCAGCCCGTTTACTACCATGAGGGGAGGCGTGTAGTTACAAGGAAGCATCCGATGCTGGCAAGGTTCAAGGCTTACGCACAACGTTTGCAAAAGTTTTATGAGTCTCTCTCGACCAAGGAGGCTCTCAAAAATGCATCCAAGATCCGGGCACACCTGGGAGTGGTGCTCAATGAAGTCTTAAACCGATGCCACAGAGAGCTTCCACCCATGACCCCAGAGCTCCTGGAGCCACGTGTTGCACATGTGAACATGTTTGTTTGAAACATCAGTATAGCGTCGTTGCTCCTAGTAGCGATGCCCTTTGTTCCTAGTAGCGTCCTTGCTCCTAGTAGTAAGGCCAGGAGCCCCTAGTAGCGTCCTTGCTCCTAGTAGAAGTCTTAAGACAGTTTGACATCTTAGGGTGCATTTCTGTCCCTCAGGAGCGGGCAGCTCTTCTTTTAGCAATTGACACCGCAAGTGACTTTGCTCTATCAGCAAAAGTGCCTTGGCTTTAGAGTTTCACTGAATTCATACCTCCACTTGCTTCTCACTCCGCTGATTCTCCTCGAAGCGCATGAAATCACCAAAGCTAGCATTAGCCAGCTAAGTTTGTGTTTGCTTAAGCAAGGGAGGGAGGCCTGTGGCCAACAGAGTGTTCTTTCATTACCACACCCCCATGAGAGCAGAAAAGCCAAGGTGAAGATTGCAATCGAGAGCTTTGCCGAAGATCAGTATGATATTTCTGTTTCTACCGGGCAAAAGGCAGACCTTGATGGCTTCATCAAGCAGCTGAGATCTGAACAGATACAACTGGAAGTATTAAGCAAACAAGATAGCATCATCATGTGCTCAGAATTTAACGATCTCCCAGCAGCAGTGAAGTGCGAGGACCGCCCATCTGAATTTTCAAACACCGACATCGGAGCAAGTAACACGGATGAGACCGGGCTAGCAACACTTCGGGCTGTGTTTGACAGGTGAGGTGAATCAAGAAACAAAGGTCTAAAGAAAGAAAGAACAACAGGAAGAAAGGTCCACTGTAGTTTGCTAATAGGTTGGAGGCCATCGCTATTAGAAACAAAGAAGAAAGAACACCAAACAAGAAAGGTCTAAAAGAAGAACTTTTTCCTAAACAAGACATCCTTTGACAGGAGTGTATGGATTTCTTTTCCCTCGAGGGCTTCCAGAAGTGCCACGCATCCGGCACACGCCGAAAACACCACCCACTCAAGGTGGCACAGTGCCCTGGAAAGATATGCTTTGCTTGGTGCTTTGCCTCATAGTGAGTCTTGAAGACTTTGGAAGAATTGAAACATTTACAGTTCTACTGGCACTCTTTGATTTTAAGATGTGTTAAAGTTGGAAATGTTCAGTTTCAACCAACTCAGGTGTGCGTGTTCGGTTTTTCCCTGGGAGCCCGCGACTTGCGAGGCCGCTTTCCACAATGCAAACAGAATGCCACTTTCTTGTTTCGTTTCGCATTTTTGCCCTTTAGACCGTTAATAAACCTTTCCCTTCTGTCCTTCTTCCTTCTTTCCTCCGGGTAGCAAAGAATACAGGGTAACCTGCGGCAGGGCGACCAGGGACAGTCTTTTTGATGAGAATGATGGCAGAGACGATTGCCATTATTGTTTGTTGCCCGTTTTATTTTTGCTGCTTTGAAGCTGTTCTGCATTTGTAGCACTTTGCGTCGGGGTGGTGTTGCGTATGAGGTTTTTGATGTACTGACATGTTATTAAGTGATGCGGTTTGATGGTTTCTGTTGTAGTGACGTGACGGGTGATGGTTTGTGATGCACTGAAGATGGTGAAGAATAGTGTGATGACTGGCCTTTGATGTGGTGGTGATGTGTGCTGCGGTGTAGTGTAAGGTGTCGGTTTGTGATGTGGTGTGATTCTTCCCACCGCGATATCCGATGACACTACATCCTAGCACAATAGGTGGAAGCTCTTCATGCATGTGCTGTAAGTATCAACTCAACCTTCGACTCTGATGGAAGAGTGAGAGTAAATCGCAAACCAGCCCTCGGCAAAGAGAAGTGTGTCATTGCCCGCATCATTGAGCCAGTCCCCTGAGCAAACATACTCTTTACTTTCGGGCCCCGGATGTTCTTGAACCGACAAAAAGTCGTTGCCGTGCTGGGATGCCTTGCCATTGTTGATTCAGGACATGTTTTAATATGTTTCAATATTGTTCTGAGCATACCATTTGAGATGCCTCCATGTCCAAATTAACAATTCCAGATCGGCTAACTGCAGACGAATCACTTTCAGCGAATGCGAAAGAAAAGAGCACACCATCAAAGCAGCAAGCAGGTGTGGATGCAAGAGCACATGACAACAAGAAATACCGAGACTTTGATTCCCATGGCAGTCAGGGCGGCCCGCAACCTTTCTTATGGCATTCTTCCGCCGACAGGGAAGCCAAGTGGTTTGCCACCCATCAAACAATGCGTCGAGTGAACACATCGCCAGCGCACCAACCGTGCTGCAACTTTCACATCGACCCTGAACAGCTTCATAGAAACCTTCACAACTATCACATCGCTAGTAGTAACAAGTGCATCGCCAGTAGTAACAAGTGCCTTACTAGTAGTAACAAGAAGCTAGTAATGCATCTATCCTCTCAAACCTTCACGGCCGGAACTTCGATCACTTCATATTCCGCATGAAATGCATCCAATGTCTCGTTCTGGAGGTGGCTGTCCTCCGTCTCAAAGACTTGAAGCGAACCACCCAACAAAGTCAACAGAATGCCTTTAGTACGTTTCCTACTACGTTTCCTATGGAAAAGGTATCAGCCGAAACATTCAAGCGGAATCCTGGGAGGCTTCGCGGGCTTTGCATTGCTTTGCGGAGGAATATTGCATGAATGCTATGTTATATTGTTGTTTCTTTGGTGTTGCACAACAGATATTGCCGATGCGGAGCCAAAATCAGATAAATCATATACGCGCCACTGGCTCATCAGACTCATCGCATTTCTGCGTTCTGGAAAGCCAGTTGCAATCTGACATTGGTAAGTATAGTCCAGTATAGTCTGTCCGAGTCTGACCTTCTTCACGAATGAGTCTCGCGTGATCTGCCACCAGAAAAGGTCACTGAGACTGGTCTGCTACTGTCATGTTGCTACACTGAAAGCTTAGCAACCCACAAAATGACACATTTGAAAGAAACCAACGGGCAAGCGGGCAAACCCACTTGTTGTGGAAACGGTCAACAGAGCACGCATGTTGCAAGAGAACCGGATTCCACTTCATGCTTTTTGCAAATGCGCAGCTGGCTTGCTCATATGTCGGCGCGTCGTCCACCCCCCAACGACAATGCGAAGAAAGTAGCCGTGCGCACAAAAAGCATCCAATTAAACTCACCAATCACCAAACAGAAAGACAACACACAGAGTACGAAATGTGGTTTGCCACTTGAAGAGGCCTAGGTAACCAGGAAACCTAAGAGTTCAGGTAATTACATGTGCATTTGCATGTAACTTACATTGTACCTGACGAGACCTTAGGGAAAACATTGCCCGAGTAGAACGGGTAGTGTGCAGTGGGCTTCAACCATTCCAAAAGCCTCAAAGGTCGAAGTTCAACGGGTTAAACGCTCAAACAACTAGACGCGGAAAGTCTTGTTACTACTAGTAAGGCACTTGTTACTACTAGCGAGGCACTTGTTTCTAATAGCGTCCGATCGCTCCGTTCGTAGCGATGCCCTTTGTTACGTTCGTAGCGAACCTTGCTCCGTTCGTAGTAAGGCCAGGAGCCCCGTTCGTAGCGTCCTTGCTCCTAGTCAAAAGCTCAAGTTCAAATTAGTCTAAAGATCAAGCGCAAAGAACGATGCTGGACTGAAACAAGAGGTTTGCCCCTTTGCCTCATACAGCAAGAACAACAGGCAACCAGTTGAGCAGGTACCTTGACACGGGTTCCAGAGCAGGTCTTCGTTGGCCACCGCTCCTCTGGGACCCTGGTGGCCAAGCAATAAAATGAATTCTCGAATCAGAAATCCATTTTTTTGGAATATTAAAAATACGACTACGACAAGTTTTGCGGAGATAAAACTACTATGCTAGCTGCAGATGTGGTGCGACTGTCAAATGCCACTAGTGCAAGGTACTTACCGGTTTTTGTGTCCAAAGCGTACTCGAAAAACAACTGCTGTAAACCTATCTCATGTGTCCTGGCACTGCCAGAATGCTAGATTCCTTGGCATGTCCGGAACTGCTGTGAGACTTTCAATTTTGGGAACTGTGCCACAGTCAAGACAATATGAGATGGGATGCGACAGTCGGCCAAAAGAATGTACAGTAGAATTGAAGTAGAATTAAAGAGCGGCTAAGCTGCTTAGCTAGTTTGTCAACAAGGGTTGAATAAACGGCCATACGACAACTGTTCATTCCGAACGTTCTTTTGCACATTGTTCGGCCCTGACAACTGCATTCCTCTTTGTTTAAGAGCCAGATGATTTGGACACCAGTGGTACCAGGTCAGAATGCACACATGAGATAGGATGCAAAAACACATTAGGACACTGCTGACCCCAAAACAATCTCATTTGACATCTCCCTCTTTTTAGCTAGGACATTCCTATCTCATCTTACCCATGCCGAAATTTAGGATGGCAAGGGCAGGGAAATATGTGCGCTCTTAGCCATCTACTGCTCTTGAGTCCCTTTTGGAGCACTGCGATTCAAATTTGGGAACAAGATGTTTGTCTGCATCATGGAGGAACTTCCCCAAGATTTGCGGGCACTTGTCGTGGGGCACATGCCACGATCACTGTCGCTCTAGGGTCTGCTTCTTTCGAGCCACATAGGTTCCCAGATTGACCGACATGCCAGGCGCAAGCCAGAGGTCACAACTCTCTTCACTTGGTGAAGGGTGAAAGGGTGCCCCACAAGAGCTTTTCACAAGAGTGTCCTAGAAGAGTGTCGTGCAAGAACGTCCCACAGCAGCATCCCAGAAGATTTCCAGTGTGTCCAACAAGAGGGTCGCACAGCCTGGGTGAGAGGGTAGCAAGTGGCATGCGGTGCATTGTAATGCTGTGAGGTGTCAGGTGTCTGTGTTTTTCAATGTGCACTTTTTGGCGATTGGGTGATGTGTGGGTCGATGGCGCAGGCTATGCCGCCGTTGTGATTCCTGATCATTGTTGATGTTTTACCGTGTAACGTGGTAAAGTTTTCATGTGGTGGTTTGAAATGAGAACGTGTGGTGGTTGATGATGTAATATGGGTAGTGCTTTGCTTTTCTTTAGAATCATTGCTTTTGAATACTTGTCTCTGGACATGTTTGCTTTCATTCTTACCCCTGACATCATGTAGCGAGTTATGAATCCTTGCCCATGATCACACACGCGCCCACTGCAACTCTTCGTATTGTAGGAATTTTATATACAGCTTTATATACTGTTAAAATTTGTATTTGTTTTCAATCTCTTTAATGATTCGACATGGGTTTCTAGCATTTCTTTTGAAACAGGATGATTCGGGTTTCCACAAAGGCATTGGCACCAGCCACAGAGTGTTTGCGTGGAGCCAACGCAGCAGTGTGAGGTAGATGGCCAGTACTACAGTGATCGTGGCTATGAGAAGGCTGCCCAGCACCAGCCACAGCTGCAACTAAAACCTTGCCAACTGCTGGGCGGCATCAAATGTTCCGAATACCCGGTGCCTTGACACTACTCTGGGACTGCGTTTGCAGCTGCGTTTGGTCGCTGGCTTGTTGGCAGTTAAGGACAGGCCTGCAGAGGTCTTATGTGAAGATTGCTGCGCTTTGACTGCATCGAGATTTAGTCTTGTGACAGCGGCGACAGCGCGTGAGTGGGAGTTTTTTTTGGTATGTCTTTTGTAGTCATTTGGTCAGCCCATCGCTGTTCAGCAGACCTTTACAAAGCCTTCAGTTCGGCAAGGCAGTGAGTTCGTTTCTTTTTTCCACCGGAATTTTGTTGAGTTCCACTACTAGAAGGAACATACACAATGGTCGTTGGAAGTGGAACAACTCAATGCATGGCCGCCCAGCACTGCATCGAAGGTGATTTCTTTTGTATCGAAGCCTTCCTCGAGCGCCATGGCCATGGACATCGGCAACAGCACACCCAGCTTCAACTCCACGGCTCTGCTGTCTATCGCTTTGGCCAACCTCTTCCAGCGGAGGAGGTGCCCATGGAGAGAGGGAGAAGAGAATCAATAAATGAGTAAATGAGTCATCATATACCAGTAGCTTCTTGTTACTAGTAGTATGGCCAGGAGCCCCTAGTAGCCTCCTTGCTCCTAGTAGTAAGGCCAGGAGCCCCTAGTAGCTTCCCTTTTATTTTTGTAGGTGCCCACTTACTTAAGTAGGGACGGGCCAGCGGGCGACGATTGGCGATCGACCGATTTGCCAGGCCAGCCGTTTACTGCGCCGTGCCAAGCTCGCCCGTGAGGGCGGCCCGTGGTTGGCATTCCGTGATGATCACTTGACGACGTACTGGTACCATTTGCGCGACAAAGTCGTGACATTTGAGAACCCGTACTTGGGAAATCCGCTGTGCCAGTGACAAGCTGCGGGGGGGTCAAAAATGTTTGGCATGGATGTGCTCAGAAGGTGCGCAACATTTGGCGCACAAAAAACAAACATATTAGAAAAAGCAAGCCTGAGGATCAATGGAATGCAGATCGGCAGCTTCCAGGCGCCCCAACAGTCGTGACAGAAAACAGTGCATGCATGTGCATGCGAGACCCGCGCAGGAGAAAGGAGTGGGCAAAGCACAGATGGAGGATGGACCTGGTGATAACTTGTTACTACTAGCTTCTTGTTACTACTAGTAAGGCACTTGTTACTAGAAGCTTCTTG
>CAXAMN010028739.1:326066-371127 GCA_963970005.1 Durusdinium trenchii
CTTGTTACTACTAGTAAGGCACTTGTTACTAGAAGCTTCTTGTTACTGCTAGTGAGGCACTTGTTACTAGAAGCTTCTTGTTACTACTAGTAAGGCACTTGTTACTAGAAGCTTCTTGTTACTGCTAGTAAGGCACTTGTTACTAGAAGCTTCTTGTTACTGCTTGTAAGGCACTTGTTACTAGAAGCTTCTTGTTACTACTAGTAAGGCACTTGTTACTATTTTTGTGATGTGTGGCGGCCATGGCACATGACTTGACCTAATTTGCTGTGGTCCAGGACCGAATGATTGTTCGGGCTGGAATCCCGGTCGATTCGGTAGGCTGGGGCGCACGACAGGCATTTGAATACCCAAAGACATGCAGACAAGGTGCCCACATGGATTTTGCCTTCTTTTCGAGGCGCAAGCTGCAAGAAACCCATCGTCTCACTCTTTGGCGTTTTCGACGGCCATTCAGGCAGGTCTTGGTCAGTGGAAGTGTTTCGATGTTTCAAACATTCTTGTACATGCACACCTGGTCAGGGGCCTCATGCAGCGACTTCGTTGCCACGAATTTGGACCGCATTGCCCAGCACACAGCCACACAGCACTGATGCCTGGGTATAGTAAAGGAACACTGCTCACAAAATCGTTTGAGGTCTTTGAGTGCATCAGACACCAGACGAAAAGAGAGGTGCACATGTGGGGGGGGGGGTAGGGCGGCACATCAATTCTATTTTTGACGCCTTTTGGAAGGAACATGCACCTGTCACCTGTGCAGGTCAGCAGCGACATGGCAATACGGTCAGCTTTGCAAGCTGCATTCCGCACAACCGAGCACAATTTTTTCCAGTATGCCAACAGGCCGTGATTGACGTCTTCAAATTTTTCATTGCGCAACTGAATGCCAATGCTTTCAGGTTGGAGGCAGGTCCAGCGGCTGCATGGGCCAACGCAGGCAACAGGTTGTTTGATGTGGATTAAACATCGTGATTTGCGGACACTGACCATCGAACTGTAGGAAGCACAGCCAGCACCTGCACATTTTATGGTCCAGACGAGGCTTCCCTGAAAGTCCAGCTTTGACATTTTTGATTCTAATAGTTTCTTGCTCCTAGTAGCGATGCCAGGAACCCCTAGTAGCGTCCTTGCTCCTAGTAGCGATGCCCTTTGTTCCTAGTAGTTTCTTGTTCGAACCATCCTGGCTAATCGCAAACACCTCATCAACCGTTTTATGGGCAGGACGGTCGTTTGCGATTAGCCGTGGCCAATGCGGGAGACAGCCGCGCAGTCCTGGGACGAAAGGCCTGGACGGTGGCCCTTTGGGTCTTTTCTTTTGAAGAAACCTTGAAGAAGAAACCTTTGGGTTCCTGTTTACGACTCTTGCACCATTCGTTTTCATCCCTTTTAGACTGTCATTGCCAAACAACCATTTCCAAGAATGGCGAAAACGGTTTTGGATTGCACGACCCCAAACTGCTATGTGTTTTCTTTCTCTACTGGTGTTCGCTTTGGGTTAGGAGGCCATCGCTACTAGCTTGGAGGCCACTACTAGGGCCTTTAAGGTGTTGGATGTTGGATGTTGCTCCAGTTTTGCCAGGACTGCAGAGCCGTTCGATTGTCAGAAGATCATACGTGTTTGCCCTGGTGCGCAGAGATGTTGCTTGTGGCCCACATTCTCAACTTCCAGTGCCAAGACTTCACCACAAAGGACCATAACGAACATATGTTCACTTACTGCTCCTTACGGTCCCAGGTCCCACCTTTTGACAATCCAAACCTAAATTGCGTGGTTTTCTGAAGATGTTCCTTAAGAACAACACATCAAATAAGACAGTTCTGAATTTTTGCACAGCAAAGTTCCATTCTTTGCATTGTTCCACCTCAAGGCCAGACGTTCCAGGAGAGCGGAAACGAATTGAAGCTGAGGGCGCCGCCAGGGACCTCAAACATGAAGAGCGTTCAAACGGCATTGATAGCAGACATAGAAGGTACTGGTAAGGACAAACTTTAGACTTCAATAAGTTGGGTCTTTAAAAAGAGAAGAATAGAAGGTAAGGAACTTTAAACGGGGCCTTATCATGATTTTGTTCTTCGTTTTTAGACCCCTATCATTATTCAGTGAAAGAAAAAACGTACGGTCTTGCCGTGCCACCATTCTTTGAGGCAGTTGTCCAAGCGAGTGGAATTTGGCGCATTGTCCTGCCGAGCAAGAAGGCCGGATGGATGTTTAAGTCTAATCACTAGAAAACATCTAATAGCAATGGCCTTCACTCTAGTAGCGGAGCGATGGCCTCCAACTTAGTTTATTGCGTTATCAAACACATTCTCTTGCTTCTAACTTTGTTCAATTGACGCCCAGCAATGCTCTCTTCGCCGGTCTTCAGTTGAAGTGGAACTGAGGGCACAGGCCTAGCTGGCCTTTCTGTTTCACGTGGCTTTGGCGACATTGAGTACAAAACTGGCGCAAATGCCACGACCTATGTGATCGCAGAAATCTGGAGTGGAGAGAAATATCAAGAGATTCCAAGTGCACATTTTGTTGAAGAGTGAGGTCGTGAGTGCTGTGTTGGCTTCTCAGACAAAGTGAAGCGAGACCAGTCTTTGAGACACTTTGACAAAGTGTGTTGGAAGTGACTTATGACAAAGTGAGGCCGGACATTTTCATTTCCACTTTGGATCTCCGAGAGGACTCACTTTGTGCTATTTTGTGCTGGTGGAGCAGTCACTTCATTCCAGTCTGGGGAATCATAATCAACCTGTACAGCATCATACTCCTGTTCTTTTGATCTTTTTGATGTCTTGCTTTTGTTCGTCAACCTTAGACCAAAGAACCTTATTGCTTTTTATGTCTGTTTTGTCCAAAGAACCTTATTCTTCGGCTTGCGGGGTCGGGCTTGAGATCGCGAGGATTGCTTTGTGGTGATCGCCAGCGATGGGGTGTGGGGTCCGGTCACTGATGGTGAGGCCGAGCTGAGCTCTGTTCATTCGTGCACTTGTCAACTCAAAAGACGAAAGGCTTTAGTGACTGCTCTAATGACTTGTCAAGTCTTGTCAAGAACGCATTCTTAAAAGAAAGAATCATGCAATTTATACAATACTTTCTTAATGCCTTCTTTCCTTGGACTTAAACTTCTTTGACAGGAAAGGACATAAAGACTATTTCGAGGTTCCTTTTCTCCAAGGCATGTAGGTAACTCCCTACTCTAGGATTAGCTACCTACTTGATTCTACTGAAACATTTATTTCGAAAAACAGAAAACACTGTTTTCACTTAGGCTAAGCCTCTTTTTGTTCTTTCAACTTTAGTTTTGCTTCTACGTCACACGTCCTACGGCACAGGCAGTTCGCATCGTCGCCAGCGTCCTCCGAGAGGGTGGCGAGGTCGGAGGTTTGACTAAGAGGAAGCGTTTGTTCATGAACGTTCGACCTAGTTGCTTTACTTTACAATCCATTGCACAACATAGAAAAGCAATCAACAGCATAAGAAAGGTCCCCAAAAAAGAAAACGTACTTTTGCAGATAATCGAGTTCACGTTCTCAAAGACAGTGGCTTCAGGATCCAGCTGCAAACGCGGCGCGGCAGCTGTTGGAAGTGGCACATCACCGTGATGGCCATGACGTCTGAAAACTTAGTATTGCAAGAAGAAGCCTCCCACCCTAGTAGCGATGGCCTCCAAGCTGCTAGCGATGTCCAAAACTTAAGACACAGAAATGCAATGAAACGCCATTAAGTAGCCAGTACTATGCTTGCAGTAGGTTGTCTTCACAAAAGATCTACTCTACTCTACAGCGCATTTCAGTGCTTTCCGATCTTAGTAGCTTTTTGGTAGGGAAGTCTTTGCAGTCAACATCCGGCAAACCTAGTTGCGGACTGCCCGTCCAGAGTGATTGGAGATTTCTCGTTAAGGACAAGACGGTTCTGGTGATTTGGTTCGGAGACTTGCCACTTCCACCACCTGTCGCTTGCTACCCAGCTTTCCTTCAATTGATTAGCTTGAACGTAGCCCTTGTCATGAAGAGAATAATGGATACAGCAAGATTGCAGATTCCTTCTTTCTATGTTCCTTCTTTGAGGACAAAGTCTCTGCTTACCCAGCAGCGCGAGGCCAGGGTGTTGAGGTTCAAGCCACCCTGAATGAGCCATCAGAAGAAATTATGCATGCTACCAATAGCTCAGCGTTGTTATTAGGGTAAGAGCCTTATCTTTGGTTTGGTCACATGATCATCCATGTCACTGTTGTTGTTGTTGCCGGTCATGATTGTGCGTCTTGGGCGGGGGCAAGATATTTATGGTCATCACCAGAACTGGTGTTGCACCATTCTCATCGACTTCATCGACGTCCTTGTTCTGTTAGTATTCGCAGAAACAAAGGTGCAAACGAATAAAGATAAGTGCCCTGTATTGGAAAGCCAGCATGACTTCACACATGTGTCTGCAAGTTTGATGCAGACTCTCTTGTGTGAAAACGGGCCGTCTACTTGATCATTCGTTGGGAATTGTTTTCTGACGCTTTCGTTTCGCTTAGGAGCGAGCTACTAGGGGCTCCTGGCCTTACTACTAGGAGCAAGGACGCTACTAGGAGCAGCGGGAAGATGGTTGAAACAATGCCACTGATGCGGCACTGATGCGTGGTGTTTCTCGCTTGGAGCCTAGCGCAAGGCCGACCAGCCCCTGTTGCCCCCGGTTCAGACGACATGTTCGCTGCAAGGCAGGGAAAAGGGAAAACGCTGATTTTGCAAGCAAAGTCGATGACAAGAAATATCTATATTTTGAATGTTTCTCTGGAGGCCATCGTTAGTAAGTAGGTTGGAGGCCATCGCTAGCAAGTAAGTTGCAGGCCATCGCTAGTAGGTTGGAGGCCATCGCTATTAGGTTGGAGGCCATCGCTAAGTAAGTAGGTTCGAGGCCATCGCTATTATTGACCCCGTCAATCTACACTGGCGCGAAGAAGTTGAAAATGCATGTTTTTGAATGTTATATGCCTGTTAGGTTCACTTCAACTAGGGACCGACGCATCAACAACAAGAACAACTGAGCAACTTCAAAAAGCTCTATGACTCTATGATGAAAAGTGTGCAAGCTGTAAACTCACATGCTTTTGCGAAAGCCAACGCACAAAGTATAGGCGGCTTTAGAAGCCGCTTAACTGTTTCTGCTGCTGCTGCTGCTACCTCTGCTAATATCACTGCCACTACTACTGCTACCACCACTACTGACTACTACCCCTACTATACTACTACCCCTCCTCCTCCTCCTCCCCCTCCTGCTACTACTACGACGACGACTACCTACTAACTAACTACTAACGAACGAACGAACGAACGAACGAACGAACGAACGACCGAACGACCGAGCGAACGAACGAACGAACGAACGAACCTACCTACCTACCTACCTACTTACCTACCTACCTACCTACCTACCTACTACTTACTACTTACTACTAACTACTAACCACTAACCACTAACCACTAACCACTAACCAGTACTAACTACTAACTACTAACTACTAACTACTACTAACGACTACTAACTACTACGAACTAATACTACGAACTAATACTACTAACTAATACTACTAACTAATACTACTAACTAATACTATTAACTTATACTACTACTACTACTACTACTACTACTACTACTACTACTACTAGGACTAGGACTAGGACTAGGACTAGGACTAGGACTACGACGATTGTCAATAGGGATGAGGTCTCAGTATAGTCGCTATACAGGTACATGCCATATACTTTTGGCTCAAGTGCCCAACCAGGTAAAAAGGAGCTTTTGCGCGCGAGCTTCATGTTAAACTAAGGGCTAGAACGGGGCCAGGGGCACGCTTTTCATCCGTTCGCAGGTTATCAGCCGTATCCAGACTCCTTTGAGCTGGGTACGAGCTACGGCCTTACACAACACCATCTAAACGCACACGCATCGGATAGATCAGTTACCCTCAGTCACTCAAGATGGAACAATCCGACGCCAGCACTGCATCCTTTGGGGCAGCTGCTGCGGCCGCAGATCGGATGAGTGCATCCCACAACTCTAGTCCAGGTACGGTCGAAGCGGAGACTCTGACAGTGGTGAGAGAAGGTGCGACAGGTAGAGCACGAAGTCGTTCCCCGTCAGCGCACTCGACACCACCGGGGGGGACACCGAGATCGGGCCGTAGCCCTAGGGAGACAAGGAGGAGAACTGACACCGGAGCTGTGAGAGTGCTAGCATTGGAGGATGGGTCAACTATACCAGTGCCGTCGGACAGCGAAGCTGGAGATGGAGCAAGGGCAAGCACTGACAACCTACAACTAGCACGGGCCGATGGAGACCTCAATGCGAAGTGTGCGCAACTACTTGCCGAAGTGCATATGTTGAACCACCAAAACGCATGGATGGTCGAATGTGAGCAGAGACAGAACCAGATTATACAACACGAGACCGAAGTCCACGAAGTAGTGATGGCACACCTCGAAGAATGTTATGTCGAAGGGTATGGAAATCAACGAAGAATCTCCCAACTTACAGAATCCAGAGACTGTTTGCTCTCAGCAGCACACGATTTGCAATACCAGATTGACACTGATCGTGTGGCAATGCGGGATCGTCTCACCCAGTTAGGGGAGTACGCTGATCGCAACAGCGCAGAGATGGTTAGTCAAGTCGTGAACATCGGCACGGAAGAGATCCAGGCTATATCGGCGGAAAGAGATCGAGCTGTGACCGAGCTCATGACTGCAGTCGCAGATGCTGAGAACATTAGGGATCTGTATAGACAGGAGATAGTTGGACTACAAAGGCAGAGTGTCAGGAACAAACACGAATATGCTGAGGAGATGAAGATGAAGGAAGCAATGTACGCAAGCAAGATCAAATGGTTATCAGAAGAGAATGAGGAGCTCAACAACCGATCTTATAATCAGGACAATTTCATCATGACCATCAGAGAGCAATTGAAGAGGGCGAACGAGGAGTTGACGCAGGCGAGGATTCAAGGATCCGATCGACCGTCTCAACCATCCAACGTCGAACTCAAGAAAGCTGAGGTCAAGATGAACATGTTGGAAGAAGACATTCTACGTAAAGAGAGGATGCTGAAACGTCTTCAGGAAGAATTGATCGAATCAAGCGCGAGTGAAGCACAGCTGAAAGTCGCACTGAAGATGAAACCACCAGACATGGGATCAGAATCCAATGTGGAGAATGAGATGATGACCAAGCTTAGAGCGGAACTTGAACGCACCGAAAAGTCATTAAGGTCCGAGGAGAAAGAGGCGATGGAGTACTACGAAGGTATGATGCAGAACCAGCAGGACATGATGGAGTTCGAAGCACATGCAGCACGACTCAGAGATGAGAGGAATAAGTACCGGAGGAGGTATGAAGAGGAGCGCATGAACGCTGAGAATGCAGCTGCAACCGAACATGGTGCCGCTTCATCCTCTAGCTCGGGTGGCTCCAAGATATCTCGGAAGGAACACGAGAAGATCAACATCCCTGCATGGCCCAAGATACACGACTTGGAGGTTTGGAAATCCCAAGTTGTAGCGGCAGTCGTGACGGCATCGGGCGACGAAAGACAAGAAGATTGGATCCAGTGGCTCTCGGATGCCTTCAAATCACCATATGACCCATTTCTGCTCGAGACATCGGGCGAAGCAAGATTCGCTAGCATAGATGCTAAGCTAGGTATCACCCTACACACGATCATCCACGCAGCAGGTGAGAGATCTCATGACGTACAACTGAAGGTGAGGCAGATGATGCAGAGACGTGCGAGAGGCGCAACTCCGGGAATGGTTAAGGGACGAGAAATGTTAGCGTTGATCGTCGATAGCTTTCGGAGTGCCGACAACGTCGATGTGATGTATGCATCTAAGCACTTATTCGATCTAAAATTCCCTGGGGATAATCAACTTTCCAGATTCCTTGGACAGTGGGATGAGATCTTATCGGGTATGGATGCGGATGACATGCTTCCTGACAAAGCACTCCGCAACCTGCTTTGGGACAAGATTAAGGATTCCAAAGTTATGGCGTTAGACTTGTCTGTGTACGATAACATGTTGGATAAGGATCCGGATAAGACCTATCAGAAGTTACGAGAGATCATGGCGAAGTGGATACGGAAATCAATTGAGACCACAAACAAGAAAGAAAGGGAAAAAGCTTTCGGGAACCTCGTGAAGGCCACACCAGCTGCGGAGAAGAAGGACCCTAAAGCGAAACCCAAGAATACCAAGGCCGATCCACCGAAGGACGCCGCTCCTGTACTTCCTCAGGCTAATCCGAAGGACCACAACAAGAAGGACAAGAAGCAGGATCGTGGAAGATCAACCACGAAGAGCCCAAAGGGGGATCGTGGCAGGTCAGCGACTCCAGCAGATACGTCCAAGATAGGATGCGCCTTCCACTTCCATGGGAAAAACGGATGTTCTAGAGGAGACAAATGCAAGTTTAGTCACCAAGAGAAGCACAAAAGTTCTGCTAAGAAACCAGAAAGCCTCAAGGGTGACAGATCAAAGAGTCCGGGTGGCAGGAGCACTAGCCCTAAGCCAATGAAGGATCAGGTCTGTTGGAACTGGCAGAAAGGATCGTGCAAGTTCGGTGACAAGTGTCGACGTCAGCATCACGCTGCTCCCGCTACGAAACAAGAGGCTAAAGGCAAAGCCAAACCCAAACCGGCTGCGCCAGCCTTCATGCTTTGCGGAGACATCGAGAGTGATGGCGAGGACGCGCGACCAGCACTTCCCAACATACAACAAGGTAAGCTGGCGCTTCGCTTTAAAGTCAGATTTGATGACCGGGCGAATGTGACCACGTTTACCTGTGATCCTGGTAACGAGCTAAATACCCGTCCCCTCAGGAAGAAGAACGATGAGGTGCAGAAGGTGGATACCGAGCTCATTTCGTCGTTGAGAGCCCTCAGAGTGAACCATATAGCTGCACGAGTAGCACATGCCAAGGGTAAGATGATGGAACTATACTCAGCTGAACACATTGCCAAGGCATGGATACAAATCACTCAAGATGAAGGAATCGAGGTGAACGTCGACCTGTCTGACTTCAGTACCAGCGAGGTAGTAAAGAAGGATTCTATCAACTACACGATACCGGGAGACACGATGTTCATGGCTGTGGAGAGGTATGATGGACCACCGATACGCTTCATCATGGACACGGGATGTGGACACGACTTGATTTCAAGAGAGAAGGTCAACGCCATGGGCCTTACCACCAAGGAAGGACCCAAATCCGTGAGCTTCATGACAGCGAATGGTGTAACTAGTACATCAGAGATGGTGGACATCAATGTGGACGAACTACCCATGATGTCTGAGGCACACGTGTTGGAGAGCACACCATCAGTCTTTTCCATCGGGAAGAGGTGCATGGAACAAGGGTATTCATTCATATGGCCGGCAAATCAACTGCCATACCTCATCGACCAGAACGCGAACAAGATTCCGCTATCGGTGCATGACAACATACCCTACATCAAGGTGAATGATGATGACGGGAGATGTTTACCAAGACCAGACGGCTTGGCTACGATACTTCATCGCATACTGTCAGGTGTGGGGCATGAAGACGAGGCCACAGCAGGTCAGGAGGCACAACAAGAGGAACCTCCGCCCAAGAAACTACGGAGACGGAGGAGAAAGAAGAAAGATAACCAGAGAGATCGAGATGGTGAATCTGATATCAATCCAGCTGTTGCAGGCGTCGAAGGAGAACCAGAGGAACACGATGATGATAGGTATTCTCCTGAAGAGGAATATGACGGGGAAGACCCGAGATTCGATAGTGATCACGATGGTCGATCTGAAGATGCCGGAGGCGACGAGTGCGGAGGTGATGCGGATTCTGAACGAGAGGAGAGTGACATTGGTGAAGAGGAAGAGGGACTATTGGAAGTCGATGTGGTTGACGGGGAAGCCAGACTATCGAAACCAGGAGTGCTGAAGAATGAGGCGAAATCCATATTGCATCTGATGACGCACCGATACAAGAACCCATACTGCAAGTCGTGTGTGAGAGCAAAGATGAAGCACTACAAGACGAGCAAGGGGGCTTTCAAACGGAAATTGAAGGCATTTGGTGACCTTATCACCTTCGATCTCATGAACACTCAGAAGATGGCGAGAGATGGGATCATGCCGGATAAGGATGTATTGGTGATTCGAGATCGGTTCACTGGTGTGATATGGGGTTATCCATTAAAAGCGAGCAATAGTGACGAAGTGGTGCAGGCGATGAAGCACTATATCGGTAAGAGAAAGGTCACCAACGCTTACTCGGATGATGCGCCACAATTCGAAGCAGCACTCAAGGAACTCCGGATTCCACTGGACCAGTCGCTTCCAGGACATCCCCAGAACAATTCACTCGCCGAAAGAAACAATCAGTTCATGATGCTTACCACATCGACATGTCTATTAGAAGCCGGACTACCACCATGTTTTTGGCCGTTTGCAGTGGAGTGCGTAAGCCATTTGTTGAACATCGAGAAGTTGAGCAATGGCAGCAGTGCATGGTTGAAGTTGCACAAGAGCGAATTCCCAGGCATGGTGATACCACTCGGGGCGAAGGTGTTCTTCAAACCTAGTGACGCGAGAGAAAGGGACCAGGACCATAAGTTCGACCCCAAGAGCATACCTGGCATCTTCGCAGGGTACGTTATGGGGACCGGGATGAATTGGTCGAGGAAATATAAAGTATGGGCTATAAGCGACTTCGCACAACAGAATCTAGGCTATGATGCCGAGAGACCGTTGAGGAAATTGCTTAATCCTCACATCACAGAGAAGATCTTCCAAGATGACGGAATAGAATTCCCTTTGAAGAAAGAGTACGAGAGGTTGAACAGCACTCTCGAAGGAATGAAAGTCCTGAAGGAGAGAGCCGGTTCTCCAGATGCACCTACCAATCCCGAGTTACCCGATCCCGACGACAGCGACAATCAAGGCGATGACGATGATGCACCTGATCCACCAGATGGGGATCTGAAGTCAAAAGCTAGTGAAGTTGACGCGATCGAGGACGAGAAAACGGAGGAGCTCGTAGAGAAGAAGAAAAAGGACTACTCCGGTCCCGATCACTACTCCGTTGGGGGACCAGGTGATAACATCATTTACTTGAACAACGACGGTGAACACGTCAAGATCGCAAAGGACGGTCGTCTATATAGAGTGGGATCGGATGGAAGGCGACTCTTCCACAACTCACCAAGACCCAAGGACTACCTCACGCCTGAAGAATGGCAGAAGCTATCGGTGAAAGATAGAGCTATGGCCAAGAAGGCCGGAGAGCATGTAGACAGGGTCGTGGATAGATTGACGAAGAAAGCAAAAGGGCTTGGGAGCAGCACGGATAAGAAGGAGGACGAAGAGCCTGACGAACTCTTGAAGGACCTGGAAGACGTCAAGAAGGATGATGATGGAGGTAGCGAAAAGAAGTCCAAGAAAGACAAGAAGGACAAGAAAGCCAAGAAGGACAAGAAGTCCAAGAAAGAAAAGAAGTCTAAGGACAAGGACGAGAAGGGTGACGGTGGACCAAGCTTGGCTATGCCTACTACCTTTAGAGAGTGGGACACTGAGGATGATGAAGACCCATGGTCACCTAAATCCTTTGCATCCGAGTCCACGTGCATCCCCAGTGATGAAGAATTCCTCACCGATTGGGACGAGAGTGCCATGTGGGAGGACAACGATGACAATCTTGCTATGGCGGCTTGGAGGACGGAGAACGTCTACAATCCACTGAACGGTAAGATATGTTGTTGCATCACTGGTGATCCCACCGACAACGATATAATTGATGAGCCATTTCCGACGATGCCATGTGTAGTGCGTGATACGCAACATCGCCCAAAACTTATGGGCAATAGGTTGTTCAACGCTGTGGTATCAAGACCTGTGAGTCGTGCCGAGATCTTATCCAATAAGAAGGCAATGCAATCCATGTTGGATGAATGGGGCGGACTCTGGGATGAGGAAACATTCGACGGGTCGTGGCTGAGAGAATATGATGAGATCGTGGCAACCTCCAAGAAGAAAGGGGAAGAAGTTCACTTAGCAAGAGTACATGGAATATGTGTGGAAAAGAACTATCAACTGCCTGACGATGATCCGAAGAGGAAATTCAAAGGGCGAGGGGTTCTACTCGGAGATCAAGTGAAGAACCAGAACTTCGAGGCAGCGTTGTTCCAGGATCTTGGAAACTCTCCAGCTACATTTGAAGCTGCTCGATGGGCCGATTTCTACGGTTGCCTGGAAGGTAATGATGTGCAGATGGCAGATGCCATTCGAGCATATATCCAAGCATTATTGGGCGGTGTACCGTGTTGGGCTGAACTCCCATGGGAAGCATGGCCCAAGCACTTGCAAGAGGAAATCACCAGAAGGGGTCTCAAACGCCCTATGTGTCGTGTGAACAAAGCATTATACGGACATCCAGACTCTGGAACGATGTGGGAACAACACTGCGACGAATCTGTACGTGCATTGGAGTTCAAACCCGTCGGACCAGAATGGCCGTCGATGTATTATCACGAAAAACTCGACTTGCTGTTAGTGATATATGTGGACGACTTGAAGTTGGCAGGGCCCAAGGGGAACTTGAAGAAAGGTTGGGACCTACTCCGATCCAAACTGCGCATTGAACCGGAAACCGAGGTCGGATTGTATTTAGGCTGTGTTCTGTCGAAAGGCGAAGATAAATTGGCCGATGGTTCTAAAGTTACTACAATGACATATGATATGAGCGCTCTGCTCAAAATGAGTGTGGTCAAATACCTCGACATAGTAGGTAAGGACACAGTATTGAAGAAAGTTGCAACACCGATGTTACCGGATGTCACAAAGGATCATCCATCGAGAGCACCATGCAGTACCCAAAAGGGACTTGCTGTCACATGCACATGGTTTGGTACTTGCTTCTCGCCCGACCAGGCAGCTTCCAAGGCCAGGTCAACAGACGATGACGTCAAGTCTGATACGAAGGAGCAACCTCGTGGTACCCTAGCACCTCATGCTGCTAGTCTCCTAATGAAACTGTTGTACGCTGCTAGAATAGCGCGTTTTGACCTGTTACGGGCCATCAACGTGCTGGCTCGCAATGTGACAAAATGGACAGTTGCCGATGATGCTAAATTGCACCACCTGATGTGTTACGTGCATCATTCAGCCGATCAGAAAATGATAGGTTGGGTCGGCGACTCCAAAGCAGACCTGTCGTTAGCCCTATTCGCAGATGCGGACTACGCAGGATGTGGTCAATCGTTGAAGTCGACTTCCGGTGCACACATGCATGTCCAAGGCAAACGAACTCGCTTCCCGTTGGCAGGAGGTAGCAAACGTCAAGGGTGCGTTAGCCACTCCACCCCGGAGGCTGAGATTGTCGCGGCGGATTACGCATTGAGGACACTTGGAATCCCAAGCATCAGTGCATGGGAGACTTTGATGAGGACGCCACCACGCATAGTCTTTTATGACGATAATCAAGCGATGATCAATGTTATGAGGAGTGGGAGGAACCCCACGATGCGCCACATGGAGCGCACTCATGGTATTTCCATCACTTGGTTGTATGAGATGTTCAAGCGTGACTACCTGTTGCTCGTATATGAGGTTACTGCTCGTATGGCTGCCGATATCCACACAAAAGGGTTCGATGATGCCAACTCATGGAAACACGCGTGCATGCTGATCAATATACTGAGCGACGATGGTCTGCGCAGCCAAGCGTTGCTAGACTTGATGAAGCCAACTCACGATGGGTTGTCTTACGCCAAGCAGCTTCAGAAAGATCGTCACAGTAAGGTGCCAACATATCCTTACACCACCATTCCGGTTGTCCCGCCACAGCTGTATCAGCCGGGACTTTCGAGCAAAGAGGGACTGCAAGAGATCCCTGGGTGCGACCCCTATGTTATGGTTCGTACTCCCAAGCTGTACAGGCTGCGCCCACCACGGGCTCCTCCTGATATGGCTTACCTTCGCAGCACCTGGATCTTGCAGGACGCGCAATGGCAACAGATCGAGGATAAGGTTGATCCTAATTTAGAACCCGTTCGGTTTGACCGTTGGGTCGAACGTGCGTTCTTTCAGTTTCACCCTTTGTCTTCTCCGTTACCCGAAGCGTCCGCTCCTGCGCCTAGTCATTTCGACGCTGCGACCCTTCCACATCTTTTGTTTAGCTTGCGTCCGCTTGTCCAATGCCGCGAGTTGCAACAGACTCTCCGTGATTCGTCCTTGTACTTGTCGATTCATCACTGCTCGACCTCTGCCTTACACGTGCTCAACGCCCTGACGCGCCTTGTGCATGGGGGGAATGGGGGGTCTGGGGGGTCTTCGATGATTTTCGACAATTTTGTTTCGGATCCTGAAGAGCAAGAACACTCAGTTCACGATCATTGGGAAGTAGACGAAGAAGCTAGGACGCTAACAAGAATACACTCGTCTCCTAGGAGAAAGGCGTTCTGCCCGGGTGACGCGCCATCTTGTCCAGTCGACATGTCACGGATCAAAGACGACAGGACGACTTACCGTCAAGGAAGTCGGCCCGAGTCAACAGATTTTGAGGATTGTGTCAAGGACTATTGGCGACACTCAGGTAGAGGTATGCATACCAAAACGCATCTCCGATGGACAGGCAAGACTGTGTTCACCCTTAGGGGAAACGACGCTGAATCGGAAAACGAGGAAGCTCAATCGGCTGCAATAGCGTTATGCAGCACCCCAAAGCGTATGAAAACGATCCCACTGAAGGATATCATTGTCCCAACGTTCGTCTCCATTAGCAAAGCCAAGAGCGAGGAGAGTAAAGAGCATAGAATTGCTGATGTCAACTTGAGACGACATGATGGAAAAATAGCATATCGGTACCAGTTCGTGTTGTGCGAAGAAGACGACAACCTTGCCGCCCGCGACGAACAGATTGTAATCGATCTGTACGATATAGGTAAAGAGCCCGCATTCATTCTACTGTGTTCAGAGGAATGCAATCACTTCACCCACCTAGCGGCGAAGCACGACTGCACCATCGTCACTATATCTCAGAGCGACGACCTCACTTCACCATACGGAATTGCACGTGCGCTTGCAGCGGTGCGTTCGGAGAAGGATGCAGTAATGTTTGCAGGACCCTGCGCAGGCGGATCAGCGTGGTCGAGATACAACGCTAAAGTTAGCGATGCGATAGCTAAATCTATAGAGCTTAAGCGAGCACTATACTGGGAACTTTGGGAAGTTTTGAAACTGTTATGGTTCGTGTTTTGAAGATCGGAGCCGCCGCACTGTTTGAACTACCACGATACTGTGCCTACTGGAAAGATCAAAGGGTTCAAAGTTTGTTGAACGGCACTGATTGCGACTGTCATGTGTTTGATGGATGTATGTATGGGTTAGGTGCTGAGTTCAACGATTCGCATCCCGACAAGAAATTCATCAAGAAACCTTGGAAGATTGTATCATGGAATCTTGAGTTTGGCAATCAACTCAGCAGAACATGTGACAAGAGCCATAATCATAGAGATTGTGCAGGTAAGTACACTAAGACTACTCAATTGTATAATAAGAAGATAGTCGGCATCATCCTGAAGACCGTGACCAAGAGAATCGCTGCACTTCAGAAGCCTGAGAAGATGATGCATGCCGTTCCGTGCCTTATGATTCGAGCCTTGGGTAGTTCCTTCAATGAGCGCTCAGTGTGTGATGCAACACCAAACGAGACTGTGTACACATGTTATGAGCAAGGTACACGAACATCACACGCAAGACGGATCAAACCGCATGACATTCATGATTTCCTGAACTGTTGTGTTTGTTCGTGTGACCACAGCATTGCTTCACCCGTACGCTTTAGCGACGTGGCTATGGAGTCTGTTGGTGGTGTCATGAACTATAACAGCAACACGGGCGGCTACCCGACTTTCATCATCAAGATCCTCGATGGCCTGGTTGAGATGAAGGAGAGAGGGCAGACCGCCCTGCCTCCAAGGATGTCAAGGAGTACGCATGGGTTGGATGTGGTTGAAGCATGGATTGCCGTCGGCATTCCTCCGCTCGTCCCGTTATCCATCAACTATGCAATGTCCAGGACAAGATCCGACGACACCAAATTCTTGACCGCTTCACTGAAGAAGTTAGTGGGCTACATGAACGAGGACGAGAAGAAGGAGACTACAGGCGACTTGGTAAGACGCTATAAGTTATCCATGGCCACCATTAAGGGGCGCTTCGGGAACGATGCGAGAGGGATTTTCAGCAACCTTTCTCGCTACCTCGTGGAGCCTGAGGAGGTTGGGGCGATCGATGACTTATGGGACGACGTCCGCGACTTCATCAACAACGGCATATTCAATGACACTATGGTTGCCTACCAACAATGGAGGAACCTGTCCGGGTCGGCCAAGGAGAGCATGAACATGCGTGAAGCCGCGGATCCGTCAGATCACGTCTATGCTACCCGCCTCGAAAGTTACTACACGATCTTCAGCTCGATCTTCTACCACACCTCTGACAAACTCACCAGTCGAAACGCGAAGGAGAAGGTGAAAGAGCTGATAGATACGGTGAACAGAGAGGTCCGCAACATGGCACTGGCAATAAGAGTCCACAACTTGGACAGCGCATTGGACAAGATCCATGTGATCGATGTGCTCGAGGACCTGATTGCCAGGAAGAGAGGATTGCCGAAGTACAGGTCAGCAGCTCAGAACCATATGGAGACCTTTTTAGGCTCCATGAGTGTTATGGTGCAGTACCTTGACAACTGCAAGCCTCTGGTAGCCACGTTAATACCAGAAGAACTCAGATTCATGAGGGAGAAGGTCATGCCGATGATCAATGAGTGGATCCCGGTTGAACCCACAATGTTTCGAGTTCAGTACAACGCAGCTGCAGCAGAGAGCGGGAGGCAAGATGAGTACAACCGACGGAGCAGCGCCTTCAAATCCTACACCGACTACATCGAGGAGTTGAAGAAGAAAATCGAGGACAGAATTATCCCCTCGTTGCCATTTTGGAACATGCAGGATAGCGAAGGTCCGGAGCCCCCTGACGTTGCTCATAGACCACAATGGTGCCCGCCGCTTCAGATATATGGTGACTTCACTAGGCCGACGGCCAAACCAATGCCTCGCGCACCAAGACCTCCTCCACCGCCGCCGTCATCTGAACAGCAGAACTTTTCGGAACGTCCTTCCGACAGTTCAACTGGGCATGGGTCGGCATCCTACAAGCGGTGGGGAAGGGCAGGTGGACCAACATCCACTGGTGCGGCATCAAGGGACATCTCAGTCACCACGTGGTTTAGAATGCCGTTTCCGATGGGATCAGACAAGTACTACGTATTTGGGAAAGACTATTTTTCGCGAGACATGAAGGTCTACGCGATGGTCAGCGCCAATCAGGTGCCGTCCGGGCACACCGTAGAAGGTCCCTGTACCGTTAACGGACAGATGACATGGTTGCAGTACTTACGGAGGTTGACGTCGTATTTGATGTTCTGGCATGGGGGGTACCAAGAGACGGTGATCGATCGGAATTACCACAAAGAAGACGCCCATTGGTTCGCTCAATATACCAACATCTACGACTCAACACAAGTGTCACTTGCTGGAGGACTACCATCTCCGAGGACGCTATACAACCTTTGTTACCCAATGGAAGCCAAGGTGAATGATGAAGCGGAATTGGAGCTGAGGATGCGTGAGACGTTGAAGGGCTTCATCCCAAGTGTCACGTGTCAGCCAGCGTCCCGCACCATTGACGGTGGG
Source organism: Durusdinium trenchii (assembly GCA_963970005.1). Lineage (NCBI taxonomy): Eukaryota > Dinophyceae > Suessiales > Symbiodiniaceae > Durusdinium > Durusdinium trenchii. Next base: position 343,829 of record CAXAMN010028739.1, read on the forward strand.
AGTGTGCACTGTGAGTTCATCGGCGCCATGAAGACCAGTAAGGTGATTCTGATGTCGGACTTCGGGTACATCACCAAATCGAATTCCGGGAAACAGACAGTGTTCGCCCAGAGCTTATTGTCACTTGGATGGGATAAGGTCATCAACATGTCATGTACGCCTGAGTACAAGAGGGGAGTGGTGACGGATTCATATGGCTTCATCGACTTCGTTCGTGATCGAATTGATGATGTCAAACGCCATGAGCCCACCTCCATCCATGTGTGGCTATCATTGAGCCATCTTGTGACGGCGGGTGAGAAGGGGACATACAAGACTGTGATTGTTCCCACGGACTTCGTTCCGAGACTTAGGGATGTGATCATCAAGCTTGACGCATGCTGCCAACTTCCTACATTCGTGAGAATTTGCGCAGACGTGGAGTTTCACCATGCCGTCGGTTCGTTCGGCAAAATTGCCAACATGATCAAGGACGAGCTGTCGCTGAATGGCATGATGTCCACGACGTCGGACAGATTCTGGCGAGCCATTTCGGTCGCCGGAGGTGGTCACCCCTACTCTATGAAGTCTGGAACCTCTTTGGTCCACGCTGTCATGGAAAAGTATTTGTTCAGAGAAAAGATGCTCGCTTCTTGCTTTATGGCACCGGACCCCTTGACCGAAGCGAATAACCTCCATGATCCCAACTTGGAACACGTGTTGCAGGACAAAGAGAGGTTGTATCAGTACTTGTTCGGAGACTCCGTAAGAGGAAGCCATGCATATCAATCCACTGCGGGGGCTTCAGGTGAGAACGAGTCTGAGCGGAGGAAGAGGGAGAAGGTAAGGAGAGAGAACAAAATGCCATGGATGGATGAGTACTGGGGAGTCCTTCAGCCAGAACCAATATACTCGAGGACTCAAAGGTGGTACGTCATTGATGACTTCAAGGAGGGTGAGGAGATTTGCTGCGATTACTGTTTGGTCTGCAATCCCATAGACTCCGATCTGAAAGACGATTGCTATGCGGAATGCATCAACGGAGCAGCAAATAGATGCCGTGGGATGTCCGCAGAAGACTACGTCCAGAAGCGATTCCATGCATGTGCTCGATTGCTTTACAACTTCGGCATGGGGCAAACGGTATCTTCTCCCACCGCCATGATCTCCGAGATGAACCCGCACATAGACTTGATGAAGTTCTTACACGAAGCGATGGTCATCTTTAACGGGAACCCAGGTTTTCAGAAGGAGATCTCGTTCTTCGGGGGGATCAGGTTGTCATCAACAATGACGGAGAACTTCTTCAAAACGAGGAGAGGACCCAGCATCCATGTGGAAAAGCAGATAGTCGGCAACGCCAAGTACTACCAGGGATCCTATGACCTTGGAAACGTGTGCTACACCAAATACCTCAAGACCATATTGGAGCCCGATGTATTCCGTTCGATGTTCGGAGATGATCCCTCGGAGGAACGGGTAGGTGATACGGTGGAAGCGCTGCTGGGCATGTTAGAAATTGCTCAACTCTTCAAACACCTGTTCTTGGGATGGGGTGACATTGAGGCTTTGAGGACGGGATTAGAAGAATCCATCAAGCGCGTCACTGCATCGCTGTACGACAGGACAACGTATGAGAACCGAAAGCGATCGATGATCAGAACATTGGATCCGCACTCTGATGAGGCGGCAAACGTGGCACTGATTCTCGTTCGCATGAGGACCATGCCGCCTCCTGAATTCGACATCGACCACTTCTTCGAAATTGGGAAAGAACCAGAACAGGGAGCAGAAACTACTGACCAACCCGAGGCCGAAGGTGTCGATATGGAGACTGAATGTGAACAGGAGAAGGAGGAGCAAGACGTTGACATGTCCGATCCGAAGACATCAATACTGCAAGCCATCGACGAATTCGAGAAGAAGATCGGGCAAGCAGAATTCTGCATCCACTGCATGAAGTCGGGACACACCACTCTCAATTGCAAGAAGATCCCTTCGTCTTCACCCACAGTCACCTCAGTGTTGAGCGATTGGAAGAAGAGAGTGAAGGGAGAGGTTGCGCCCGACGATGTACCATCCGGACATCCAACCGATGAGCCTAAGAAGAAGAAGCAGAGAGCATCGCCTACTCCAGATAGGAAGGTCGACAGCGAGTTTAGGCGGAAAGAAATGTTGAAAGCAAGAGTCGTGACAATGTTTGACCATGACGGGTTCACCTTGATTGAAAGTGCCGATGGAGTCGAAGGAGGGACACATTCCTACAATGGGCGGAAGCTTGCGGAAGTAGGCCCTAGGGATATGAGGGTGGTGTACGAATTTGTTGAGAGGGCATTTGTGCACTCCAGTTCCCTCAAACCAAAGGCATGTCATCAATTCTACCCCCTACCGACACGGAGGGAGAAAGGATACAAGCCGATCGACCCCATGACGATGATCGGGAAAGTTGAGCTAGTACCGATCAACGGAGTCACTTTCGCTGCACAGAACTCCGACTACGGCAACCTCAAGTATCCGACTCCAGACTGTCGAGTACCTGAATACAGCCAAGCGAGTCAGGCCCTGAGTCGCCGATTGGGAGCGAAGTTGAGACATCGAATTGGACGCCAGTTCAGGACAGGAGGAAGACTCACACCAATCAAATGCGATGAAGGTGCATGGGTGTCATGGGAAGACCTGTTGGGTGATAACGCAGTTTGGGAAGACGGTTATCACTATGGCAACATTGACATAGTGACCAAGAAGGCGCGTTTGGAGAAGTACCTCGACCAGAACTATGAGTGTTTCCGCATAACCAAGAGGATCAGATTCCAAATGTTGGCGGTCCGCGTTCACCCTGATGAACTCAATGATCCTGATGACCCGATGGAGAAGGAATGGATTGACGAGCTCAAGGGCATGGGAATCTCCAAAGGAAGACTCCACAATAGCGATGGATGGTGTTTTCCCGTGGCTGTAAGAGCAACCTCAGCACACTCGTCGGACGGTGGAGGTTATGACGTTACCATCAACATCGACCACATTGGATCGAGAATGACCAACGACATGGCCTTATCCATGGTGACTGCATTTCACGCTACCAATCTTGGAGCGCTGACTTCAATCATGCGACGGGGGCTAGTGCCAGGAGGTCTCGGTGCATCGGGAAGGGATTCTATCCACTTCACATGTTTTCCGCCATGGGCCTGGGAGCAGGGCTACAAGGGAAAACCTTGGCTAGGTCGTAAGGTCGCATTGAGTGATCGCCCAGTGGTTCTCTACATTCCGGTGTCGAAGCTGCAGGAGTACGGGCTTCTCATCTCAGCGACTGGATCTCTATTGGTTGAGGACGTCGTTCCCTTCGATGAGGTTAAAGGGGCATGGTTGCAATGCGACAATGCAGAACCCGGACAGCCTGAGGAGATCGAATGGATCAGGTTACTCAATAGAGAACCCGACCCTGGAAGCTACCTTGTTCTGGAGTCCAAATACGGAAACCCGATCATGACCCCACGCTATCAAAAGCTTGAGAGCTTAGCGATCGAGGTCCAGGATGATACCTACTCCGAGGACGACGCCAAAATCACAAAGCTGCTGGGCATGGTCGAGGAGAGTGGTGTCTACCCAGAGTACGATAGCACTGAATGGCAGGAAATCTTCGAGGAGATCGTGTACCGCCGAGCAATGAAAGACTATGACTCAAGACCGTGTCCCAACTGTCTTGGCGAAGTCGATGTGCGATTGACGATATGTCCGCACTGCGTAGCGGTTTTGATCGCGAATGGGAAGCTCACGCATGTGGTACCCAAGGAGACAAGGGACCGCAATCAACGATCACCTCCGAGAGACGTGCCAGCCAGTTCTTCCGGTGAAGCAACTTCTTCTGCAGGTGCAAACATCGATGAAGTCATCAAGAATGCACGCAAGACAGCCGAAGAAGTCATTGACGTCGAGGAGTCCGAAGGAGAGGAAGACGAGGAAGTTCCTATCATTTTGAAGGAACGACCGGACGAAGCCGAAGGCGAACCCGAATATCGGGAGGTCCCTCAAGATGGATACGGGAATGAACTTCCACAGCCTTTCCCCTTCGCAATTGACGAATTGCCGCAAGAAGCTGCGATCCCCATCGACCACAACTTTGCAGTCACACAGCAATTTGATCTGAGGTTGATGAAGTTGATCAAGAGCTTGGCCAACGCAACGTTCGACATCAATTGCTTTGAGAGTCGTGAAGACGTACTGCGAAAGTTCGACGATGGACAGCGGCATGATACTCCATTCAATAGATGGCCATTAGTACCGAATGATCCGGATACCGGGTTTCCGAGACGCCTTCAGAGAGCCGAAGTCGTAGGCGTGAGCAAATGGACCAACGACACGTATGCAACAGAAGCGTGGCAGATCTATGAGTTCCATGCCCACGTTATTCACCCGATGATGATCACTGCAATCCGCTGCGGGCTTAGCCACAAGTACCTCAAAGAGGTCGGAAGCACTCGGCGTAACATGAGTGATCCGAAGGCTCAAAGATCTGAGACCCAGGAAGAGATCATCGAGAAACTGGCATTCATCTCAAATTTCATCAGACGCTTGATTAGGAAGACTTTCGGAGCGAGCCGATATAGTTACTACCAGAAACCAGACGATGAAGGTGCCGCTCCATACAAATTCATCGACATTAGCCCCGCCATCAAGTCGGAGCGGAAGAATGTCACGAAGGAGATCCTCGTTGCATGCCGCTACTACGGCATAGAGGTATCCGATACTCAAACACAGAAGTTGAAGTCCTTCGAGGAGCAGATCCGGAGGGGAAACCCAAGGAACGTTGAGCTCATCAAGGACTACATTGGCTTTGTCGGAGCTGACTACATGCGACAACTCACGAATGGTTGAGCATCGGGGTCATACCGACATACTACTTCCGGTACTTCAAGTACTGAGGGATCTTGGGTAATTCATGATGACCATTTTGGCATCATGGGAGTGAAATAGGATTGTGTTTCACACCGTTGGTAATCGCAGGATACCATAGGTAGATGCACGTTTTCCGTTTGTAGCTCCGTTACCTGTTTGATCCAACTTTCAAGCGAATGCAAGATCGTTTGCTAATTCAGATCAATAGGACATACTGGTTGACCTCCAATGCACTTTTGAGAACGTGATTCGTTCTCCGGTTTTTACATCCACTCAGCTCCCTTCCCCGTCGAAGCACGGATGTGGGGGGTGTCAATAGGGATGAGGTCTCAGTATAGTCGCTATACAGGTACATGCCATATACTTTTGGCTCAAGTGCCCAACCAGGTAAAAAGGAGCTTTTGCGCGCGAGCTTCATGTTAAACTAAGGGCTAGAACGGGGCCAGGGGCACGCTTTTCATCCGTTCGCAACGATGACGACGACTACTACTATTACTATTACTAGTACTAGTACCACTACCACCGCTACCACCACCGCTACCACTGCCACTACCACTACCACTGCCACTACCACTACCAGTGCTACCACCATTAGGATCAGTACTTTCTTCACGATTCACACAGTCTTTCTCAGCGCAGCTATGCTCCTAGAAAATACATAAAGGCTGGCGGCTGGTCGGTTTTTGGCTGACGTGTCAGTTTTTTGCCAGGGCTGGTGAGCCCGGGGCTTAGAGTTAGTTGCAGAGGCTGGATCCAGCCTTCGACTACATGCTTGGAATTGCTTGCATTTTGTCACAGGAATTGACATACTCCGAAGGAATCAACTTTATGAATAGAACTACAGAACATGCGGTTGTTCGATGTTGTTCGCAGGGATAAACACAAGTGAAGATCTTTAAAAATAACATCTTCTGGGCTGGCCGCCGTGGACAGCTGTGCTGTGTAGATTCGGAGGCGCAGTTACTCCGGGCTTTAAATCCGGGGTTGCGCAAGGTGTGCGCTAGGCTTCTGTGCCAAAGGGTTTTGCGGGGGTTGCTGGTGCGATGCAAGTAGCAGTTGCAGTAGACTTCCCAAAACCAAAAACCAACAAAAACAACCCGGCGGCCCGAAGTCGTGTTCTTTTTTCCTCATTTGTCCATGGCACGAATGTCGTTAAACATGTTGTTTTCTGCAGCGGTGGAAATGGAAGGGCAAATGAAACCTTAATTCCAAGGTGTGGAGTTGAAATTTGGTGATTCTTTGCAGTGAGGTGTCCGTTTTGCACAACGTCAACGACAAAGAATCTTCAAGGGCATACTTAGCTTTGCAACATACTGACAATTGCCAGAAAAGAACAGCCTGTTTAGACTAGGAAGAGCTTCTTGAGGAGATAGGAAGATGGTTGTCTATTCGGTTCTCAAAGATATCTATCCAACAAATTCAATCAATGTAATATAGTGTCATACAATAGGGAACAATGCAAGGAGCCAACTTATAATAAGATATGATTTAGAACCAGCTGGAGCAATAGAAAGTTTGTTGAGACTAAGAAGTACTCACTAAGGAAAGAGCATTGAGGGGAGAGGAAGAGACAACCTTCAACGGCCTATATGCGTTTAATAGATTGCAACAGCAATAAAGAACTGATTAAAAGGAAGAGCTAACTAACAACCGTACAACAAACAAACCAACCAACTTTGTGTAGGAAAATTGTCAATTGAAGGGCTCTTTATGTTTACTATGGCAAAGGCAAGTCCAAATAACACCAACTCAATTGCTGTTTGAGTTTGGCTGGTTGTCCAAAACAAAACAAACACGATGACAAGAAACCAAAAGATGTATTTTGTGCATGGATAGACGGATAGAACCCAATCAATCCTTTTGCATGTGGTCTAGCTCAGTACCTTTCTCTAGTACCATAAGGGTTTCTTTTTGAGGATCTTAGTGTTCTTAATCATAACAGTGTTTAAGACAAATAGAACAGCACAGCACAGAACGACTTGACAAGAACACGAAGTCCTTATTTTTAATCCACATGTGAAAGTATAGCAAAGAAAAGTTGAGGTACAAACATATTACAGGCTACTGGAGCACTAGAAAAGCGTATCGAGAGTGGGAAGAACTTGTAGGGAAGAGTGCTGAGGGAAAAGGAATAGTCAGATAAGTGAACACCTGATTTTGTGAATGAAAGAGCTGAAGAAGATGAACAAGAGCTCACCAATAGTCGACAAACAAACAAGCCAAGAAGGGACGAGCCACTGCTTAAGCAATGGCCACAAAGAGCAAACAACTACAAGACAACCAACCATAAGCCCACCAAAACAAAATAGCATGAGGGAATGGATAGATCTTGTTTGCATCGTACTCATAGGTCTGTTTCTTTTGTGCGTTGTTGGCTTTTGTTTGTTTTTATTCTTATTGTTTTCTATTGCTTCTTTAGGTTGCTTTGTTTCTTTGCTTGTTTCCTTCTTGCTGTTTGTCGAATTTCTGCAATGCAAAAAGCAGTGAAGAAATCAAGGAAGAACGCCGAGCGCTAAATCTCCAAAAATTGCCAACCTAAAAGAACAAATCCAAAACAAAGCTGAAGTTTAAAAGTCAGCATTGTGCACCGCAACATACCGCAACACTTCGCGAAACCACTGCAGATCGCATATCGAAATATGACAGTCCTATCGTCAATGCGTACTACTTACAATGCATTTCTGACAGTTTCATTACCTCGCTGTGTACGGGCAGTTTCTGCGTTGTAGATGCGGGTTGTGGTGTGCTGATAGGTGCGGGGTGTGTAGACACTACAATTCATCCACATCACCACATGACAAATCACCACATTTCACCACAGCACAGAGCATCACACTACACCTCATGGTTTCGGAAATCATTCGGCTCTACTTGGAAATCATTCGGTTTTTTTTCAGTGTTCTGAGGAGTGGAGACTTGGACAACCTTTTTGCCTCATATGCTAGGGAGATTGGCAGCAAAGCGAGGTGAGCGAGGTGATGACTTTCCAAGTCTGCCTAGCCAGCAAACCTCAGCGAAGTCACTTGCTGGGGCGAATGCATAGCATTGAACGGCGGGCAAAAACAGAGTTTGAGCTGCACTTGTTCCTAGTAGCTTCTTGTTACTACTAGTAAGGCACTTGTTACTAGTAGCGATGCACTTGTTCCTAGTAGCTTCTATGTTCTTGGAACCGATGCAAAAACAACGCAGCAATCATTGCTTGGGGTAAAAGTCAGTTGTGTGGGCCAATTGGTCACGTACTACCAGATGCTACCTGCTACTTTTGGCAAGGCTTCAAGTCGCAGTCTTTAACATGCGTTAATGACTGTAAACAAGAAGGTTTTTGAGGCAGTCATCAATGCTTTTCCGTCTTGGCTTGGGAAGTTTTTGGTTTAAGCAGTTTTTTTTCCCTGCTTAAAAGAGCTGAAACAGCTTGTTAGCAGCTTGTTGATCTGCACCATGGAGCCTTGGCAAATCATGCCGAAGCAAACAAAACGATACCGATTAGTTTCTCATGGAGTTTTCTTTGCAGTTTGCTTTGGAGCTTCTCTAATGATAATGTCATTCAATCTGTTTGCCCAGGAACTCTCCCGCAGTCTCGTGAAGCTGGCCGGACTCGTAGCGATCAAGCCTTAGAGTCGTAGAGCAGACTTTGAGAGGGAGGCTGAGCAGACTTTGATTTTGTCATGCTGGGTTTTGCATTTTTTGGCCGAGGTTTTGCTTCGCCGGCCATGCTTTTGTGAATGGCAGGCGGTCATGTGCTGAATGCCTATTTTTGTTTCCTCGGGCATCCGTTGACTTTGAGATTGCAGTTCTGTTGGACTCTGTGCTTATGAATCCCTACTTATTCAGCCTTGCAGGTTCACTTCGATGGCCAAGCCAGCCAAGACTGGACACGATGTCGGCACTACCAATGTTCCCAAGCCTTCCGATGCACTTTTGCAGCACTTGGTTGCATCAATCCAGATTTCCCGTTCCATTTCGAGTCTTCAGCTTGTACTGAATAGTTGGCATTTCTGTGCCCTCCCAGTGGGATCAAAACGGTGCAAGCAAAAGAAATCAATGTGAGGCCGCCGAGTGGCTCTGGTCTACCACCGGGCACGCCTTGAGTGTGGGTGCAGCTCTTGGTATGGTCTTTGCATTGACCCAGGCTGGGCGGCTGCGTAACAAGAAGCAACGAGTAACAAGGGCATCGCTACTAGGAGCAAGGACCCTACTAGTAACAAGAAGCTGGTGTTTAGGGCTTCGACTGCGTGTGCCAATTCTATGACAGACGGGTTGACGAACGACGATGACAGGCCTCTGCCAGAGCGGAAGACACGCCACGAGCCAAGCTGGACGGTTCGGTGATGAATCGAAGAGACAAAAGATGAACGAAAGAGCCCCCACTAGCGTCCTTGCTGCTAGTAGCGATGCCAGGAGCCCCTAGTAGCGAACATTGCTCCTAGTAGTAAGGCCAGGACCTCCTAGTAGCTTCTTGCTCCGGTGAAACAATGTGTAACAATGTGCAACATGTTTCTTCTTGATGGGTACAGTATGGTACAGTATGGTACAGTACCCTTTAGATGCCTTTGGACACGCCTTTCACCTAAAAGCGGCCTCCAACCTACGACCGCGATGGCCGTCCTAGGCTATCCTGGGACTTGGAGTCACAGGTCACGGTGGCTCTCAAAGACAAGGGACAGGAAAAGGTCACGGTGGCTCCTCCCATTGGCATTGACAAGGAAGCCAAGAAGAAGCAGCTCGAGGCAATCTAGGGACTTTTTGGTGAAAAACTTGAAGGACTTGAAGGGACTTGGACCAAGGAATAGCAATCTTTGAGTTCAATAGTGTGCAACGATGCTTTGAGACAGTGCCTTTTTGCAGGGTGCCAGGATACTTGAGACGCTTTAGATTTTGCTGGACTGCGCTTGCTCCAGGCTGATCAGAAAGCACTCGACAAATTTACCAAGGGGGGAAAGGCCCGACAGAACTCACGTATTGCAGAATGCAAGTTTCAAGTTTCAAGTTCTCAGAAGGCATCGTTCTCATTGTTTTGAAGGTGCGAGATTCTGAGGACGTTCTTGGCGTTTCGTTGCTCATGAGTCATGAGCCTCTGAGCATGACAAGAACTTTGATATTCCGAGACAATTACACCAGGACAAGCTGGCAGAATACAAGAAAGACCTGGAGAATGATGTGTCTGGGCAACATCAGGTTTCCAAAAGGGTTCTTCCTTTCTGCATTTTAGATCCTTTAGACCTTTCTTTTCCTCTTTTCTTTTTGTCATTCGCTTGATTGGTGTTGCTCCAAGTTGGCTTCGACGGAGCGCTACATCCGAGCTGGCGCAGGGCCGCGCGAATGAATGTCTTAAGATACGACACTCATGTTATGTTAATAGCGATGGCCTCCAGAAGCGATGGCCTTCAATCATGTAATGTCATAGTCAATAAAAATGCAAACATTAGGAGCAAGGACGCTACTAGGGGCTCCTGGCATCGCTACTAGGAACAAGGGCCTTACTACTAGGAACAAGAAGCTATTAGACACAAGAAATAGACTTAAGATTAAGAAACAATTAAGCTACTAGGAACAAGTGCATCGCTACTAGTAACAAGTGCCTTACTACTAGTAACGTTTCTTCTTCCGCTTCAACAAGAACTGTACGTGTCAATTCGGGTCTGAGGGTGAGATCCGTGAAGCGAAAGTCTCTCCAGAAGGCGCCGAAAGTCCGCCGATCGGACGCTACGAACGGAGCAAAGGGCATCGCTACTAGGGGCCTCCTGGCCTTACTAGTAACAAGAAGCTATTAGAAACACGAATTAGAATTAGAAGTAGTCGTTATAGATAGAATGTAATTTTCTAAAATAGAATTGGAACAAAAAGCTATTCATGAATTCTGGAACTTGTCATGTTCATTTCTATTCGTTTCATTTGATGCCTCCAGGCTAATAGCGATGGTAGCGATGGCCTCCACCTAATAACAATGGCCTCCAGCCTACTAGCGATGGCATGTCCAATTTCTGTGATGCCTTGGACAGAAGTTGCTCTGAAGGAGAAGACTGACGCTCCGCTTTTCACGGGCTTGGATGGATTGCCTTCCATCAGCCTTCCAGAGATCTCGTTGCCGTCCATCAGCCTCCCAGCCTCGACCTTTGCATTAGCGAAAAAAGTGCGTTTTTCTAAAAGCACTACAGGACTCTAGAAAGAAAGAACGCTATCAGGTGGAGGCCATCGCAAGTAGGTTGGAGGCCATCGCCACAAGTAACAAGAAGCTACTAGGAGCAAAAAGGCACTACAGGACTCTAGAAGGAACATCTACGAACGACACAGAAAACCTACAGGCACTCAAGCGGAGAGTCTGTGGACTCTAGACTAGTAGTAATGCCCTTCTTACTAGTAGCTTCTTGCTCCTAGTAGCGATGCCAGGAGCCCCTAGTAGCTTCTTGTTTAGATCTTGCTCAGGGTGGTGGTTCTGTCACTCCTTCTTTTGCAGCTCCCGGTGAAGATGCAGCTGTCGGCATCCTCTCAGGAGTCGAATGTTGACGTCACACTGCAACGTAAACCTATTAGCTCAGGAACCTCTCTCCACCCTAGTAACGATGGCCTCCAACCTAGTAGCGATGGCCTCCAAGCTTTGACACCTTTGAATCCTTTGGACACAAAAAGCTCCTTCGGACTCTTCTCTGGTCAAAGACCCGGCTTCGAACTCCTTCATTTCATTTCGATATCTTAGGAGCTGCTGTATCCTTGGGCCTCCCAGCGGTTGTGGTTGCTGGTGTACGAAAGCTCAGATTTGTGATGGAGCCTTGTTAGGCTGTAAGCTTTGCAAGCCAAGAGGAGTGCTGTGTCAAGCTGTGCTATTTTCAAGGCACCAGGGCTGTCTAAAGAAGCAGCGAGAAGAAAGAAGCTAGTAGAAACAAGTGCCACGCTAGTAGTAACAAGAAGCTAGTAGGAACAAGTGCATCGCTTCTAGTAACAAGTGCCTTACTAGTAGTAACAAGAAGTTAGCACAAAGATGCCAAGGCTGTCAACAGGCGCATCCAAGAGAAGCAGCGAGAAGAAGTCGAGAGGCACCGCTCTGCCATGTTACTACTAGCTTCTTGTTACTACTAGTAAGGCACTTGTTACTAGTAGCGTGGCACTTGTTACTACAAGCTTCTTGTTACTACTGCCATGCTTTGCCTCTTCTCATCCGGTGTTTGCTTGTCGTTCCTTGTTTGAGCTGTCATCGACCAAGGAAGGCGAGAGAACGAGCAGATCCTACTGGAGCCATTTTGCCGCTCGTCTACAATGGCACAGCAAGATTCCTTGGCCGCTCCCATGCTACCAAAGAATGTGGAACTAGCCCTTGCTATTTAGATCTGATTAGCTTTAGTCGACTTGGGATGTCGGGGAGCTCCAAGATTCTCCACTGGTGTTTGATTGTAACAGCAGCAGACACAAGTGCCGGCATCTTGGCGACGCAAGGATTGCGAAAGCTGTGGTATGATTACCACAGCTTTCGCAACATACTCCGGCGCGAGCGAGCAGACATGAAGATTCGAAGCAAATAGTAAGAGATTCTTTCCCACGCTACTAACAAGAAGCTATTAGTAACAAGTGCATCGCTAGTAGTAACAAGTGCCTTACTAGTAGTAACAAGGGTCGCTACTAGGAACAATAGCAATTTCCCACGCTCTCCGCAGACGTTTCACCCGGAAACGTGCCAACTTGGGAGCCGAACCAAAGCTGCCCAAGCCGACCAGCGTCAACAAGTCCGTTGAAGATCTACTTGGAACGTGTGAAGATTCGAAGCAAATAATTAGTAGGAGCCCCTAGGAGCGTCCTTGCTCCTAGTAGCGCTAGTCATAGTAAGGCCAGGTAGCTGAAGGAGATTGAAGGAGTGTGTCTGACTGGAGGCAGACAGCTTGTTGGATCAATCAATGTCCAGCAATGGGTTGCTGACGTGCACAGTCCTGATCATCCGAGCATCTGTACCAACTAGCGGCGATGGCCTCCAACCTAGTAGCGTCCTTGCTCCTAGTAGCGATGCCAGGAGCCCCTAGTAGCTTCTTGTTACTACTAGTAAGGCACTTGTTACTAGAAGCGATGCACTTGTTCCTAGTAGCTTCTTGTTCCTAGCAAATAAAGTCACACCAGTAGCTTTGAAAGAGAGGCGTGGCCCGCGCAAGGTCGGACATGTCGGATTGTGCGAGTGCTTCAATCCTGCCTTGACCAGTAGCTTTTCATCCCGGCCTTACAATGTAACCAATGTAAAGGTTGAAGCAGGGCGGTCGGAGACCATGTCATGCCGCTCTCTGGAAGAAGCTGAAAAGGAACTTAAAAGGAACCACTGTAGCGCAAGCGTAGAAGAGGCGGCTCCCTCAACTTCGACGCGCAGGGTGGCAAGAGGAAAGCCCGTGGCTGTTTGATTTGCCCCTGACCACATCAGTAGTGCAACAGGAAAGAGCCCCTGGCGTGGGCGCTTGCTTGGCCCCAGGTCTGAAGCAGACAGCAATGCTCTTCCCTGGCAGGTTGGTCAGCGCAACCGCAGCAAGCCATAAAAAGTGTCTTGGCGAGCCCAAACCCATTGTTGTCTACAAATCCTGGACACTTTTGAGGCAAGAGTCAGGGTAAACCGTTTGGTCAAATCGTTCCTGCGCAATGAGTTTCCTTGCCTTTCGCTACTGAAGCTCCTGACAACCTGCGGGACGTCAGGTGAGCGTCACGAGTTGGACGCCCATGTTGCGCATCCTTTAGGCACTCTCATGCTGAGGATGCCCTAGAAGCGATGGCCTCCTTCAAGCGATGGCAGGCAGGCCAAATGTGAGCGCTCTGATGCTAGGCCCTGGCAAGGAATGCCCGCGCCAGATCAAAGTAAATAGCCGCCAGGCAAAGTAAGCAGCGTCCAGCATCGGCGTCAGTCATTTTTGGTCGGTAGAACCTACCCACAATACAAAGATTTGACTTGAACCAATGTCTTTCAGATGTCTGGAGCTTAGCAACAAGAAGCTAGTAGGAACAAGTGCATCGCTTCTAGTAACAAGTGCCTTACTAGTAGCAACAAGAAGCTAGTAGGAACAAGTGCATCGCTTCTAGTAACAAGTGCCTTACTAGTAGTAACAAGAAGCTAGTAGGAACAAGCGGCGTAAGGGTTTCAATGCAACTACCAGACCTCAGGTCTGGGATGTGCAACAGCACTTCAAAACGGCTCTCTTAAGTTTCACGGTATTAGGTCTTGGCCAAGGCTACTCCCCACCACTGGCCAGTATGCGCTGGTTTGCACGTATCCTGCACATGCAGACATGTTCCCCAAGTTTGTCAACCGATGGAACTCGCAACCATACTATATAACTTGCTTTGGTTGGCTGGCAGGACTACGGTCGCAGGTCTTGGGGCGGCTGTAGTTTTTGGCAACGCCCTTTTGGTCTGGACCTCAATGGCCTCCCTACTAGAGATGGCCTCAAACCTAAGAGCGATGCACTCGTCAGGCGGTTGTCGTAGCTGGTACAAGGGTCCAAGATTCACCTTGCGTGAACTTGAGGCAAGCATTCCTCAGGCACTGTGGAAAAAGAATGTAAATCAGCAACTTGCATTTGTTGCGCAGGTTTCATTTCAGCTGTGCTTGCTTTAACCACTGTGGAGGCTAAAGTGGTGGAGAAGGCACCTATCGTGACAACAGCAAAGCCAGCTGCCGATGATTCTGCTGCAAAGAAAGCTGCTGCTGACACCGCCGCCGCTGACAAGGCCGCTGCTGACAAGGCCGCTGCTGACAAGGCTGCTGCCGACAAGGCCGCTGCCGACAAGGCCGCTGCCGACAAGGCCGCCGCTGACAAGGAAGCTGCCGACAAGGCTACTGCCGACAAGGCCGCTGCCGACAAGGCCGCTGCCCACAAGGCAGCTGCCGACAAGGCCGCTGCCGACAAGGCCGCTGCTGACAAGGCCGCCGCTGACAAGGCAGCTGCCGACAAGGCCGCTGCCGACAAGGCAGCTGCCGACAAGGCAGCTGCTGACAAGGCAGCTGCTGACAAGGCTGCTGAGGCTGCTGCTGCTGCGAGGGCAGCTGCTGAGAAGGCAGCTGCTGACAGGGCCGCTGCTGCTGCAAAGGCGCGTGCTGAGACAAAAAGAACCTGCAAGAAATGCGGCATGCATTTGAAGGTAAGTGGTATGGAGGGGTGTTTTCTTCTTTTTTAAAATCCGGATTCTGCTTTTGCTACTTTTCTGCCTTTGCTGCTTTTTTGTTTTTCTGCTTTTTGTTTTGCTTTTGCTTGCTTTTGCTGCTGTTATGTTTTTCTTCTTTTTGATTTTTTGTTTTTATGCTCTTTGCTTTTGCTGTTTTTTTGCTTTTGTTGTTTTTTGTGTTTTTGTTTTTCTGCTCTTTGCTTTTGTTGCTTTTCTGCTTTGGCCAGCTACGACACCTGTGTCTCTGCTAAGGACACGAAATTGCCGTAATTCGCTAGGAATTGATAAGACAACTGCTCTATTCCACTGTTTTTTGTCCGCTACGGCAGCTGCTTGTCGTTTGAGGACGCTCAATTGTGGCAATCAGCAAGAAAATGCAAGCCGGATGATTGAAAAAAATAGCCGACATAATTTTACAGAGGTGCTTTCCGTCAGGGTTTGTTTAGACATGGAGTTTTTGATGGCATACACTAATTTAGACAAACAAGACGGCCTCAGGCAATGACGACGCCCGCCACGAAAGTCATGACAACGTTGGTGAACACCCATGCCTATCATCTACGCACACACACACTTCCCTGCTCTCCACTCGCATAGTGTGTTGACAACGTGTTTTTGGACAACTGCGGATCATCACCTTTCCGTCGCAAGCCGCACAAGGGACTAGATAGACACTTAGCGAGTTCTTGAAGTTGGAGCCTTTGCACACGCCCCTAGTAGCGTCATTGCTCCTAGTAGCGATGCCAGGAGCCCCTAGTAGCGTCCTTGCTCCTAGTAGTATGGCCAGGAGCCCGCCAAAAACATCTAATTTCTGGCAATGTTGGATCGTCGGTGGGTTTCGCGACAACTTTGACTTGTCTTCCCACTTCACGTTTTTTTTTCAGCTGAAATGGATGTCATTACCTTCCTTTGGACCATTCTTCCTTTTCTTTGTCTCTTCTTTTCTGTTTTGTCCTGGACATGGACGTAACTCCACCATCCTGAAATGAACACTTTTAGAAGTAACGCTTTCTGTTCAAGAGACAGGGTCTTTGAGTCTTTGACACAGGTGGAAGCGGCACCAGCTCCAGAGACCACACAGGGCAAGATCGCAGCTAAGGGTGGCTACTTTGCCTATATGAAGTCGAAGCAGTGAAGCGGGTGACGTGGTAGATTCTGGACATGAAGCATCGCGAAGCGTGTGATTTGTAAACAGGCCTTGGCACGGCACTTCGGCCTTGAACTATTTTTGACAAGTGCAGAACTATCGTGCAGAATGTGAGAATTGTTTGACTGTCACCGTCCTCGGGCCTCTTGCAAGTGCAAACTGGGCCGATTACTGTATGCTTGGCCCGGAAAATCTGCACTTAGTGGAGTGGTACATGGTGAGTGTCATAGCCATCGCGTGACTCCTACAGTGCTGCACTACTTGTTTTTGTAGTTTTGGTGCAAAGGGAACCTACTAGCGATGGCCTCGAACCCAATAGCGTACTTGTTTCTTTGAGAGAAAGACAAAACAAGTATAGTTAGCTTTGTTGGTTTGGCTGCTTCGCCCTTTTTGCTTCTAGGTTCTCACGTAGGACGGTGTCACTAGCCAATGCCCTTCCCATCGGCCATGAATCGCCGCCCAGTGCCTTTGACTGCAATTCGGACGCTTGGATGTCCAACTCGGTTAGCTTTCTGAATGCGCGAATGTTAGTCGCTCTCTAGGAACAAGAAGCTACTAGGGGCTCCTGGCCTTACTACTAGGAGCAAGGACGCTACTAGGGTTTGTCTTTGTGGCATGCAGGTTCTTCCTGCATGCTTGGCCATCGGTGCGGCTTTGGTTGGCCTCAATGGACTTCTCCAAGCCTTTGTCGCTCCAGGCTGGCTGTGAAAGCCTCTGGCTGGTTGTCACAAGAAGTGTTCCTAGTAGCTTCTTGTTCCTAGTGTTTCTGTTTCACGTGTTTCTAAATGCCCTTCTTGCGCATTGACTCTTGTGCATTTCACTCGCTCGTTTGAAACGTTCTTCGCAGTGAGATGAGAGATGTGATCGGCGGTCAAGTAAGACATCGAGCATAACATGAGAATGCACAACTTCGCATGGGCATAATGAACTCAACTAGGAGCAAGGACGCTACTAGGGGCTCCTGGCCGTACTACTAGGAACAAGAAGCTACTAGGAACAAAGGGCATCGCTACGAACGGAGCGATCGGACGCTACTGGGGGCAAAGGGCATTACATTCACTGCCTCTCCAACTAAAGCGTCTTGCAGGTGGTCGTGTCACAATGGGTGTCCACGACTCGGGGGCTTTGATAGGTTTTTTCCTTCTTGTTTACTTTATTTTGGAACGGAACTGAAAAGAAAGGAACAAACAACGATCCAAAGGATTCTAAAGGTAAAGTGTTCCTGAAACTTCTCGGAACCACATCATGCCCTCGCATTTTTTGATTACTTATTTTACATCGTGATATACAACAAAGAAGAAGTTGCTTGGTTCTTCTTCCGACTTGCAAGAAATGCTTTCAGAGATGCCTTCCAAGTCAGCAAGGCCACTTCGGCCACTGCCGCTAATTGGATGCAGCAGAATCAACGAGCACCAAACATGATGGGCATCACCTGTGGCATGGCCGGGTGCTGCAGCTTACCGACTTTGAGACAGCTTCAACTGCAATGATAGAAGAGATTCCTCATCTGATGGCGATGGCCTCCAACCTCCAACCTAATGGCGATGGCCTCCAACCTACTAAGTATCAGTAACAAGAATGCTAGTTTTACTGGAACTGATCCAAGAAGAATGCATCATGAGAATAAGAATGCTACGCGGCCAACACAAGAATCGCTATTAGGGGGAGGTCGGCCGTTTAAACTAGTGTAAAACGAACGCTGTTTGCATGCTATTTGCTACTAATAGCGATGCCCTTGTCACTATTAGCTTCTTGTTCCTAGTAGTAAGGCCAGGAGCCCCTAGTAGCGTCCTTGCTCCTAGTAGCGATGCCAGGAGCCCCTAGTAGCTTCTTGTTCCTAGTAGCGATGCCAGGAGCCCCTAGTAGCTTCTTGTTCCTAATTTGTGTTTATCGCGTGACGCTTTGTCTTTCGGCTCTGAGGCCACCAGCGTGGCGTTGGTGGCCTTGGCTGCTCGGAGCCCTCGAGCAGCTCGGAACGTGGAAGAATGACTGCTTTAAGCCCATTTCTATTCAGAGCACACAGAAATCATTCTTGCTTTTTTTTGTAGGAAGGGGTAGTCCTCCAAGACCGTACACCTGTGAGGATGAAGAATTTAGATTTGAAAGAGCTTCATAGAACTTCAACTAAACCTTTCGCTCTAAAACATGTCACTGAAGACGTTTCTGGTCTGAGCCTTTTGATTGAGCCTTTGAGCCCAGCAAATTAGCTACTAATAGCGATGCCCTTGTTGCTAGTGGCTTCTTGTTACCAATATAATATAGCAACAGCGTGCAACCTAATAGCGATGGCCTCCACCCTAGTAGTGATTCCCTCGTTACTAGTAGCTTCTTGTTACTAATCGCGATGGCCTCCAACCTAATAGCGATGGCCTCCACCCTAGTAGCGATGGCCTCCAAGCTAGTAGCTTCTTGTTACTAATAGCGATGCACTTGCTCCTAGTAGGGATGCCCTTTGTTACTAATAGCTTCTTGTTACCACTAGTAAGGCACTTGTTACTACTAGCGATGCACTTGCTACTAGTAGCGATGCCCTTTGTTACTAGCTCCTAATGCTATACTTCTCGGAACTGTAAGGTGGGCATGAGGGCAAATCCTGGATCTCCCAGCTTGATCCAGGTGTGGACGGCAATGCTTGCAAGTAAGTAACGAATCGGTGGCCTGTGAACATTTGCTGTTTCCTAAGGGGTAACAAAGTCCGATAAGACTTGTTTGTCAAAAGAATGCAGCAACAACAGTTTTTTTGTTTCTCAATTTCTTTGAGAAAGACTAAGGGGTAGCGATGTCCGATAATCAGACTCAAGGTAGGCGTACAGAATCGCCAGTAGGTTGGAGGCCATCGCTCTTAGGGTGGAGGCCATCTCTAGTAGGTTTCTTTTGCTATTAGGAGCAAGGACGCTACTAGGGGCTCCTGGCATTGCTACTAGGAACAAGAAGCTACTAGGGGCTCCTGGCCTTACTACTAGGAGCAAGGACGCTACTAGGGTGGAGGCCATCGCTAGTAGGTAGAAACCAGTCTCTTCACTGCATGATTTGTGTATTCGAGGTCTTGGAGCAGAAGAAGCTGTTGTCAACGGTCGAGAGAGCCCCTGGCGGATTAAATGCCCTGTGTGTACGTGAGTGAGTCCTTAACATTGCCTGTTGCCACAAGCAAGCTCCCTGTTCATGGGTCAGATCTTCGCTTGCTCTCTGCTGCGGAGAGATCTGGCATCAAGGTGAACACGGTGGAGGACAGAAAGCCCGGATTTTGTTTCTGTCCAGTCTTCTTGAAAGCCATCTTCCCTAAACATCTAGGAACCACATGAATAGGGGGGAGCTTCTTTGGAGAAGCGTAATTAAGCTTTCCCGCCAGTAACCAGTAGCTTCTGAAGCTTAGTAGTTACCTACCTCTTACTTGGCTATATTTATAAGCGACCATAAGCTACCTAGCGGCCTACACACCCTCTTACTCCTTTAAAAAAAAACTTTGAGGAGCTCGGACTCCTGAAGTTGGCTGAGAGTCTCAACCTCCTGAGTTTGGCAGAGAACGTCTTGGCCTCAGTATGGGAGCTCTGCCCGTGGCAAACCAAACTAGAATCCATTTGACAGGTGTTGACCAATGGCACAACACCATTCCTTATGTTGGCAGGCTGGAAGGATTCTGCTTGCATCTACTTGCCATATCAAATATCATCGTCAATCGCCCGTCTAGGCTCAGGTGTCTTGGGATTTGCAGCCTTGGTTGCTGCAAGCCTTTCCGATGGCAGCTTCTTGCAGTACTTTATTGCAGGCTGATCGGATGAGTGTTTTGCGCCAGATTCTGTGCAGACACTTGCCGTCAGGGAAGTCTTATTGCAAAGGATTTCTTTTCTTGCAGTCCTTTTCTTGCAGAAAGGTGCTTTGGGAGCTCCCGCGCTGGTTTTGGCTGTGGCAGCCCTCGTGATTCTTGTTGTCTTTGGTGGTGCACGCAGGAACGCAACGGATTCTAGTGTGTTTCAATTATTCAGTAATCATGTAGGGGCATTCGCTTGGAATGCATTACTTGGCTTTCACCCTTGCATTGGCTTGTACACCCCATGAAGATGTCATTGCAGACATTGCAAGTGCCGTGATAGTTTCACTATGTTTCACTGTTAGGACTCGAGACATTGACATCCAAGAGAAGGCAACCTGGCAATTCAACGTTTGACAAATCCGTGGCTTTGTGGTCACTCTAGGTTGTTTCCTACGGATCAAATGGCTTTAACTACCAGAGTGGAACGAGATCGGCATCTTTGCTCGAGGTGCCGGGTTTTCTTTTTCAGAAGCCATTGCTTCTAGCTTGGAAGCCGCTAGTAACAAGGGCATCGCTACTAGGGGCTCCTGGCATCGCTACTAGGAGGAAGGTTGCTACTAGGGGCTCCTGGCCGTACTACTAGGGGCAAAGGGCATCGCTACTAGGAACAAGGACGCTACTAGGTTGGAGGCCATAGCTATTAGGTTCGAGGTCATCTGAGCTCTGAAACTCGGAGACATTGACAGACCGTCGAGCAAAAGCGCTTGCTGTCCTTCCTGGAAGAGAACCGTCTTCTTAGCATGGGATCCCAGAGCACATCATGCATGGAACTGTGCCATGGTTTTCCGCGTCGTCCACTGAAACGCGGATGTTCAGGGATCCGGCGCAAAAACCACTGAAAATGCGAAAACCTACAGTGACAGTGAGACAAACGAGCTGACCCCGCAACACATAAAAAGAAGTATGCAATCACAAAGCACGCCCCCGTGAATCCAGTGTGATGAAACATAGAAATCCTCTACCGCTAGAACCAAGGGCTGTGCTTCTCATCTTCTAGTGAAGAGTTATCGGACAATGCCTGGGCTGGGTGGTCAAAGTTCAACAAAGCTTTCCCGAATGTACAGTGACGCATATATTAGTAAGCGTCCCTGCTCCTAGTAGCGATGCCCTTGTTCCTAGTAGCTTCTTGTTACTAGTAGTATGGCCAGGAGCCCCTAGTAGCGTCCCTGCTCCTACTCATTTTTTCTGAATGCACCGGACTAGAGCACTTTGAACAATGAGAGGTGGCCATTCTTAGAGCAAGTACTTAGAAGCAGTTTAAAGCCTTTAGACAGTAGACAGGTTCACAAGTTCACAAGTACATGTCCGCCTCTTCAATACAAACCCATATGTGATCAACATATCAAGTACCCTACAACTTGTGAACAAAAGACTTGCGTTGGATCTGCCCGGGAAAAAGTTAAAGAGTCCAATCTCCTTTGATTCTAAGTGCTCCCGAGTATCATGATTCTAAGAAGGCCTTTGGTTCTATGTGTAAGAACCATGTCTCTGTGAAACAGTTCTATTTTTGGTGCTAAGTATAAGTGAAGCCCGTCATGATATATGCCCTCTGCACAATGTTCTGATCAGGATGCACTGCATGCATTTCGGAGTACAGAGCTGACCAAGGAAAACACCAAAACACAACGCGAAAACAATGAAACCGAAACAACGGCGAAAGCCACGAACACGCGAAAATCACAAACATGCGAAAACTGCCTTCAAACGAAGGTTAACTCGGCTTCTCGTTTTTACGGGTGAATCCGCTTTGCTCGATGTCCCAAAGAACGATTGCTTATAGTAGAGTGCATCGCTAGTAGTAACAAGTGCCTTACTACTAGTAACAAGAAGCTATTAGTAACAAGTGCATCGCTACTAGGAGCAGGGACGCTTACTAGGGGCTCCTGGCCTTACTACTAGTAACAAGAAGCTACTAGGAACACATGTGACGTTATCCCATTCTGGTGGTGACATCAAACGGGCGAGGAGAAGACATGTCAGTCTTGGGATTCACGTCTCGGGCATTTCACAGCCTTCACATCAATTTTTACGAAAAGAACTGAATTGGATTAGAATTGAGGTCTTGAGGTCCTGGCCTCTCCTACCGCCTCCAGGAAGAGTAGAACATATTGTATATGGCTGCGGCCAGAAACATAAGGCTTGGATCACACACCCAAACCCACACACGATCCATACCTCGATCCATAGGGTATGGATCAAACGGTGGGTGTGTGATCCAAGCCCTTGTGATCACACGGTTTGGTGGTTGTTGTAACAAGAAGACGAAGAAGAAGAAGAAGAAGCAAGAAGCAAGAAGCAAGAAGCAAGACAAGACAAAGAAAAAAGATGAAGGCAGAACAGCAAGCAGAAAAAACAAGAAACACAAGCAAGAGAAAGTAGAAAACAAGAAGGCAGAAGAAGAATACAGTCCAACACGAACCCCCGAAAAGACTTAGCGGAAGCCGCTCAATTGAAAGTGAGTGGCTGCTTCATCGGTTTTTCCTTCCCCTAAAGAGCGTGGGGAAAGCTCGAGCCACCAAAGACTATAGTGTTTAGCTTACAATGCAAACGCTTTATCCATTGGGCCCCCGATGGCGAGGAAACCAAAAAGTGGGCTAAGTCAATCCTATCATCAACAGCTTCACAAGAGTGTGAGGGACTTTTGATCGGGAGCATGTGCTTTTGTCCAGAGATGCACGTGTTTGTTAAGGGTATTTAAGCTCAAGGTCAAAACGCAAAATTTTTAACTCGCAGTGCAGTACCTCGCTTGGCAAGACTAGACACCTTTTTCCAGCGGTTTCCTCTCCAATTTCTTAGGCACATGTCTTTAGCATGCGCAGTGAACATACCGTAACACCGTATATCTTTTTAGCTGGTGTTTGTTGCTGTTTCAACTCGGTGGAACTGTGTGGCCAAAACAGTGAACGGTTAACGATGGTCTCGATTGCAGAAACCTGACGCCGTCCCTCGTGCTGGCTTCATGCTCATGCTAATTCTCTATTCATCCCTCATCCCTCACGTGCAGAATGTTAAAGTCAACGGATGAAGAATATTTGAAGATGCGCATGACTGAACAGCGCTATCAAATCTACTTTTTTGTTGTAGCAGGTTTGGCCAGCTCCCTGGTCAATCGGCCCTTGACGCTGACGGAGAACCTCCGATTGCTAAGGCCTCAGGACTGGATGGCGTAAAAGTTGGCGTAATTGCTCTCCCAAACGAGCTTGGAAATTATAGATATACACATATGACATATCATGTGCGCCTTCACAGGAGCAAGGACGCTACTAGGGGCTCCTGCCCGTACTACTAGGAACAAGAAGCTACTAGGGGCTCCTGGCCTTACTTCAAGGAGCAAGAAGCTACTAGGGGCTCCTGGCCTTACTCCTAGGAGCAAGGACGCTTTACATTTGATGCATGTGACGGAGATGCTGCGTGATCAACATGCTGGTTAGAACTTTTATCTCCGGCTCTGGGAGGTGCCACACATGTTGATCCCAAAAAAAACACGTGGATTTGCTTCAAGGCTTAGCACCTTGGAGAAGACTGGGCTTCTCTCACAGGTGGAGAGCCACTTGGTTGAAGATTCGAAGCGTTTTGAATCATTTTGCGGCATTTCTGGTTAGGTGAACATTCTTGTTGCAAGGACCGGACATTTTGTAGTCCAAAGACCTAAGGCCTGTGACAGGTAGCTCCCAATGACCGGAGTCATCGCAATGGCCTCCAACCTAATAGCCTCCAACCTAATACCGATGGCCTCCACCCTAGTAGGGAGGTAGCTCCTGTTTATTTTTTTAGTGAAAGGCAGTTAGGAATGTGAGAGCCAAGCGCCTCGAACTTAGGCCTGGCAGCACAAAGGTACGGAGGCGTCCCCTTTGGATTGGGAGGCTCGAGAAACGGAGACTGATGGAGCTCCAAGTGTTTGTAAGATGACGTGTTTTCTTTGACGTGCCGATTTCACGCCACTAATTAGAGCTTTGAAAGAAAGGAAGGATGAACAGCAGAGAAAGACAAGAAAGGTCCTCAGGTCTGAAGAGAAAAATAGAAAGGCAGAAAGAACGAAAGACTGAAAAGAAGAAGCTAAGGCTTCCAAAGGAAGGAACAAAAAGAGAACATAATATATGAAACATACAAAAAGGACACATCCTTATTTTCTCAGGCTCAGCACTTTTGGCCGCGGCCCTTTTTGCGGCCTTTACCTTGGAGAACGGATTGCTGCTGGGCTTGCTGCTGGCACTGCCTGGGCACCTCGTCACCATGCTTTGCCATAATGAAACACAAGAGTTAGGCTTTTTGATTTCAAGAAAGGAATAAATCCAAACAAAGGCAATAGACGTATAGAAGGCGCCTTACTAAAGGGGCCCTTACGTTCTTGCTTTCCTTTTTTTCTAGATCTCGGAGCAAGTCCGCTTGAAAGATTTTGGAAGGCTGGTTTTGATTGTTATTGGCGTGGCCATTGGACTTGTGAAGCCTGTGGTGCTGGGCCGCTCAGATCTTTCCCAGCATCGTGAGGTAACTAAGAATTGTTGTTTTTGCCTTCAGTTGTTTAACCATCTCAGCAAGTTGCACTTTCTCAGGCGAAGTGAGAGCTTCTGATGCACTACACTACACCCTTAGGACTGCAATGCTGCTGGCAATGTTACTCTATCACAGCGTGAGTTGAGCATGCTGTGGTTTGATGATGTGTGAAGTGTCGCTAATTTTTCCTACAGGAACATGGACCCCGCCCAGTTTTCCATGCCACCAAGCCGCGCTTTTTAACTTTTTGTAGTTTCCTGTGTAGTGAGTTTTCAGCTAACATGGTCTAACTAGGCCTTGTTGATGGACTTGGAGAGAGCGACGGGAAAAGGATCCGATGTGAATCATATGCTTCGCTGCCTTTGCACCAATTGTCGATTAGGCCCATGGTCCTTCTAATTAACCTGCTATGTGTGAGTCTTTGGTTGCAGTACACAGCATGAGGCCAGCATATTTGGTGATGCAGCCAACTGATGTGCTCAAATGAGTAACATGAAAGATAATTGCAAACTGAATCAGCAGCGTTGACAGATGATGCAGCCTAAAGAATATTTTAGACATAATGATGAAGCAAGAAGATCAAGAAGCATATCATCATGTGATAGTAATCAGTTCACGCGTGAACGGGAGGGAGCAAAGCAAAGCTGACATGATATGTCGGGCTTGTCTCCTCTCCGAGGTGCACAACTCTAGACAGAGGTCGAATATCAAAAGGTTGGTTTTGCCTGACAGGATTGTTCCTAGTAGCTTCTTGTTACTAGTAGTAAGGCCAGGAGCCCCTAGTAAGCGTCCCTGCTCCTAGTGATAAGGTATCAAAAAAAAATTAATAAGCATCAAGAAAAAAAATGATAGGCATCAAGAAAAAAGTAATAAGCATCAAAAAGAAATTGTTTGGTAACCGGTCCTCTAGTCCTTTCATCCTCTCTCTGGACCCTTGGTCCTCTGGTCCCTTGGTCCGCTGGTCCTTTGGTCCCTTGGTCGCCTGGTCCCTTGGTCCTTTGGGTCCTCTTGTCCTTTGGTTCTCTGGTCCTCTAGTCCTGTGGTCCTCTGGTCCCCTAATCCCTGGGTCCTCTGGTCCTTTGGTTCTCCTGCTACATCCCTTTATCCTTCTGCTGCCGCCGCTGCTTTTGAAACATGCTGTCCATACTTGTTTGCGTTACGGGCGCCCTCCCCCGAACCCCCTCCCGCTTCTTTAATCCTCCAAGAAAGCTCCAAGTCAAGCCCAAAGAAACCCTAAAGAAGTGAAGCCTCAAGCCAAGCACAAAGAAACCCTAAAGAAACGAAGCCCTCAACCAGGCCCAAAATAGAACCCTAAAGAAGAAAACCCAAGAGCGAAGCCGTGAGCAAAGCCTAAAGAAGCCTTAAACCCCTGATCCCTTGGTCACTTTGACCTCTTGCTCCCTCTGTTGCTTCCTGAATGTCCTACTCCCTTGAGCTTTACTGGTTTGCTGGTCCTAGTCTCTTGGTCCCCTGGTCCCTTCGTCTCTTTGGTCGTTCCATATCCTGGTGACCGCTCCAGATTGATATTGAATTATGTTTGGAAGGTACATTTTTTTTACGAAATGTGTTCATTTGTTTTTTGGTATGTTTATCGGATTCTGCTTTTGCAGCTTTTCTGTTTCTGCTGCATTTTTGCTTTTGCATATGCTTCTGCTGTTTTTTCTCACTGTGCTGTGTTTTTTTTTTTTTTAAACTAGGTTTTTGTGCTTTCCATTTTGTTTGTTCTTCTTTGCTTCTTCTATTCTTCTGCTTTGGCAACTGTTTTGCTTTTTGCTTTTTGCTTTTGCTTACTTTTCTGGCTCTTGTTTCCCCTTCTGTGCATGTCTCGCCTTTCCTTGCGTCTCACCGCTTCTTTGCTTTGTTACTTTTCCTGCTTTTCTGTGCGTGTGTTGCCTTTCCTTGCTTCTTACTGCTTCTTTTGTTTTTCTGCTGCTGGGTTGGTCTCTTTGTTCTTCTAATTATATTGTTCTTCTCTTTGGTACTACCACTACCACCACCACCACCACTACTAATACTACCACCGCTACTACTACTGCTACTATTGTTACTACTACTACTACTACTCCTACTGCTACTGCTACTGCTACTGCTACTACTACTACTACTACTACTACTACTAGTAGTACTACTAGTACTACTACGACTACTACGACTACGACTACGACTAGGACTACTACTACTCCTCCTACTACTACTACTACTACTACCACTACTACTGTGATATTTTTTTGATCTAAATTATTTTTAAAATGATCTTCTCAAACAATTTTTTTTTGATCCCTATCAATTTTTTTTTGATCCTTCACCCCTCCTAGTAGCGATGCCCTTGTTCCTAGTAGCTTCTTGTTACTACTAGTAAGGCCAGGAGCCCCTAGTAAGCGTCCCTGCTCATAGTAGCGATGCCCATGTTCCTAGTAGCTTCTTGTTACTAGTAGTAAGGCCAGGAGCCCCTAGTAAGCGTCCCTGCTCCTAGTAGCGATGCCCTTGTTCCTAGTAGCTTCTTGTTGCTAGTAGTGCCTAGTAAGCGTCCCTGCTCCTAGTAGCGATGCCCTTGTTCCTAGTAGCTTCTTGTTACTAGTGGTAAGGCCAGGAGCCCGTAGTAAGCGTCCCTGCTCCTAGTAGCGATGCCCTTGTTCCTAGTAGCTTCTTGTTACTAGTGGTAAGGCCAGGAGCCCGTAGTAAGCGTCCCTGCTCCTAGTAGCGATGCCCTTGTTCCTAGTAGCTTCTTGTTACTAGTAGTAAGGCCAGGAGCCCCTAGTAGCGTCCCTGCTCCTAGTAGCGATGCCCTTGTTCCTAGTAGCGTCTTGTTACTAGTAGTAAGGCCAGGAGCCCCTAGTAAGCGTCCCTGCTCCT
>CAXAMN010028739.1:371527-391016 GCA_963970005.1 Durusdinium trenchii
GGCCAGGAGCCCCTAGTAAGCGTCCCTGCTCCTAGTAGCGATGCCCTTGTTCCTAGTAGTAAGGCCAGGAGCCCCTAGTAAGCGTCCCTGCTCCTAGTAGCAATGCCCTTGTTCCTAGTAGCTTCTTGTTTTGGCAGCAGCATATAATGGCCTTGTCAAACAAGTTGAGTCTTTTTGGGCAGTAGTTACAAAGCAGTATACGGCATAAGGATGAACAAGGGGCAATGACTTATTTGATACCTAATCCCTCTACATGTGTCGTTGATTGATGTCAATGTAAAAGTTCGGAGTCACAACAAGTTGTACAAATGAATGCTGAAGAAAATAACGTAGTATACATATACCAGCACCCTCCAGCAGGTCACCACCTGCGACTTTTAAGCCTGCAAAAGCCTCCAGAGGAGACCTGTTGGAGGGTCCTGGTATATATATATATATATTTTTTTTGTCGGGCGCGCTAGCCATAGATACAAGGAGCCAAAATAACTAAATAAAACAAAACAAAAGCAAAAAGATGTAAAGCAAACAAACAAGCAAAAACATGTAGCTGTGCGTGTTTGTCGCTTTTTTTTCACATTGTTTTAGCCTGTTTTTCCGCATTTTTTTGCTATATTTTCGCATTTGTTTCGCTTTTTGTCGCTTTTTCCCTTAACGGAGCGCGTAAAGTGTGTGGTGGCGCGCTATGCCTGTTGGAAGGCTTGCGCAAGACTTTTGAAGTGCAGCCGCAGCCCAAAGCTTTTGAAAAAAGCTGGGGTCATTGGAGTTGATCGCGGTTTGAGCTTGAAGGTTTTGATTTCATTTTCTTTTCTAATTAATTAGATATTCATGTAAAACATATATAATTACATATAATTGCGTTAATTATTTAATTGAATTTCCTTTTCTGTTCCAATGAAACAGTTAGCTATTTAGCAATTTAATATTCTACTATATTTATTTAATCTTGAAAACTACATACGAAGAAGACATAAAGAAAGGGAATAGAAGACTTACCGGTATTAACATAACTAAAGCAGTTAAAACAGTTAAACGTTACAATAACTAAGTAGTTTAATTGTTTAATTGTCTAACTGGATTTCCTTTACTGATCCAACTAAATAACTAAATAGTCAAATATGTACTTTTCCAATTAAATAACTGCAAATTAAGTAGCCAACTATTTAGTTTTTGAATTGGATTTAAAAAGTAAAAGGC
The DNA here is from genome assembly GCA_963970005.1 of Durusdinium trenchii. Taxonomy (NCBI): domain Eukaryota; class Dinophyceae; order Suessiales; family Symbiodiniaceae; genus Durusdinium; species Durusdinium trenchii. The sequence goes on from CAXAMN010028739.1 coordinate 372,722, forward strand.
TTATTACGAAGAAAAAAGAAAGTAAATAGAAGACTTACCGGTATTTAAACAATTCGATTATTTAAAACCAACCGACTAACTAATTATGTAATTGAATGTTTAATTCTTTAGTTATTTAATTTGATTTCCTTTACTGTTCAACTCAATTACCTAAATAACTACATATTTAGTTTGTTTTCTTAACTGGATTCCCTTGCTTTTCCAATTAAATAGCTAACATATTATATATTTAGTTATTCTATTTTTAACTGGATGTCCTGTACTGTACCAATTCGATATTTACCTATTTAATTGGATTTCTGGAAATTTGAATTGACTAATTGAATAGTTAAATGTTCAAATAAAATTGCAATTGTTTTAAAATAGTTGTCATTGATAGAGTAACGAAATAATACCTAAAGGACGCTCTATCATGTATGTATGTATATATATATATTTGTACCTCTGCTAAGTTGGCACTCAGCCAGCTTGCATGGTCACCCCTCAACTATCTCAAAACTCATTGGGTGCATGAAAGGGGCATTGCCGCAGAGTCTACAAGATGTAGGTATTCGAGCATCTTGGCGGGATCAGAACCTCTATCTTGACTGTGCTTTTGTGAGAGTGTTTGTTCATTTGAGGGTGCCTTATAAGCACCCCCGACTTCAAATTTATCTGAGGATGCATGTCTTCAAGACCTCTCCAGATTCGGTCGTGTAAAGATGCATTGGGCATTGGATGTCACTTTCATGGCTAGGCATTCTTGAAAAACCGCCGGCTTGTCACTCTTGCACCTTTTGCTTGCCCACACCTTTGACCCATTGCAACCGTGGATTCCAGTCGGCAAGAGGCTCTGTTGTCAAGTGCTAGTGGCAGCGAACAGCGATCTTAAAAAAATTGCCATGACAGTCTCAATAAACTGTCAATTCGGCTCTTTTTGAGTGGTAGTCGATGCCCGCTCACATCATCAGGCTAGCTTCGCTTGAGCGATTTTGCACATTCAACTCTTGAACATTTCGGTCGAAATCAAAGGCCGTGCTTGGACCCATTTAATAAGACAAATCGGAGCTCCCTATGGGTTCCCTTCCTTTGAAGGAGCCACCAAAGGCCTTATCCGTGCTTCCGAGCTTCCTGTTCCTCGTCACCTTCCCGCCTTAACCTTTTACTTCCACATACTTTAACTGTTTATTCCTCCTCAATTCTTTATAGTATTTTGCCTTCCCTCAGAAATTCTAGCCTGTTCTGTTGTTTTTTTTTGGCTGGTTGCCTTGCCTGAAGACGGTGTCAGCAAGGTTCCACAGACCTGCAGCCTTGACAAGCTGTGGCCCTCATTTCACAGAGCTTCACCACCTGAATGAACAGAGGCTGAACCAGTACCAAGAGGGAGTTAGGGCCGCTGCTTTTCGATGTGTGCCCAAGCCTTGTCCTGTCCAGTACTTCTGGTTGGGTGCTGAACAGCTTCGGCATCAGACACTTCGTCCTCATGCCGCCCATGCGATATAGCCTGCCATATGCCAACAAAACGCGGAGAGGCAAAGCCTTTAAGGGGGCAGAAAAGCAAACCTTTGTCGGAGTCTTTATAGCCCGAATCACCACAACACCGGCCAAAAGGAAACATAAGAACGAAGAAGTGTCTAAGTAAGAAGTACTGGCACTGCACACACCACAAATTTGAATTCGTCTCCACTACTGATCGAACGCAGAAGGGCTCAGGTTTCTTCAAGGAAGCCTGAACCTAAATGATTTGGCTCTTCTTTTTGGAGGGGAATCAGGAACATGGTATTGCCATGTATTGCCGCAATGCCAATTCTCCAAGAAAAAGAATGTTCATCCATGCCACAATCGCAGGATGGCTGAGCGCATGAATCTTACGGGGTGCAAACATGACAGTGTGTGCTTTGAATCTCAGCAGGAGGCCATCACTAGTAGGTTGGAGGCCATCGCTATTAGTAGCCATAGCTCCAAATGTGTTGTAGGACCCTTGCCATATCAAACAAAGTCACTACGCCCATGTCTCGAGGTGCTACTGCTGTTTCTTGGCGAAGCAAAATTTCAGGCACAGCCCTGAGATGCAACACCTTTCTACTTGGCACTGGCACCTTTGCATTGTCCCTCGCGCTTTTGCAAACACCTGATGTGTTCGTGGGTGGATGGAGCTAACACTTGGACTTTGCAACCATTCGTTCGCCGTTTTTGATCCCTATGCCGATGCCATGCATGACTAGGCCTCCACAATCACTCTTGGGGAACACTTGAGGCAAGGCATGGCAAAACAGTGCAGACAAATAGCCTGCCTCCAACTTAACAGAATCGACTCTCCTGCATTGCCCAGGTGGGGCTACACCTCAAAGTTTGGCTACAGCACCGGTACCGGCAACTACAGTTTGAGGCTTCGTGTTTCAGACGAGGCAAAGCTGGCAGGCTGGGCACTGCACTATTCAATTGAGTAGGTCAGGTGATTTTCATGCTTCTTTGTCTTCGGGTTTGTCGTGCTTTCAGGTTCAACCAAAATGTGACACTTTTTCTGGAGACGTACTTGGATGAGGCGATTTTGCAATAGAAACATTGGGCATTCCACTTGGAGCACCTCTTCATTCCTAGTGCAACGCATTCATCAAACGTTCCAACTTTTTTCGGAAACTTATCGCGTGTTCTTGTTCCCTCCAGTTTTCTGCTCGCCAGTGTGGATCTCTCACATAGCAAGCTGTGCGTCTTGCCTCAAATGAACCCCCCGTTGTTGGGCCAGCCTGTTGTGCATTTTGACGTGCGCTTGTAACTTGTTCCCTTCAGGATAGCCTAGTTTGCAATTTTCTTCATCCTACATGGCAGGATTGGAATGAGGTGATGAGCATAGAGGAGCAGACCAATGGCTTATAAGAAAAAGTGTTGGGCGCGCGACAGAGTTGATCAACAATGGATAAGGATCTCCATCTCCAACTTGTTTGGAAGGGACACCTTTAACTGCTCCAAACGTGTGGTGTAGGACCCTTGCCAGCGGAAGAAGAAGTCTCGCTCGTCCATGAGCGTAAGCGTTCCATTGGATGGGCGGTCCAGAGCCTTAGTGCATTTCAAACAAGCTAGACCAGGTGGCAGAAGGGAGATGTACGCGGTGTGGATCTATGATGTAGGACAAAGCATGGCATCCAGATCCACATCCGTCTATGTAAAGACCTCTAGCATTAGTAACTATTTGCAGAGGTGATGACGACGATGATGATGCTGATAATTATAATGATAGGCCTGTGCTGGTCACTACAGGTCTTGGCAGGTTTTGGACTTCACTCTCACTCGGTCGCATGTTTATGACGACATTTTCAGAGCAACAGTTCTTGCTCAGGTCTCTGCAATACCTCTAGAACCCCCTAACAGTTCTAGGTTGGAGGCCATCGCTAGTAGGTTGCTCTGTAGGTAGTAGGTATATGTCTGAACATGTTTGCACTGTTTCCACATATTTCCACCCTCACAAGGTGGAGCGAAACCCTCAGAAGAACTGTACGAAACAACGTGAGGCAGGAGCGCCATATTGTGTCTCCATGTATCACGGGGTCGCTTAGTGGACTTGGTTTTCTAGATGTGGACCGCCAGGTCACATATTTGGTACTTTGCAGTCCTCGATTGTGCCAAGAAGACAGAGAACAGTCACAGCCCTGCGAACGCTCGAGATTCCTTCCTTCAGCATGTTGCAACAGAGTGAGGCCGCAAGTTTGAGTACGAGATGACCCACTTGAATGAGGTGCAATAAACTGCAACACTACTGTTCACAGGTAGTGTTCCAGCTTATGGCAATGGCCTCTAACCTAATAGCGATGGCCTCCAACCTAGTAGCGATGGCCTCTAACCCAATAGCGATGGCCTCCAACCTAGTAGCGATGGCCTCTAACCTAATAGCGATGGCCTCCAACCTAGTAGCGATGGCCTCCAACCTAATAGCGATGGCCTCCAACCTAATAGTGATGGCCTGCAACCTAATAGCCATGGCTTCCAATCTAATAGCGATGGTAGCCCATGCTAGCTTTTTTTGCTTCCATGGCGAAATCACCATAATCTTTTCGCGCACAAACTGGGACGTCCAGGGTGGTTCTCACTTCACAGTGGAAACAAGATGGCCCGGGACCACAGATGTTTTAATCTCATTGTGACACGTGTTTCGTTGCTCTGAGGACACTTCCTTCGAATGTGCTTTCTCTTGTTTGCTTTGTGGCCTTTTCGGGTCTCTTTGCCAAGAGGCGGAACACTTTGGGTGAGGATTGTTTGTTTGTTTGTTTTGACAGCTTTGCAGCCTGTCGAACAGGGCTCTGGGTTGGACAAAGCTTTGGTCAGGATGCAATTCACAGATTATCGCAGGTTCCAAGTCCAAAACAATATTGAGTTACGTGCTGTGTGACTGAGCTTGGATTTGTGAATGTGGTGGGATTCTATTTTGCCCTTCTCCGCACAGGTGTTTGGCTGAAATGACCAGCGTGGGCAGACTGCACATGGTGCGCGAACTTAATTTCAAGAAGACTTTAAAGTTTGAGCATACCCTGAACAGTCAGCGGTTAAAAGACAAGTTTGCTTGACCCTAGTACTGGTTTGGAGGTTTCGATTCCTACAGAACGGGAGGGTTCACTTGAATGCAGACTGGTTCAAATTAATTCAAGCGGTAGTCGTACTAGAACAAAAAATCCATTGTTTGTGCGTATTTTCAACTATGTCTTTGCTTGACTACACATCTACAGGGCGCCAGAAGATTAGATTTCTTCGGAATGGATGCTCTGAGATTTCACAAAGACAAACCGTAACTGAACTTTGTTCTGTGAACCCACAAGGAGAGCGGAAATGGAAGACCTCAGTTCACAAGACCTCTGAACTGTTCAAGCACCACAGTGCTTCAGCTGTTTTCCTAGTAGCTTCTTGCTACTAGTAGCTTCTTAATAGTAGTAGCGATGGCCTCCAACCCAATAGCGATGGAAAGACACCTCACCCTTTGTGGATACGCCAAAGAGCTCACGTCCAAGCAAGCAACCTTGAAAGCCTTTGACAAGATCTTGGCATCGTGCAAGGCCGAAGTTATTCTTCTTTGCCACAAGTAGGTGACCTTTGGCTCTCAATGTTCAGGTTGTTGAGGTTGTGAGAAATATGCCTTATGCCTTGCATGGGTTTCGCACAAAGAAGCACGTGCAAACACCATCCCCATATTAACTTCTTGCATTGAAGGTCATACTTCGCAACTCTACCTTTCTCCACCATGGAATTGAGAGAAGCTCTTCAGAATGTATTAAGGTCCAGTAGTGGAAATCCTGACAGGCATTTCAACGAATTTCACAGTTGCAGTTGTAATGGTTGCTGGTTTAGTTGACCACCCAGAACATGCACGAGAGCTTGCAGATTTTCCGAGAATATTGAACCTTCCTACGAAGCTCCTGATGTTGGTTTGTCATTAAGCCTGATTCCATGCAATGAAAGCTCAGAATTCTTTGACAATCACTTTGCGTCGGATGTAAAAGACGATCCCTCCACGAAACTTCTGGAGATGCCTCCTGTGCCTGCGCCAACTTGAAACAGCATGTCAAGACTCCACAGAATTCTTTCTGGCTTCTTACTTGCTCAGGTTCTCAGATTTAGGTAGACAAATGTCCATGATTTTCACTGTTGCATGAAACCAATTCATTGGAAGACATAGCTAGTTCTGCAGGTGATCTGGGCATTGGTTGTCGTGGTTGCTATGCAGCTTTTGGCGCAGCCCAGTGCCCAATGGACGGAAATCAAACCATTTGCCAAATCGTTCTTCTTCGAATCTTTGTATGTTTTTTTTTTTGCTCTTTTGTTTTGCTTGGTCGCTTTGGTCACATTTTCCTAAGGTCGCTGCATGCTTTGCACTTGTGGAGGTGCCGGGGTGATGCCAGTTTGGATCAGAGGTTCCCACCGTTTCGATCAGAGGTATAGCTATAATGGGACTGGAGTGAGACCATTTGAGATCCTGGCGGAAATCTCGTGCTAGCCTTAGAGGACGACAGCTTGTGATAGCTTGTTGTTTTGCTTAACGCAATGAGTTGAGGTTTATTTTGTCTCAGCTTGTGCAGTCTGCACTCCTCCTTCTCATTGGGTGCCTTGGAGATTTGTCAGTGTCACTGCTTTCGTTTCAAAGACGCCAAGGCTTTCAAGTCTCAAAGACCTCCAAAAGGAAGAGAAAAAGAGAGCACATTAGGTTGGAGGCCATTGCTATTAGTAACTCAAAAAGATACAGTATATATATATATATATCTATAGTTTTTTTTTTTTTTAAGAGAGTATCAGAATGGAAGTCAACTGAAGTCTCAAAGGTACGGCTACACCTTGATTCCAGTGGATGTGGATCCAGCAACCGTCTCTCGGACATAGTACGACGCTTGCTAAACGTGGGTAATTTGAGCCATACACAGCCGTAGCTCTTTCTTTCTAAAGGCAGTGGAGGAAAAAACAGGTTTGCCGTGAAGGCTAGTAGCAAGGCTAGTAGCTACTAGTGGGATGAAGACGAATTGAAAGCGATTTTTTCTTCGGGGGAACACGTTCTGAAAACAAAACGCAAGGCATTCAAAGCTTGTAAGGTGCTGCTGACTTTTGGAATAAGCGCTGTGGTGCACATCATTTTGGTCCTGCTTATCAAAGCTGAGGTGCTCGGAAAACGCGATAAACAAGCCAAGCATGCTTCCGAAAGGGGATTGACGAGCTCCCAGGACTCCGCTGACAAGTTTCATGACTATGAGGGTCTCGCCGGGAAGACACTTCTTGTTCTGCCCGGCATGTTGAGGGATACGTAAATCTCCTTCCAATCGACAGTTGCAGTGTGACATGTGTCACAGTAGGTGTCAGATCGGTTTTCCTTTGCCAGGCCTTGCGACTAGCCTCCTTTGTACCATCCCAAGGGAAGTAAAAACACAGAAGATTTTGAAGTTCTGCAACAGGCTGAGCTCATTCTCCCAGGCCGTGTTTCTGTGGTGCTTGAAGTCCACCATGACTGGCGCACCTTACAGGCACCGCAGCAGAGTGCTCTCTAATAAGCAGCAGTTGGCCTTGTATTTTGGATTGACCCATACAAGGATTCGCGGGCTGCTTTCCATGTTTGCTTTCGTGGGCGCGCAACTCAGAGGATTTGGAGTGCAGTTTGCACTTTTTACGCCTGCTTCGAATGAGGCGCTTTGTATTTCATTGGGCCACCGTTTTTGGTGATGCTGGTTTCGGTATTTGCACCGTGCGCTCCATGTCTGTTGCACCGTGCACCAACGCCTATTGCCATTGCATGCCCCTTGCCTCTTAGGTACTGGCGACCTCCAATATTGAATACGAGTCTTATGCTTCTTCAGATTGGCACTGCGTGGTGGTTGCACAACCAGTTTCTCTCGCGTGGGGAGTACTTCAAGGCGACCTTGCTTTGTCGTGCAAAGGACCACAGATTTGGAATGCTAAAACAGCATGACCGCGACTTTCAACTATAAGAACTCTTCCTATAAATCTATGGTGCATGCCATGCCCGAAACGCTAGCATCAACGAGTGTGTGGAGAACATGAACCCCACAGGACCTACCATTCCGATTGGAAAACTCACTAGGAACAAGAACGCTACTAGGAGCAAAGGGCATCGCTACTAGGAGTAAGGAAGCTACTCGGGGCTCTTGGCCTTACTACTAGGAACAAGAACGCAGATTGAATTATCGAATCCCTTTTCAGCGAGACATCATGGCTAACAGCGGCTAACACAAGCTTCTGGATTTGCTTTCGGACGTGCCTTCAAGTTCGGTGGCCGCACCCATTCAAACAGCCTGTTCTCGGTCAAATGCTTGTGGAGTATGAAGCATCATGAATGAAGCGAAGCCTTGGCAGCAATCTTGCAAGCTGGAGGCCACAGTGTAATCATGTTGATGTGGGTGGCTAAGAAGCAGTGTGTTTGCGCCAAAGAAATCGGGAGCGCGCAAATGAATGCATGGTCGCAGAGTTTGCAGAAGTCAGGAGCGACCAGGCAGTTGTGCCTGAATATTTGGCACTCAAAGAGGGAAGAACGCTGCACTTGTTACCAAAGGGTATGCGAGCAGATCTGCTATTCATGCAACTTGTGTACTGCAGCAGTCTCTTGAAGACAGTCCAAGCTTTCCCTCCAGTAGACCAGCATCGCAGGGCTGCGGCTCACGAAACAGCCAATGCTAGCCACGTTGCGTGCGCGATCACGTGGGAAGTGTTGCTAATGAGTATACTTCTCCTTTGCTAGCCTTGCACTCACGCTCTCTAGAAGATTCAAGGCTTATGTGGCAAAGACGGCGTTCGGAACAGAACGTAGCAAATAGTGAGATCGCAAATAGCCTGTCTTGCAGCGGGCCTGATAGATCATGGGCATCTACGGATTTGACGCTCATAGACTTTGAATTGGCTGGGTGCAAGTGCAGCCAGCGATACGACGAGCATTTCCTTCCATCTCAGCTGTGCACCATCGTTGGAGTCAGTACCCAGCTGTGCAAGCTTGGGGGCTTCTTCATTGCAGCCGCTCTTGTCATTGTTTTGCTGGTGTAAGCCACGTTGAGCTCTTGGTTCAATGATTTGCCACCGGTGGCGGCAGGCATGTAAAGCCTGCAATCTTGGATTTAGCTGCCCTGAATTCGCATTTGCTTTTAAACTCGACAGCAAGGCATCGCGCCATATCGCGCCGCTTTTTTTCTTCGCACCGTTTCTGCGTTAGTGCGTGCCATTTGTGATTCCTTACTATTTGTTCCATCGCTAGTAGGTTGGAATATTGGAATGCTGTTTTTTTCAGTGTTCTCTCCGTTTTTTTCTCAGCTGCTCCTCAAGTTTGTGAGGTCTCGGAGCTCAATTCCTCAAGTTTGCCCGGTGGCACGCCCCGCTCACCGCGGACACCTTTGGAGTCACCGACACGCTCGCCACAGCGTGACAAGTCCTCTGGCATTGATTGTCAAACCTTTTGTTACTAGTAGCTTCTTGTTACTAGTAGCAAGGCAAGGAGCCCCTAGTAGCGTCCTTGCTCCTAGTAGCGATGCCCTTTGCTCCTAGTAGCTTGACTTTGAATGTTCGGAAAACACAGGACAATCGAATCCGTTTGGATGCGCACAATCATCACACAACACGAGTTCAAAGCAACCACGGTATGAATTGTCCTCGGCCATCTTTACCATGGAAAACTTGATTTCTGACATGTTGACACGGCAGGCGGGACTGATGAAACATGATGGATCGTGCAACTGTGTCTCAGCAAAAGCTGATGATTCTGCATCAAAGAATGCTTCATGTTCGTTTCTTCCACAGCACCTGAGCTGGGAAATCGTCATCGTTTCGTTTCAAAAGTTGAAAGAGAAAGTCGTGGAAGGCTGAGATCGTACAGTTTGACTGTTTTGCATATCAGGTTTTTCATGGCCGAGTAGGGTGAAACTTGTCTTGGACATGAATGAAGTACTGCCGGTCGAACCGGTTCACCGGTAACGAGATGCCTGAAGGTTAGGAGACGTACTTGCCGCCATGCATACCGTACTTCTGCCGGATGCGGAGACTCAGGACAAACTATAACTGAATTCAGGCTGCGGCATCTGAGGTGGTCAAAGTCTGGAGGGTAAATAGGACAGACAAATCGCGTGCACTTGGCTCAAGACAGTGCCTTCAATTTGACAAGCTACGTTTTGTTTTGAGTCTTGAGTACCAATTCAGTTGGGGCACAACAAGCTGAACCGAGTTGTTGTTTCCGATGTCAAGAAGACTTGCCAGCAAAACAACGTTTCAAGACATCTCAGCTTCTAGCATCCGCGGGATTTGGAAGGTTTTGCCAGCCATGGAGCTTCGGGCATGATTGATTTGCATGTTTTGTCCATGTCTATAGCGGTTTTTCTCTTGGAGTCTGTGAAGGATACTGTTTGCATTTTGAGACGTGCAAGTTGCCAAGTTACCTGCAAGGCTGATTTGGGTCCTTTGTTTCGCAAAGCCGATGGGTCTGCCACTAAGGTGACTGAATGTTGTAAAGGTGAAGAACAAAGAATTCATGCCTCAAGGATTCCTCGGGTGTTTCACGTTCAGCTTTGTTGAGTATAAACCGGAAAAAGCAACAGTTTCTAAGGCTGAAAAGGGACGTGGACTCTGCGTTGGAAGCCATGGCTGCTCCAAAGGACAGCCGTATATTATGTCATGCAGATGCCGAGATGATTCGTTTCCATTTGGAGGGGCAACAGGGCTCTGATGTGGCCATGCAGCAGCGCAACCTCCTCAAAAACAATATGAGATCGTTTTGCACGGAGAGAGCATACAGAAACAGACAAACTGAGATGGTTGGGATGCACAGTTTGAGTTTGTCATTGATTCTTTCACCTCACATGCACGAGGCTTGGCAGCCCTGTTTGCAGATCTGACGAATACGTCTGAAAGGATCAGAGAGGAGGTCTGCTTCACAATCCGATGGGTATAACATTGTGAAACTCTGAAGGTATTAGGTACTCTTCAAGACCACAAAAAGGCCTACAGCAAAGAGAAAAGTTGTACACTGCAATTTAATCAACAATTTTGGTTTATTGCTGATATGGCCGCCTTTGGTCTTGGATGACAAACGAGAGGGAATGAGAAGGCTGGAAATTACTGGCCTGTCATTCTCGTCTTACTTAACCTACTCAGTAACTTCCTCTATTTCTTTATCTTTAGTCTTTGTTTGTGCTTTACTTTATTAGCTTACTTAACCTAGGCTTTATGAATCGCTCGTTCTCGTCTTTCTTTCGAAGATCTCTCTCTCTCTCTCTCTTTCAACTTTCTCAGGTTGAGGCCATGCCCGAAAAAGGCAGAATGTCGTGGGAGCGGAAGATGAACCGCTTGGAGGAGGATGTGTGACATCCTTGGACTTCTGTGCACTGCTACGCATTGCCGCTGCCCGTAAAGTGATCCACATGCGTAACATGATGTAAAGTGTCCTTTGGTGTTTCAGCGACGGATGTAGGTCAATGATTCAAAGCGCTGTAGACAAGCAGCTTGGGACTTTCTACCGGGCCGGATACCCAACTCTTTGGAATGGTAGCAAGGTGCTTTTTGTGATCGCTTGTGCGATAGAATCAGGTGAAGAAGGAGGAAGAGAATCGAAAGAAGCTCTTGGGAGATCGAAAGAAGAGAGATGGGCCAGATGACCAGATGCAGGCTTGTTAACAGCCGGGTTGGAAGCATTCCAGCCGAATGTCTGGAGGGACTTCTGAAAAAGACAAGTCTCTTCCACTTGGTCTCTTGTTTGTTCAAGGCCAAGTCTGGTCTTTTTGTACAAGCTTCTTGTTTCTAATAGCTTTTTGTTACTACTAGTAAGGCACTTGTTACTACTAGTTTAGTAAGGCACTTGTTTCTAATTCATTTTTTCACTTGTTTTTGTTCGACCTGTGGCTTTGTGGCTTTTGTGGAGTTGGCTTTTGGCTTCGGTGGCTTCTATGGATTCTATGGCTTGTGTGGCTTCTGTGTATTTTTTGCTTGTGTGTTTTTTGGTAGTTTCTGACTTCGGTGGCTTCTGCGGCATTCGTTTGGCTTTTGGTGGCTTTGGGTTGGTTTGGTTGCTTTTGGTGGTTCTCATGAAGTTGGTTGGATTTGTATGGCTAGGTTTGGATCGCTTCTTCTGTTGGCATTTGTTTCTTTTTCGATGAATTTGCCTTTTGATGGCCTTTGGCTTTTGGTGGCTTGTGTGACTTTGGGCTGACGCTGGGTTGCGGGTTGGCTTGTTTCTTAATTGCTCTTTAGTTCTTGTGGATTTCGTTGGCTTTTGTTGGCTTGGCACTTGGTTTGCTCTTGGGGTGAGGCGCTGCACCATCCCCCCACCCATCCCCCACCCCCCTCCAGTTTCAAGCCAAGCCGCGTCAACCAAACCCAAAAAAACAATCAGCCGACCAAGCAACTCGTCACCACTTCCTAGTAGGTTGGAGGCCATCGCTAGTAGGGTGGAGCCCATTGCTAGTAGCAACTTAGGGCAGGGCTTAGGGTAGGGGATGACCCTCGTCACCACTGAGAAACTGCACCCTCCTTAGAGGGGACTACACTGCTGGGAACCTTCCTAAAACTCCACAGGGAGCAACCTGGCAAAGCCAAGAAAGGCTTCCAAAGAAACACAAAAAGGAGCTAACATTAACATTGCAGCCTCAAAAAACTTCTGACTCAGGGCTTGGCAAAGGAGAACAAGTCTTTGCGAGACTCGGCTTCTGCCCTGGACGAAGTCTTGGACCAAGCGGGCTCAATTCTGGGCAATTTGGTCCAGCGCTCAGTGCATATATGGGGATGAAGGGCAGGCCGTGACTTGTGACTAAGTGGCCTGCAAGTAGCTAGCTAAGCTAGTAGCAGGGGGTAAGTAATTTGCTTCCTAGATGTTTGGAGAAACTTAACAATCTCAGTGCTCGAAGTGACGAACTATTAGTGCTGCTGAGGTCAACCAGAACAAGGTCCTGAAGAATGCCCGCCGCAAGCTGCTGGATGCAGCGAACAGCATAGGTGTACTCTACTTAGCTGGACAACCGACTCTTGCAACAAGTATTTGAATACTTTTGTGACAAACACTTCAGTACTACTCAAGACTGCATATCTGGAGAGTTCTTGCAGATTGCAACAAAGGTCTCTCAGAGCCTCGTGAATGTCATTGACCGGAGACAGACAGGTGACAAATGGCTCGTTTATGGAGGGCCAGTAGCCTCAGCATTTCGAGTTTCAAAAGGAACTGCGACTGTTTGACGAACAGAGACGCAAAAGGAAGCAAATTGTAAAAGAAAACAGAGATGAACAAAGGAAGGCAAGGCCCTCTTTCAGGGAGCCTTTACCATCATTTTTTGTGGAATATTTTTCTTCTTTCACAAGCCTCTCAGGATGGCCCTGACGTTGTTTATCCTCTTCTCCCTGTGGTATTTGCTTCGTATGTGAAGGCAAGCCGAAGTTACATTGTGAGCAAGAGTTTCTTTTTGTCGAAGTTGTTACATACTGTAATTTCTTGGCCTAAAACTTAGTGGAGGCCATCTCTACTAGGTGGGAGGCCATCACTAATAGGTTGGAGGCCATCTCTACTAGGTTGGAGGCCATCGCCATTAGGTTGGAGGCCATCGCTACTAGGTTGGAGGCCATCTCTACTAGGTTGGAGGCCATCGCCATTAGGTTGGAGGCCATTGCTATTAGGCTTTCTTCTTTGACACATTGCCTTTTACGATACCAGGCCGAAGATCTTGGGCCTCCAGTTTTCGAATTCTCAGGCACGTGAAACCGAGCTAACAGTCAGCATCAAAGGTACATCTCACGTGGGTTTAGCACGGAATTGCCAGGTGCAGCTTGAGAACTGTACAGGGAGCGAGTGAGTTGAGAAAAGAGCGAACTGATTCTCATGTGTTTAAACTACTGTATTTGAGACAAGGTGCAAACTAGGTTGGAGTCATAGATTCAACGTCTTGATTCATTAAGTGATTTCGGAATAAAATTCGAGATATTAGCCCAAGGGTTCAAGACTGCAATGTAGAATAGCACAAACTGCAACAGAAATAATCAACAGTTTGGTCCAATTGTTTGTCCCTAAGTGCACCAGGCATGATCAAGTGCAGCTCAAAGAAAGGCAAACCCATCATCCTCCGACAAGAGGTTTAGAGTTTAGCACGCTTTCAAGAACAAACAGACAACAGCACCAACCAACCAACCAACCAAACAAGCAAGAAAGCAAACAAGCAAGCAAACCAACGAACAAACAACCAACCAACCAACCAACAAACAACAACGAACAAACAAGCAAACAACCAACAAACAACCACTGACAACAACAACATTTACTGTAATGACTACTACTAGTATTACTGCTGCTACTGCTACTACTACTACTACTCCTACCACTACCACTTCTACTACTCCTACTCCTACTGCTGCTGCTGCTTCAACTCATCGATCAGAGGAAGGTCCAAAGTGACAGGGATAAGTGGGATAAGAATCAAAAAAAATCTATTTATTGTTTCTAATAGCTTCTTGTTACTAGTAGTTAGGCACTTGTTACTAGAAGCGATGCACTTGTTCCTAGTAGCCAGAGTCGAGAGTCGAGACCTGAGACCCGAGAATCGGGAAACCCAAACCTCCGCCGACGGCCTGAACCATGAGCATTCGACCGGACCATGTTGGCACTCTTCGTGGGAGAAATGCTCATTTGGCTCATTGGTTCCCCTCCACATGAAGAGCATTGTCGAACAATGAATCGCAGCATGTCTCAATACATCTCAATACCATTTTCTTCGCATGGAGAAGTTGACCTGACATATGCAAATTAACTCCTTATTTGTTCTTTGCAACATGTGAAAACCAAATTCTTCCAACTCTATTGGTACTTATTGTTACTGTTACATACTGTTACACTTACTGTAAACCTCATGCCATGGCCAGTTGTTCTGGCTGCTTCGCTTGCTTCAAGTTCCCGCGGCAGCGCGTGGAAGCGAAAAAGACCACTGTCCCAGCGCCGAAGACACAAAAACTTCCATTGCCGTTGATTCTTGTTTTTGTTGATTTTCTTGCACCGGTGAGGAGAGGTACAGGTACGATATGGTAAGACAGGTTATGATGGTTTTCCAGTGGCCAAGCGATTTCCGTATGGGATTTTTTAGACATTTTGAGATTTGTATCAAAAAAGGTTCACACTGGTTCCTTTTCTTTGATTCCAAGTTTTTGTTTCCAAACATGTTGGACCAAGGAACGTGGGATTTGCAACATTGAAGTTGAACCAATTGGAGTCCGATGATGAGACTCTAGGTCCAAGACTAGAGTTGCGAATCAGTGCGACCGACGATGGCTATGTGACAGAAGAGGGGCTCAGTGCTATGCCGCGAGGTTGCAACTTGTGAAGATTTGCTCAGTTCGTTTTCTTAGTCTTTGTGAAACTAATTGAAACACTTTTTTTAAAAGCTGCTTGATACGGCAAACCTAGATCCGCGATGGAGTGACTGAGGTTGGAGTTCATGGACTTCGTTTTGGATTTGCCACAAGTCTCTTGCGGTGAAGGTTTTCAGCTGACTTTTGATCAAATGTTAGGCCAGGACGCTATACTAGGAGCAAAGGGCATCGCTACTAATAACAAGTGCCACGCTAGTAGTAACAGGTGCCTTACTAGTAGTAGCAAGAAGCTATTAGGCCTGCTTTTTTAAAGAATCAAACACATCAAGCTTGAAGCTTATGTATTTTCAGGTTCAGAAAAGAACAAACGCATGAAGCGCTTTTTGCATCAGGCACCTCATATTTAGAAGTGATTAAACGAGTCATTTGCTGGAGCTGCGAACATGGACGAACTTCAAAATGGGTTCATCGTTGCAGCTTGACTACTGGATCATGTGTTCATGCTTTACAAGATATTTGAGTCAAATCCGAAACCCACAGTCTCGGACTTAGTAATCGAGTTTCCATGTCATGTGACGTTCAAATTTGCACATGCTTCAAGTAGCCAAACATCAGTGCAGCGGAAGATTTGCAAAAGACGAGTTTAATCATATATAAATATATATATATAATGCATCAGCTAAACGACCTTTACATGTGTTTGTGCAGTGTTCCTTGGAACTGCTTGAGTCTAGAGTGTAGCACCTGGTAGTGGACAGTATGGTGGATAGTAGCGGCTCTGAGGTGCGCGCAGCATATCTTGTGAAAGATTCTCAAACGTTCGCGAAAGACAAACACATATCCGAAACACCCAGTCCAAGAAAGATAGAGCATTATATGATGGAGCTAGTTGACTAGTTACTTACAGGCAGTGGCAGTCGATTCAATATATTACTGAAGTTACCACATCATACATGTTAAGTTTCCCTAAACATCTAGGAACCAAATCATTAGCGTGAGCTATCCTGAGTTCATACTAGTAGCTACTTAAGCTACTAGCTACCTAGCTACTACTAGCTACCTACCTCTAGTGGCCTACCTCCCTAAATAGAATTATATTTACAAGCTTCTTGTTACTAGTAGTAAGGCACTTGTTACTACTAGCGATGCACTTGTTACTACGAGCAAAGGAAAGAAACACATTTGCATGTGACCTATGGCGACGAGCCTAGGTAAACTCTGGAAGATCATTGTGGCTGCATCAGCATATCCACAGGTCTCAGGCTTTTTGCTGCAAGGTGCCTTTAAATTCTATCCTCCGCCATGTACCACGTATTTGCTCACCGACGACGACCAGAACCCGAACGTGAAAATTTTTGAGCCAGAGCGCGAGACACTGAAGTTGGCAAGGCTTGAAGAAGATCTTCAAGATGAGGTAGCTGCACACACAGACAGTGAAGGTCACGTACATTTGCAGCACGATTCAGCAGAGAGTATCTCGGCCTGGAAGCAGCAAGAAGGGAGACCAACAACACAATCCGTGAAGCATCCTGAAGGCTTGCTGTCAAAGGAAACAAAAGGAAGCAAAAGCAAAAATAGCGATGGCCTCCAACCTAGGATAAACGTCGGATCAGCGACTGAGGGTCCGGATCAGCGACCAGGATCAGCGACTGCTGGGTCAGCGACCACTTTTCCCGGATCAGCGACCAATTTTCCCGGATCAGCGACCAATTTTCTCAGATCAGCGACCAACTTTCCCGGATCAGTGACCAACACCCCCCTCCGGATCAGCGACTAGGAACTATAGCATCACTAGTGACCGATCCTGGCGATCGATCCGGGGTGATTGGTTTGGTTTGTTTTCAGAGGAGGAAGAAGAGGAGGGAGAGGAAGAAGAGGAGGGAGAGGAAGAAGAAGAGGGGGAAGAAGAAGAGGGGGAAGAAGAAGAGGAGGAGGGAGAGGAAGAAGAAGAGGGAGAAGAAGGCGAAGAGGAGGAAGAAGAGGCGACCGATTCTGACGACCGATCCTGTGGGGTTGGTTTGGTTTCTTTTCCGTTGCCTTCCCTAGACCTCTCTGGTGACCGACCCTGGCGACCGATTGCTTGAACGACCAGAAAAAATCGCTGTTTTGATAAATAGCTAGTTGTTAGGGCTCTGTTTCCAATGCCTCTCTGTTTTCGGCGCTGTCGTAGCAAAGCGGGATCAAACTTTGCAAACTTGGCATCCACACGATGTCACTGATGTCTGCTTGGATATACACACATATAATGATTCCTCTTAGGAATTGGTTCACCTCAAACAAAAGCTTTCTGCGCAAAGAACACCAATGGCCCCTGGAAATTCAGCTGTAAAGAAGACATTCTGCAGCCTCTTCACATCTTTAAGAGAAGCTCCGATGGCCACACTTACAGGCCAGGCAGGCTTGCAGACCTCTTCACCGAGTCCTTTGACCAAAGGGCCCACAACAATGCCACCGCCAAGTTGGTTGAGGCCCGCAAGAAGAAAGTTTGGCAATTCCACCTGAAGCAAAGGGAGGGCGCCATCAAAGGTGGTCCCGGCCGCGCAGCAGTCTCCAGGCGGACGCTGGCACTGGCTTGCGCAAGCAGGCTGTCCGTGCTGCTAGGGCGGAATACTTTTTCGCTACTTGAGCTACATCACAAGCAAGCGTCCCACCGACAGGGGCTTCCAGGATGGGTCAAGGAGCCGGGAGCATTGATGGGTCCTGGCGCCTGCATGGGCGCCAATTTGCTAGCCGGAGAATGGAAAGGCAGGCATGCTGGCTCGCAGGCATGGGTTGATGTTATGTGTAACTATGACCAGTCTCCTCTACACATGAAGCGCTTCAGGCGGCTCATCCAGCAGGAGAGTAGCTTTACTCTGAATTAGTTCCAGCTTTGCTTTCTTTGCCTGTCATTTGTTTTTATCCATAAGAACTGACAGCTTGACTGAACATGTTTTGGGGCTGCAAAACGCAATCTTTTCATCTGGCGTTTGCTTAGGACCGGCTTGCAGGCATCCAGCCCACTGTCAAGCAGAATAAGAAGTTGATCGCCGCGCTGATCAAAACGGCTGACGAGATACTCAAGTTCTCGCACTCGCAGTTGGAGTTTTGCTTGTGTGAAGTGAGTAAAATCTTTGATTTCGTACAGCCACATGGGTGTGTCCACGGGAGGCACGCGCGTCGTGTTTGATGCATGTGGCTGGTGCCACGGGGCAGTCCAGCAGGCCAGCAGGCGCAATCTTGTTAGATCAATAGCGCAGCCGTCACTGTACCCATCTGTAGCCATACAAAAAGACATTCCCTGAGTCCAGCTTTTTTGTCTAAAATATCTTGAACTCAAGAAATGCATGTTTGATACCCACATAGTTCTTGGTAGGGGAGGAGCAGTCCAAATGTTCTTCTTTGACCGGGAGTGCATGCCCTCGGCAGGACACGTTTGTCAGGGGAATGAACTGGGCGGACCATCGTCCTGGTGCAGGCGCATCAGCCAGCCAAGTACTACTACTACTGCTGCTGCTGCTGCTACTACTACTACTAC
>CAXAMN010028739.1:409022-419022 GCA_963970005.1 Durusdinium trenchii
GAAGCTAGTAGTAACAAGTGCCTTACTAGTAGTAACAGGTGCCTTACAACCCACTCCGAAATGGCATCCAAAAGTAGATTGTTTCTCTGTCTCAGTCTGTCTCTTGACTGGAGGCATAGCCTGGCCGTCCGCTTGGATGGAATACTGCTGGAGCCTGCCGACATTTCGATTTGGGACGAGGACAGAGTTGTGCACAAGCCCTAAAATTTCAGAAGCAAGCCGATTCCAGCGCATTTCATACAATACGAGTCTACCGCAGAGGGCTTTCAGAACTTATGCACTCATGTTTGTCAGAAAATGTCAATGTAGATGTACGTCTTGGCAAACGCGTCGCTTGGGGCAATCAACGGATGAGCTTGCAAGTCTTGGACGATAACACCTTGGGTTTACGGGAAACCGTTTACCTATGTTTACACTGGTGCACTAGTAGCAAGAAGCTACTAGGAACAAGTGCATCGCTAGTAGTAACAGGTGCCTTACTAGTAGTAACAAGAAGCTAGTAGTAACGCGTCGCTTTGTGTTCGTTGCAGGGTCCCGAAAATGGCTCCGTACCACTCGAGCCTCTTGGCGATAGTCTTGACAACGCTCTTGAAGAAGGGTGAGTGAAGCTTTTTCAGCCTTGTTGGCTTTACCACTTTGTACTGTTTAGAAGAAAAACGAGCATACCTTTCATGACCTTTCTAAAGTGCCAATGATGGAACCTCACTCAAAGGGTATATTTTTAGCTGCAGCTATATGTGATTCTTCGCTATTAGCTTGGAGGCCATCGCCGTATATTTTGTCTTCGCAGCGAGGTTTCTCTTCCCAGGCGCGCCGGACTGCGATGGCCAGCGCTTGGGTGAGGCCTTGGGAGAGGTGGTGCAAGAACGGCTTCAGGAGAGAGTTTTTGGCGTCGAAGCGGAATTGCATTCAAAAGTTGCAAGTTGTATAAGGCCTTTTAATACCCCAGCGAAGCAAAGGGGTCTTCAGCCATAGTAAAGCATGTAAAGCCTTCGGAGCAGATGTTCTGGGCAGGTTTGGGAAGCAGGCTCCGGGGCAGGTTGCAAGGAAGAGGTTCCGGAGCAGGAACAAGTTCCAGGGCAACAAGTTCTGGAGCAGATCCGGGAGCACGCTCTGGAGCAGGTTAATGTCGACGTCGGATTAATCAACAGGGGCCCCTGCCTCCTTCAAGGTCAACAAGGTCTGAGGTTGGAGGTATTGGAGGACCACATCCCCCTCATAAAGGTGATGACGATGGCATGAGACAAGTGTGGATCAGAAGATCAGTTTGACCATGGACCAGAAAATATTGGATACTAGCCAAAAAGAAAACACATAGTAAAGAAACTAGTAAATTGTCTTGGTTCTTTTGAGGCCGTGTGTGGTAGGTGGGAGGGTTGTGTTGAGGTAGTAGGGAATCGGTTGGTCCAAATTTTGCAACTCAAAAGAACATCAGTAACACCTGAACGCTACAGACGTCATAGCCACAGAAACTGCCCCAGGGTTGCTCCATGCGCCAGACATCCTGTAGAAACTTCGTACCATTTTGTCCCGCCACCGGACAAACAAGAAATGTGTTGAATGATGATTGTGCGTTTTGATTTACAAGGGTTAGTGGTGTTTGACCGCGAAATTCGACATGTTGCTGCCAGGAGGAACAGAGAGCCGAGTTTCGATGGCAGCTGAAACAGCGTCGGGTGGCCGAGCGGGGAGGCAAATTTAGTTCATGGTTCAGTGGAGGAAACGAATGAAGGGTGTAATGGTGATTTTTTGTGCTTTATAGCTGTGCTAGCTACTTCTCCACTTCTAGCTGTACTTTGTGGAGCCCTGTTGAGGCCAGGAGTCTTCGTTGCGGAGGCGGAAGGCGAACGCCGCGGAGGAGGGTGACACATCTGAGGAGTGCAACACGTCAGAAAACTGAAAAACGACAGGGTGGGGCACGGTCGACACGGGTAACAGGGTGTCAGGACTGTCAAGATGTCAGAGACTCTGCCAAACACCCGTTGAATCCCGCTACAACGGCGCTACATCGCTTCCGGCCTTACAGAGTATCGGAGGAGAAGTGGCGAAGCTACTTGCAAAAGCCGGCTGCAGAGGTGACACTGAAAGTCCATTCCGTGTTTCGGTCGCATTTGATAGCATCCCTATTGAAATGCGTTTCCCTCGTTCATCAAGTGAGGCTGTAGATGAAAATCATTTGAATCAGGAAAACTTTAGCCTTTGTCCTTTAATTCATGCAGGAGTGCCACTACAAAACACTAATTATTGTAGATTTTAGTCACAACCGATGGCCCCGCCCTCGGGTAGTTTTTGGCAGAGCCAGACAGCAGTTTAGGAAAGTGATGCTGTGAGATGCTAAGCTTAGACTGTGATGGTCGGATGTGCTGAGATGTCCCGCAATTGATTTTTGATTTGTTATCATGTGTGATGTATGTGGTAGGTCGTGATATGTGTTAGGTGATGCGGCAATGTGGTGAGTTGTAGTTTGTGGAAGTGGATTCATGTGTATGCATTATACAGACATGACATGACATGACATGACATGACATGACATGCTGTGTTGTTCGTTGTGGTGTGGTGAGGTGCACAGTCATTTGATGTGTGATCATTTGTAATGAGCTGGAGAGATAAAAGGGTTTGCTGCATGTTCTGTACTTTAGAAACCTCTTTTTCTAAATTGCTAAATTGGTGGCTTGATTTGTCAACATGCCCCCGTACCAAACAATTCAAGGAGAGTGAATAGCTCTCCAATGACGACTATTCGGCGAGTTTGGTCGCTATTTGGGAATCGCGATCTTCCAGACCTTCCCCTGGAAAAGCAATCAATCTAATAGCAATAGCAATGGCCTCCAACCCAATAGCGTTTTTTTGGAAATCATGTGCTCTCCGCTCATGAGAAGCAGCAACCACCATGTTGCGGCAGCCACATGCGAAGTTCAGAGCGAGTTGAATCGACCATCAGTCCTGGTCAGAGTACCGTCAAACTGTTAGTTGTTTTCTCTTCGGGCTTTGTCCACTGGTGAAGCCAGCAGCATCGCAGGTCTGTGTTCCCTTTTCGCTTACTGTAACTTTTTCGTGTTGCATATAACTACTATAGTCTCATACTGTTTCAAGTTCAGCGTCACATGTTGCAGAACCTTGAAGTGTTCAATTCGTGTAGTAGCAGAAAGGTTCGGGTTCTTCCAGAAGCAGCCTTCGCATGGTCAAAAAATCTAGGAACCAAAGGATCAGCGTGAGCTATCCTGCGTCCAGTTACTAGAAGCTAACGGACTAGTCGCCCATACTGCCCTTACTTAATTAAGTAGGCACCTACTTAATTAAGCCGCAGAGGGGCAAAGCACGTTAGTTGATTTTTCCTATTTTGTTCTAGATCTTCACGGAAACTATTGGACCTGAGGTGTTTGATGCAGGGACACGGATGAGAAAAGTATTGGGATGCCGTGTATCAATGTCTCCAGAAGTCCGAAGCTCAGCTTGACATAAGATGACATAGACATAGAAAGCTCAGCTTTCCTTACAAGAACACAACTAGAGAATGCATTTAAGGCCTTTGGTCTTGGTCAAAACTATCTCTTGCTAACAACATAAGCGTGTTCAAATTGATTTGCAAGTGGTGTTGTCTCAGACTGTTGCAATATCTCATGAAGATCCAGCTGAAATTCAGGCCGCCCATGGACTTGGGAAGATTTGTTTTCGACATGTCTTCGAAAGTGAGGAGGAGGATCAGAATGGATTTGTTTGATGAATTGTGTGTATGTGGGCCTGTTTGCGATTCTTAGTGGCGTTGTGGAAGAAGTTCCAGACCAAGGGCCTGGCGCAAGTCAGACACAACTTGTGAAGGAGAGAGAGAGGCTTCAAAAGCTCAAGTGGTACGAGGACCCCTTTTTCGTGGTTTGTTGATTCCCCACTCGTAGGATTGACGCGACTAGGTTTTCTACAACCCTTGAAGTTTTTGGTTTAGGCTACAGCACTTGTGTGGTTGGTCACCAGAGTACTTGTGTTCTGAGCAAGTTTGGCTCGTGAGGATCCTTTCTTATCGTGTTTCTATGGCTGTTCTTGCGCTGCTTCCTTAGATACCCTGTTCTCATTTGAGCAAGCTGGACGAATGTACTCACGCATTATGTTTTAAGGCCATTGCTAGTAGGTTGGAGGCCATTGCTAGTAGGTTAGTGGTCTTTGGAAAAGAATGACATTCCTTATTCCCTTATTTTTTTAAAATTTACTCTTTGGAAAGGGACAGCAGTTCCAAGGTGATCATTGTGGTGGTCACACTCTGGCTGTGTATGCTGCTGCCAGCAGTGATTCGGCAACTGTGACGCTCGTTTGTCATTTCATTTTTTTGGTAAATGACTCGATCTTTTACCCAGAAAATGCCATAGCCATAGTGGACAAAACGTCAAGGCATGTAAAGACAGTCGTGCTTGAAATTTGGTTTAGCAGGACTCGAGTTCCTGGAATGCTTTAGGAATTTTCGGAGCCAGGCCAGCAGTTGGTGTCCAAGCCAGAGTCAGAGGCTATTTGGCTGTATGCATCCGTTCCATTTCCATGAATGTCCAATGTGATTCCATCACTTTGGCCTTGCCACATCTTGAGCAGTGTCGATCACCTCTGAGTCACCTCTTGGGAACTCTGCTGCTGTTGCCCGAGCTGTCCAAAAGCCAGTGAAGACAAAAAGAAATCTTGCAAAAGTTAACGGGTTTTCCACAGTGGTGTCTTTTCCATCTTTGTCGTCGTCGTAGTAGCAATAACTACTGTAATAATAAGTAGTGTAGCAACAGTAGCAGTGGTAATAGCAGGGCCGTTCGCGTCACTTGTTTGCTTGTTCGCAGCGTGTTCTTAGTTTTTATGTTTCAATTTTTTGTCGCCACCGCCAGACTGTCATCGCTTGCACAGCGTCATTATCACAGTTGTGCCATCACATTTCATTCAAGCCCCTTCTGTATAGATCGACGCATGATGACGTGTCCTGCTTCCACGGATGAAACAGGCCAAGTGTAAGGAGTCTTAAATAGAGAAACACATATCAGTTGCATATAGTAATATAGTTCCACATTCCAGACATCGCTTTGACCATGCTGCCTACAAGTCAAGATGAACAACGAGAGCGCACAAATACAGAATTGATGAATTGATCAACATTCATGGAAAACTGCTTCGCTTCAAGGCTGATCAGGCCTGAACTTCCCCCCCACGCAACATGCTTGACCCGACAGGATTTTCAAGCAGACACCAAGCAAGCGTGATGAAGCCAAACATGGAGTCTTGTATTTCCCTTTGCCCCGTCTTGGTCTTGTATTTGTTGCAATCGCATTCTTGGTGTATATCATTTTCGCTTGCATTCAGCTCTGTAACTCAAGATGCTGCCGCGACTCGCAGCACGCCTTGCCCCGGTTGCCCGGGTGCGGCCTCATGTCGCGGTGCTTCGGTTGCAGACGCGATGCTTTGCACATCCTACGAACACGCATTTGATGCTCGACAGCGAAGAGCTTCCGCCAGCTTCCGAGAAGCCCATGTACAAGAATGAGTTTGTGCTGAAAAGCCCCAAGGAATATGAAGAGGAAATGAAGAAAGCCGTCAGGGCTCCTGTGGTGCACGACACCTCACAACTCATGGAGACTTCAGGCGATCCTCACCAATGTTTTGGCATGGGAGTCACCAGGCAATATCATTACGACTCTGTGCGTGAGCCAACCTTCCCAAGAAAGCCGGACCTCTCCAAAGGTGAGCTCGCTGCTGGTGCTACTCTCACACGAACCGACGTTTGGCACGATCCCAAAGAGCCAGCCATTGTGTCAGTTGCAAAGTTTTCTCCAGAAAACTTCCGCCCAGTTGGCCTGGCCGAGAATGCTCCAATGCCAACAACCACGGTTCCTGAAGGGGCTTTGGACTTCCGAGCCAATCGCCTTCCCATCGGCCATGCAGATCGTCGTCCTTATGTGTACTTCATGACTGCAGTGAGTGCGGCTATTGCAGCCTCCATCATCCGAGCGGTTGCTTGCAAGCTGATCCTCACCTTGTGGCCCACCAAAGATGTTTTTGCTGCTGGCGTTGTGGAGGTCGACTTGCGCCCCATTCGGCTTGGGCAGAACTTCACGGTCAAGTGGCGCTCCAAGCCCGTCTTCATCCGCAAGCGCACACCGAACCAAATTGCAGCTGCCAAGAAGGATGATGTGATTGCTCCATCAATGCGTGATCCAGCTACAGATGCAGAGAGGTGCAAGCGCCCTGAGTGGTTGATTTGCATTGGTGTGTGTACGCATTTGGGCTGCATCCCACAGCCTGATGCCGGAAACTATGGTGGCTACTTCTGCCCATGCCATGGATCACACTATGACTTTGCTGGCCGCATGCGACAAGGACCTGCACCGAAGAACCTGGAGTTGCCCCCTTACCAGTTCCTTGACGACAACACCGTGAAGCTTGGCTGAGCCAGATCTCAATTCCCACGTCAAGTAGTCAAGTGGCACTTTTTGATGCAGGTTTGCCTTGGGCAATTGCCCTGTGGCTTCTGGGACTGGCGGGACTGCTATGAATAGAGCCACAACTTCGCCTTTGATTGAAAAAATGAAACAATTTTGGCCCCAACCTGCCAAGTTATCCAAGTCACACATGATATTTATAGGCGTGATGCATTTTTGCAGCTTGAGCGCTGGACTTGTCTCAAGGCAGATTTATTTCACAAAATATGGAAATGTAGCACTGCAGAGCGCTGTAACTAGATGAACCAATGAACCAGACTAGAACCCTCTGTTGATGATTTTCTTGATCCCTGAGAGAAACCGGTGGCCTTCATCAGCCTTCAAACGATTCCCAGTGAAACGATTTTGAAGGCAGCTTCTAGTGACTAGAAAGCTTTATTGCTGCTAGCAGCGATGGCCTCCAACCTAATAGCTTCTAGTCCGCTAAGAACCGCACGTGTTAGTGAGTGCCTGCGTGGCTGCGTGGCCTGTCCAACCCATTCGCTCTCAGACCCTCAGACGTGCTAAGCCGCGCCATGCAGAACAGCACCGCTGTTGATGAGGCGTGCCACATTGAGTGCAAACAGACTATAGTAACATATAGTAACAAAATGTAACCAACAACCCACTGGCGTTCAAATCACACATTTCAGGATCATTTTCCAAAGCATGTTCCTTCGATCTCGCAACCACAGATATTTCCAATTTGCTCCTAGATGAAGGTAAGGCCTAGGGCCTAGCTTAGGCCTCATGGATTGAAGCCAGGCCTTGTGCCAGCGTGTCCAGCTGGCACCTGGCTTTATTGAGAAGCTGCTGCCGCAGTTGGTGGATTTGGTGTCCGAAACTGAGAAAGACTCTACTTATATACTGTTTACTGTATACAGGTTTGAGTTGACTCGCAAGTCAAATCCTACCAAAGAAAGCATTATTGTTTAAACGAGTATGAGTGCAGTGGAACCAGAGTAAACCTGCGTAAATTCTTTGGACGGTTTCATACATTTCACCGAGGAAGTACTCTCGACTTTTGCCACAGGGAGAAGAACATGCGATACGCAGGCCGTATCAATCACCACGACTGGCAGACCGCATTGGGATTGACCACCCCCAGAAACCGGATTGAAAGAGGCAAGACATGAAAAAAAGAAGGTAAGGCAGGTGAGGCCCATTAAGGGCCCCCCCCTGTCTTTTTCAGCCATGCGGCCATGGCCCATGGCTGTGCATGGCGGCACAGGGGATCCAGAGACTTCCTGGCATCCTCCAAAGACTTGGGCTTTCGCTCTTTGCAAGCGGCCGGAAGCTGAGCACTGCACCGCATGCTGAGAGGAACATTGCAAAAGGTCTGGATTGAGGTCAGAGATATCAACCTGACACCCTTTTTGGATTTTGCAATCTCGTTTCTATTCTCAGAAGCTTAATCCAAGGTGTCAATGTCAAAAGCCTCTTGCAGTTGCATCTTCTGAAACCTTCAGGTACATCAGATCTTCAGATTTGTTGACCAGACCATCCATCGAAATACAGCGCCCGAGGCAGACTTGGTTTTGTTTAGCCGCTGCTAGTGCATTTTGACAGCAAAATCACTCAAGGAATGTAAAGGAGACTGAAGCTCATGCAGCTGTGTTTGCTTCAAGAAGGAAAGAAGGAAAGATAGACAAATCCAACAAATGACGCACAGTCTCCTACAATCTCAATCGGTGTGTCATGTTGTTTCCATTCAGCTTTGTTTGATCATGACCTCAAGACGCAACGTCGCTCAAAAGGTCAGAAAAGTCCAGATGTGAGTCGAAAGACAGTGTTTAGTCAAGTGCCACACTAGTAGTAACAAGTGCCACGCTAGTAGTAACAGATGTGAAGGTCGACAAAATAGATCCCGAGTTGTTGCTGTCGCTCGGGCGCCATGAAGCGGCTAAACCTGGAGTGGAAGGCTGCGAAGAGCTTCGTAATCGTGCGGATGCTCAGAGATCCTTTGTCATGGAGTGCTTCAATTCCTTGAATTCCTTATCCTTCCTCATTTATGTCCTTATCCTTCATTTCCTTCACCACTCTTCATACCTTAGCATGCTAATTAGCATGCCTTAGCTTTTGAAGTCTGGTCGGCAGTGAAATCGGCAGCATGGCGTAGTTTTCAGAAAGCATTCTCGTGAGGACTGGTGAGGGAACGGCATTTGGTGCTCATTCTTTAACCGTAACCCTTTACGTGGAAGCCATGTTCCTCTCTGAAAGAACGCAGACAAGGAGACAAGAGCTGATAAAAGCCACAAACCTGAATGCAATATAGTACCCCAGAACAACAAAGCTCGTTTTTGATGCACATACGGTCACATACGGCGAGAAATTGGGGAGGCAAGAACATGCAAGTGACACTCTTGTGCGACAACCTCGTAGGACTTCTGTGCAAAACTTCAGTGGGCGAAAAGAGTTGGATGTCCATGCCAATTTGAAGGCCTCCAAGAAATCAATCGGGCCAAACTTCAAGACTATCACGACCCATCAAAAGCAGATCAACATAATATCATATTCACTAGGTCACGAGACACAATCGACACAGTTTGTGCGATACTGTCACCTCCACCACACCCCGCAAACGCACAAAATCACCCATTGAGGTCTCGATCCAGTCATTCGTTACTGGGAAATCGAATTTAAATCGAATGACAAATCGAGGATGGTGGTTGTGAACGATCTTTGTGTCTTTGTATATAGATCGTTATGGGGTTCATCGATCTATGTAGATTATGTTCCGCGATCCGTTCGTTATCGCTATCCAGATGCCCACAGCACCTGCCACACAGAGACACCCCACCAAATCTCTGCTGGGGTGAAAAGTGTTTCACGAAAAGAACGTCTCATGTGAAAGAAAACATGTTTCATTCTTTATTCGGACATTTTGTCTTGTTTCATTAATTGAATATTTATGTTTACTTTGGAACAAAACTTTGCACGAACTGCCACGAACGTCGCAATCTGACCACCTCCAATGCCCCCCAAAAAGGAAATACAGAGAAGCAGGAAGCGACCATGTATCACGCACCATCCAACATCGCGCCTCCGCAGTATTTTCACACGAATCGGAAGCCTCATTTATTCGTTCAAAGCCGCCTCCAAGTCCTTCCCATGCCAAGAGGTATCAAGACGTGAGTTGAACAAGGACCTTCCACCACTCATGTTGGAGAAAAGAAGAGAGAAAGGTGTGCCATGCACCCGCATGCAAGCCAGATTTGTTGCAACCTTAAAAGGGGAGCTTGAAGGTGACTGCTTTACTCCCCCAGTTTACCCTGCAGCGTGGAAGGGCTGTGTGGATTCAGATTGCTTGTCTCTCCACACGAGGGTTGTGAGAAAGGAGCGCTGCAAGTTTTGAAGGGAACTTGAACTGTTTGCAGGGTTTAGAGATGAAGTGATTGTCATGTTGGTCTTCTATCCAACTGCTCAGCAAATCACCTCAAAATCTAGAGCAAAGACATCGAAAGACATGCAGCTTTGGGATTTGCAGGTTCCATTGCGCTGCTTCTCTTTCAATGCTGGCATGAAGTCCGGGCCTTTGGCAGGTGTCCGCGTCCTGGACATGA
>CAXAMN010028739.1:429596-450224 GCA_963970005.1 Durusdinium trenchii
TAGCTTCTTGTTACTATATACTAGTAAGGCACTTGTTCCTAGTAGCGTGGCACTTGTTCCTAGTAGCTTCTTATTACTACTAGTAAGGCACTTGTTCCTAGTAGCGGGGCACCTTCAACATATTCAACATACTCAACGTCCGTTCTCTATTGAGTTCAATAAGCACTTTTGCTTTTGCGCAGCCTTGAAGACGGGTAATGTTGTCCAATAGGCTCACGAGTGGTCAAGAATGCGAACGCAGCAAAGATAATCTCAAACAGCTGCTGAGGAAATTGGTGACGGACGCCTGCAACAACATCACAAGGCGCAGTTGAATCATTTTGTAGTTGAGCATTGAACACGTACAAACAAAGGACCTAAGGAGGAAGTAGGAAAGAAACAAAATACAAAAGATATGTCTAAAGGATAATTCTAAAATAACCGCAACAAACAAAACAATAATTGTGAAATGTAGCGAGAGCACAAGAGCACTGGTAGGGCCTTCAGCCTGGAATGTGCACCCTCTACATAACAAGAATCTTACAATCAGGACAAGGAACGAAGGAAACATCAGAAACCATGTTTCAAACATTTGTGATATCCTTTTCAGATACATGTAGAGCACCATATTTCCTGGTATCTAAAGCCTCAGTAGGATAGGTTGGCTAAAAAGTCCTGCTAGTGTGTGACAAGTGATAAAGATTTTTTTGCTATCCAACCGAGAAGCAATGGCCTCCTCCAACCTAATAGCGACGGTCTCTACCCTAGTAGCGAAGGCCCCCAATCTAAAGCTTGTGAAGGGTAGTTGAAATGGCATTGTTGCCCCCCACCCCGTGCGTTTCAGGCAAAAACCTGTAGCTTGGTGGCTGGAAGAGTTGGAGAAAGCCAGCGTGGGCTGCAGCAGCATCCAAAACCTTGAGGAACTGCAGTTTAATTCGAATGATTTGTTATGGTTTCTCTTTCTTGAACCTGTAGTCTTATATTCCTATATGTTTCTCTTGCTTTTGACATGTACTTGCGGATGGTGTTTTTCATTAAGAATATGGACCAGAAAAGCCTTCAACATTGTGTTTTCATTTGATCGTCTTGCTCTCCGGTTTCATCATCATGTCATCATCGCTTCACTGACGTTCAAAGTTGCTCAAAGTGGGCTTTGCTTGCGCACGCTCGCAGAATTTGCCTTTGAGATGTCACAATTCCGGTGTTGGTGAAGTCTGAACGTCGTCTCACAGTTGACCGGGGATGAAATGGTGTGTGCAATAGAGCACCGTCATGGTCACCATTGTCTCCAGAACCGCTTTCCTTTTCAAGGTGGCTGCTTTCATTGTCATTTTCATGACCATCATACGCTTTTCATACACCTGGTATGATTGTATAGGAACACATAGATCTAGATGCTGTCTTTTGTATCATATCTCTACAAAACATGTACAGATGACATCTCTCTTCATGTTGGTGCTGTGCTTCTGGGCTGCCTCGTCACCTTGATTGTTTCTTTTATTTATAGATCTTTCATTTTTCATAGTTGTTCTTTGTCTTGCTGACGAGCGGAAGATTTCAGAGGAAGTCTTCGACGACCCGCATGTCAAAGCGCTCCTTGGCAATGATGGAGGGGCCGTTTGAATAAAGGGGCATTCCCTTCGCTGTTTCTGCCTTTTGTTTTCCTAAGAAGA
This sequence comes from Durusdinium trenchii, assembly GCA_963970005.1. NCBI lineage: Eukaryota > Dinophyceae > Suessiales > Symbiodiniaceae > Durusdinium > Durusdinium trenchii. Next base: position 431,249 of record CAXAMN010028739.1, read on the forward strand.
ACTTTGCGCAGATGTTCATTTCCGTTAAAATTTTCCCTACAGAATGGGCGGACTTGGGTTCGCTATAAAGGGCCTATTTTATAGGAAAATGTGTTTTTGCTAAAACATAGGGGGGGATCATTCTCTAGCAAAGAAACAGCCAACGGGCACTAATCCCTTCCACCTATCCAAATACACGGGCCCCCCTCCCCCCAAATGGAAAAACCAAGGCGGGACATGGTGATTGAGATGCCCATCAAAGGTGGGCTGGCTTTACAACGAATTGCAATGCATCAAGTACATTGTGCATGATCAATTGTTTTCTGGCACACCTGTGTACACTTTGTACTCCTTAGAAGCATGTCATTGGAACATGTAGTATGGTTGGCAACTCTTTACAATTCCAGATGCGTTTTGTTAAGATGCGGATCCCATGCCATTTTCTGTATATCAGTTTATCCATGTAATACACAATCATTGGACGACTTGAGCCCTAGCTATGTTGGATTCGGAAAAGGCATCATGAAGGTAGAACATTCAGATCGCACCATCGAGTGACAGAGAAACATTTAAAGCTGCTGTTTGAACATACTGTTAGGTCAGAGTCGGAGGCCATCTCTATTAGGGTGGAGGCCAGCTCTTCCAACCAAACACGTCCCTGCGATTCTTTAATTACATACCTGTTCGTCATCATCGACATTGGACTCAAGATTTCTGGATGGGATAAAGCAGGGCACCAGGATCAAGAACTTGATCAAAAAAACATCCTGACTAGGTCCCCTGGTCCGTTGGTCCGCTGGTCCTTTGGTCCTCTGGTCCCATCATCCTTCGGTCTCCTGGCCGTTGGCCTCTTGCTCTCCTACTCCGCTGGTCCCCTGCCCCTTCGGTCCCTTGGTCTCCTAGTCCGCTGGTATGGTCCTTCAGTCTTGGTAGCTCCCTAGTAGAGAGATAGCTTCCCAGTGGGGCGCTAGCTCGCTGGTAGGGTATTTCCCAGTAGGGGATAGCGCTGCTTATACTTTGCTGCTGCATTTGTTTGTAGTTACCATTACCCCTGCTACAGCCAGTGCCTCCAACACTCCGACCACCCCACTGCCAGTCTCACCAAAGTTACCACAACTACTATCTTCTTTGCATTGACAGTACCAAAGGTGGATGATAAGGCCCACCTTCGCCTAGCGTGACAGCCAGAAACCTTCGCTTAGTAGGAAGTGCTGCGCCCTACTACTACTACTACCACCACCACCACCAGTACTACTACTACTGCTACTACTACTACTACTGTCCTTTCCCCATTATCTTTTTCTTCGCTGTGAATATTGTTCATGTTTTTTTTTTTAAACGCTGTGATTTTTTATCCCTCACCCACAAAGCAGCAAGATGAGGGCTTGGTACAGTTCAGCGAGGATGCTGCGGATCACGGCTACTTAAACCAAATCAACAGGATGCAAGCATCCGACATGAAATGTTGAACTAGTCAAAACTTTAAACTGGTTGCGAAGCATCTATCACAGTCATAGTTTTGTTGGCATGTTTGAACAACGACTTCAAGCGCGAAGCAGCATTTTTTTTGTGGGCACGTTTGTATATTGGCTGGGAGATTGAGCGCTTTGCGAAAACCATGCTTGAGAGGATCAATGCCTTGCAGGTTCATGAACTACTGGGGAAACCGACTCTTGAGCTACCTTTGACAATTTATCGACGGAACATGTTCGAATAGAAGAGCCTGCAGGGAGTATTGATGTTATCCAATTGTCCAGTCACTACTTTGCGTGCCCGTATAGCCAGGAAAATGCAACAAATACGTTCCAAGATTTGATCCAAGTGACCAATGCAGAGCATTACTTTGTCCGCAAAAGGTACCAACAGTTCCTCAAGACGGACAAATGTGAAGTTTAGAGCATCAAAGACAAAGACTCTAACACAAACCGCCCATGTTAGAGTTTCAAACAAAGGATGACAATCGCATGCAAGGCACAAAAGCTTTCGTTTTGCGGGTATCCGTAAAAAATGCCATCCATGCTCTATTGTCATTATGACCACTTGTTTTACCGCGCTACTTCCCTTTGTGCGAGGCCACAGTGCGCCGGCAAAGCTGGTGGCCTCGCCACTGAAGTTTTCTGAGACCCCGGCGACCTATCGCCGGCCACCGCCGCAACTTGGGGAGCACACAGAAGAAGTGCTGAAGAATGCCGGCTTCAGCGCAGAAGAGGTCGAAAGTCTTCAAAAAACTGGTGCCTTGGTGAAGAACGCTCACCCACGTTTGTGTTTGTATCTCTTGTAATTCTGTCAAGACTTAGAGGATTGACTGAACAATGGCTGAACACCTTGACTTACAAGACAATGACCGCCCGATCCATGTATGTTTGTGCTTTGCTTGTTTGTTTTGATCGGGCTAACCGATTACACAGATGAGCCACGGATGTTTTCAGCTTTGCTGCACCCAGGTGTTGTTTGACCATGCGAGCGCAGCAGTTTCAGACTGTGCAGTCTCTTTGGACCGCGTTTTTATTAGGTTGGAGGCCATCGCTACTATTAAGACCATCGATCCATGCAAACACTACATAGGGATCAAATATTTATTTCTGTGAGCGGGCCTGTAAGCGGGCCTGTGAGAAATTTGCAAGCGGTGAGAAGTCTGCAAGCGGGCCTGCGAGAAGTCTGTCATCGGTCTGTGAGCGGTCACAGGCAAATCACAGCCCGCTCACAACCAAATCACAACCCGCTCACAAGGGCTGCAACCACCAAATCTTCGCTTACAGAATTCTTACAGACTTGCTTACAACTCCCCTTACAGCATACCTCACAAAAATAAACAATTTAAGGTTTACAGAGTCTCCATGGCAGTGGAGGTCTTAACGCTACTAGTAACAAGAAGCTATTTGGAGCAAAGGGCATCGCTACTAGGAGCAAAGATGCTACTAGGGGCTCCTGGCATCGCTTCTAGGAGCAAGGACGCCATTAGTAGCTATTCTTGTAGGTTGGACCGATCTTTTGGGCAATTGCGCTTGAGAGTCTTCTCAAACGCACAGCTGCCATAGCTTTTCACTCATGTGGACAAAGGATCCGCATGGTTTTCACCATGACAGTCAGTAGCATGGTGTTCAAAAGGAATGTGCCAATTATTGTTTGATTTCGCGATGGACTGCACACTAAAGTTCATCAGCTAGGTTTTGTCCACAGCGACCAGCGGCGACCTTCAGAAATGAGTATGACTTAAATGATGCATCCCTACTGAGAGAACAAGATAAATTTGCTATGCTCGCTGGCCACGGACTTGGAGCTTGAACTAAGAGTCTTGAAACCACAAGCAATGGCCTCCAACCTAGTAGCGATGGCCTGGTCTTGAAACCACAATCTAAAAGTCATCATGCTCCATGTGTTCCCTCTAGGAAACCTTTGCTACAAATTGTGTACCCTATTTTCTCAGTTGTAGCTACCTGGACCTCTAGCTTCTCCTATCCCCCTCTTCATTGCCTTTCCTCTTCAAGAATAACTGTGAACAAATAGACGAGATAACATCAAAAAAAAACCCTTTGCAACGCCGCAACGCCTTGCGATGACAGGGTTTGAAGAACTTCAACCTCCTCGTGGACAGCATCGACGACATTTTGGAGCGTGCCGATGGGCATCTGAAAAATGCAGCAGCAGGTGTGCAACGGGAGGCCTGTGTGTCAGGTAATGAAATAAAGATATATTGAGTGTATCAAGCGTGTCTTAAGAGATACTGACATGTTCTGTTTTCGTTTGATGCACTCTCTTGAGCAAGTTGTTCTTGTTTGCGGTTAGGATTTTCTTTAATGCATTCTTGATTTGTTTGGCCTTGTACTGGTACTTGTAGCTCTTCCAGGAAGCTGAAGAGGAAGAGAAGGAGCTTTCACATTCAGCTCCAGGCTTGCCCTGCCTTGAATTCTGTCAGGCTTGTCGTGACTGGTCATTCTGTTGTTGCAACTTTGCCAGCAGGTGCAACCCAGCCAGCGAGCCGCTTGCCAAAGCCGCAGGTCGGATAGTCTTTGTAGCTTCATACTCTCTCTCTCTCTCTCTCTTTTTTCCATGTCTCTCCTATTTTCCACTTAGCAACATGATTGAAATGGCGTGTTTAGCCCCTTGCAGATGCTGTATGTCCCAGCCAACACCGCTAGGTGCGCTGGCGACATCTCATTGACAATCATAGAACGCACTTTGTGCCCAGGCAGGTGTAACTGACTTTACTAACCACTTGCGAAGACTTGATAAAATGGAGACGCATGGCAAATCCTGCTTGAAGGAAGTCACGTTGTTAGCAAAAAAACAACGAAACAGAAGGCATGAGAAGGCAGAAGGAATCTAAGTGTTTCGAACTCGTGACAGCTGTGAGCTCAGCTGCGCCTTAGTGTTGGTGTTTGAAATGGGTGTCCTGCAAATGTGTTTGCTTGTGATCTTGCACATCCACCCACTTGCACAGATTTGCCAGATTATTGGTGAAACACAACGAAGAATCACCATTATCACCAAAGCTCTTGGAGGCTCAAGCGAAGGCGGCTGATTTCAACCTACCATTTCTTGCCCTGGTTGTGTTTGATTTACGATGTGTTTCTTTTTTTTAACCAGCTTTTTGCTACTCACATCGTTCCTTGACACATCTTTCGAAAGGTGGGGATTCGACCTTCGACTGGCAGCAGCGTGGGGTGCTCAGACTTTGACGTTTTCGCTTGGAGGAGCAGGGACGCTACTAGGAGCAGGGACACTACTAGGGGCTCCTGGCCTTACTACCAGGAACAAGAAGCTACTAGGGGCTCCTGGCATCGCTACTAGGAGCACGGACGCTACTAGGGGCAAGAGAGGAAAAAGGTTAAGAGAGAAGAGAGTCTCCAGTAGTAGCTACTGTGCTGACGATTTACAAGACCTTTGGACAGTGGGACAGCAAGATGCTGCAAATTTTGTTCACAAAAACCATTTTGAACAACAAATATCGAATAAAAAACATTTCGGAAAGACGATGGCTTCTTCAAACCTGAGCTGAGAGTGCGTCCCCTAGGCCCTAGTACTAGCCGGGCCAAGGCTACAAAGCTACCTATAGAAGCTGGAATGAACAAACATAACTATGTGTTTTTCTCAAATTTATACATTCAATAAATTGAGATTTGTTAAAAGGAAAAAAAAAACACACATTATTCATTCCAGCGACAAAAAGGAAAACTCACTGTAAATTTACATTCTTATGTCGCCATAGGCATTCATAGGCCTTTGACTTCCATTGCATATTGCTTCTCGCCCGCGGATGCACATTCTTTTGAAAGGCTAAAAGGGTGTCTTGGACAGAACTAGTCGTACCCAACACTTGTGCAAGTCCTCCAAGAAGGTGAGAATCAAAGGGCATCGCTACTAGGAGCAAGGACGCTACTAGGGGCTCCTGGCCTTACTACTATGAACAAGGACGCTACTAGGAGCAAAGGGCATCGCTGCTAGTAACAAGACTGCTTTGGCATAGGCCAAGCCAGCCGAAGACGAGCTGCAGTCGCACTTGGCAGCCATGGGTGTTGGTAGTCGGCCACAGGAGCAAGACTATGACCCTATCAGTGACGCTGTCAGTGACATCCACTACAAATAAGACTTGCTTGACCTTGTTTGTAAGGCCTTGGTTAGGTCTTGGACTAAGCTATCCTTTACTCTCTTTAGGTCTGCGTTGACGTTTTGAACTTAGAGAAAGAGTGTTTTCTTGTTCTAAAACACACTTAAAGACCGTGTCACACTGTCAAAGGTTGTCGTCAACCCACAATTATATAATTGTGCTTGTCAGCCAGGACTTGGCGTTGGCAAATCCTTATGAAGAGGACCGCAAGCTGCGTGTTTGTAGGGTTCTAGGAACAAGAACGCTACAAGGGGCTCCTGGCCTTACTACTAGGAGCAAGGACACTACAGCTACTAGGAGCTCCTGGCCTTACTACTAGGAACAAGAAGCTACTAGGGGCTCCTGGCCTTGCTACTGCGTGTTCTTAGTTCACGCTACAAACCAGGCTTTGATCGTAACTTTCCGCTGGAGCATGATCTCCCATGAATGAAATCTGATCCGACCAATCCGACGCATTCGGGTCGAAGCGATTAAACCAGGCATAATTCGTTACAGACGTGTTGGTTAGGGAGTAGAGTAGTCCGCTAGTAGGCTCGAGTAACTACCAAGCTAACAAGTATTTTCTCAGGCAGTGTCTTAGGCGTGGAAGCAGAAAGGCTCAAGGAAGCTCCCCTCGCCTGAGGGCAGGGGCCGCCTCCTTGAAGAAGCCTGATCCCTAATGATTTGGTGCCCAAAAGTAAAGCAGGAAGATCAATTCTTGTCAAACTTGTTTGTCCTTTTGTGTTTCTTTCTACCACTATGGGAAGAGAGGGAAGCAAGGAAGTAAGGAGAGAAGGAAAGAAAAAACAAACAAGGGACACAAAGGGAACACACCGAGAAGGGAAAGACACAGCCAAACCCCAAGCCCTCCCCACAACACCCTTTATATAGATCTTTTCCCATTCGGTACCGATACCAAAACAAATGAAACACGAGCCAAAACCATAGAGCCACTGAAAGCTGGAAATAATCCTCTGTGAGGAGCAAACAACAGCACAACCAAAGCCCAGAGCCAGGCTATGCACAGCTAGTATGGGCAAACCTTTTGGAGATTCCTCGTGCGACTCTTCAATCTTGCAAACCCCATTAAGGCGGAGGATGAGAGCTTGTCATCCTTGTTCCCTTGTAAGCCTGTAAGCCAGCCATTTCTTTGCGTTGTGCCAGCCCCAAACCCCGTCCGGCCAAGCCAAAGCTCAAGCAACTGAAGCACGGCCAGAAGACTAATTAGTTGCCAGAGAAGTCCTTGCCACTTGTTAATGAGTGTGCAAGCTTCGCAATATTTTTGGACAGAGTCCATATGTTGCCATTGCTTAAGCAGCAAATTCATGTCGGGCTCATTATTTCATAAAGGTCCAAAACGAGAGACATTTTAAACAACACCTGTCAGTTTTTTTGTTCCAACGTGGGAATGTAAGACGGGGTGTCTGACACTGCGAGGAACTGAATGCCCTGGCTTGGCCTGATAGTTTCTTCCAATGCAAGCCGGCGCAGCGATACCCTCGGGTGGAGGCTAGGCTTGGCAGTTCGGCAAGGCAACGTATTCTTGTTGGGAGAGGGTAGTTGAAACCAAGACCAAACGTCCTTAAGGCCATCCAAAGCCCTTGCAAACTGTTTGATTCTGTTTGATTTGACATTTGATGGATGCCATGTAGCGTTCTTGTAAGCACATGGGGGAGAGTGCTGGCAGGATACTCCGCTCGTCATGGTGCGAACGGATGAGGAACTCAAGCAGATGATTCAGGCTTGGAGACAGGGTCTGCAGGGCACTTGTTACTAGAAGCGATGCACTTGTTACTAGTAGCTTCTTGTTACTATTAGTAAGGCACTTGTTACTAGACAAAAGTTATTTTTCAAGTGTTTCCAAGCTTCTGAAACGCACTATGGAGGCCCTTTGCTCCTAGTAGCATCCTTGCTCCTAGTGGCGATGCCAGGAGCCCCTAGTAGCTTCTTGTTACTAGCCTGCAAATATATCTTGATATTATGAGGAAGGACAAAACACCCAAGGATGCTTTCAGGACTCCAAGTTTGTCACTGTTTCAGATTTAATTTCTTGTCCCAGGAGGTGAAAGCAACTTGCATTGGAAAGGAAATCGCTGTGGATGTGGAGCATCACGATTTCAGGCCACTTTGTCCTAGGTTTCACCAATCACTTGTCTAGCAAAATGGCAAAATGGGTGCGATCCGGATTCAGACCTTCAAATTACTTGTTTTTGACCGAAGGAGCCTGCGAAGGTTTGTTCCTGAAGAACACCTGCCAACTTCAACTGCCCAACTATAGTCGTCGTCATGTTTGTACATGTAAAAAAGGTTACTAATAGAAAAGGTTACTAATAGCGATGCACTTGTTACTAATAGCGATGCACATGTTCTTTTGTAATCACCATCATGATCATAATCATTACCTCTCCTACTGATTCTTGGGCCACCCCGTTGACTAGTTGAGGCTTAAACACTGATGCTCATTTTCCAGAGGGTGGACTCGATGGGCGCTGGGTTCTTGTGTTTTGCAGGTCGTACCGTGGCTTCGTGTGCCTCGTTCAGGTCCCCTGTTTTATTTGTTTGAAGCAGTGTTGACGAAGACAGTCTCTAAGCAGGTAGAGTTAGAAACTGTTCAAAGAATGTAGTAGCTTTTTGCTCCTAGTAGCGATGCCCTTGTTACTAGTAGCTTCTTGCTCCTAGTAGTAAGGCCAGGAGCGCCCCTAGTAGCTTCTTGTTAATTGGCAAGATCGTTGTGTGTTGCGCAGTTTGCCGAAGGTGTCCACCAGGCAGAAGGACTTTCTATTGGACCCGTTTGAGATTTTTGAGCAAATGCACCTTCTAAATGAGGCGAATCGGTTTCCTTCCGTTTCCAGTGCTGCCATTTCCAGTGCAATGATTGCTATGAACTATATCACTATATCCGTTTCTTAGCACGCTGTGATTGAGTTCTTTCATGAAATGGACCATGATTGCTGCAGCTTGCCCCAGTGTGTTTGAATTGGCTGCAGATCTTCTCAGACCCGCGTATCTTGAAAGTGCTTCACGGCGCGGACCGTTCTGAACTCAACTACAAGAATCACAAGAAGGTGTTTAAAGTGATGCCATTTGGGAACCAGTACTACACATTTGTTGCTGCTAGCAAGAACGCGACCAAAAGTTGTCGTTTTTAATGTTTCTCTCAAGCGTTAGAAGATGTTGGAAGCAAGAATGGACCTACGAACGCAAAGATAAAACAATATCTCAGACTCTGTGACACTCTTGAAGGACACTCTTGTGGGCTCACTCTTGTTTACGCTTGGCAAAGTCGAGCAACGTAGTGAATAGCGCGGCAAATCTCGAAACCGAGCGGCTTGTCTTCGAGACTTTCTCTGAAAGTCAGACGTTTCATGAAAGTGAGACGGAAAGCCTCACAAGAGCGCGCACATCACGCGGCCATGCAGGGCAAGCACCTCCCCCAAGACTGTTGCCTGAAATGCAAGCAGCGACAGCCACCTTCACCAAATATGGCAGCCTCACAATTCACTGCGCCTGTTATATCTTCAACACGAAAAGCAACTAGTCCACTAATTTTGCTAGGAGCAAAGGGCATCGCTACTAGGAGCAAGGACGCTACTAGGGGCTCCTGGCCTTACTACTAGGAACAAGAGGATGCTCCGAACAGAGCAAAGGGCCTAGAGAACCAAAAGCGACTGGTCCACGCGCGCAGGAAAGTTGCACGATTTCGACAGATTTCGACACTTTGCACACCGCATTGACATTCAACGCCCAAACGCCCTGGAAACCAAAAATCTCACAGCGACGCAACCTCGATGTTTCCACGCGAGACTTCATCCATCCACAGATGCTTGTGAAGGCTTGTGGATGGAGAGCACCGTCCAGCGAACACGACCTCAACCGCAGACCTCCAGAGGTAAACGAGAAGCCATCACTGCAGATTTGGTCAAGAAGGATAAAGACAGGATAGAAAAAGGTCTCAAGGATTCTCAAGGTCTAGAAAATGAGAAGTTGAAAAGGAAGATCTTCGGTCTTGGACATCATTAAGCAGGACACGAAGGTTTTCTTAGGTCTGAGTTCAGTTCATGCATGCCGCCCAAGACTGTGGATACGAGACGATTACCCTACCGATACCTACCTACAAGTCAAAACACGAAAACATCGCTTTCTAGGCTTAGAGTAACAGCCCTCAAGTTAGGGACAAACATCAAGGCTCATTAAGGTCCATCATACAAGGATAGTAAGCTATTGGGTTGGAGGCCATCGCTTCTTAAGTAAGAGGACTAAGAGTAGTCCCATTGTGAAAGTTCTGAGTCTTCTGAGGCGATGTGCTTTGGCTTCAGCGCGATTTCTCAGTCTACCTGGTGAACATGCCAGTCGCCTCAGTCGCCTCGGTCGCTTAGCAGCTGAATGTGTTGAATCATTGAGAAATCGTCCATGCTGTAGACATTTGAACCAGTCCATTGACCTTCTGCACGGGGCAATGCCTTTGGAGAGTGCAATTACTAGTAGCGTCCTTGCACCTAGTAACGATGCCAGGAGCCCCTATTAGCGAACATTGTTACTAAGAGTCACACCGAAAACTGGGATGAACATTGAATGAACAAAGTCTTTATCGTCACTGCAGGTTCGACACAGGACTTGCCACAAGGGCATTGAGATTGCAAGGCCCAGATGACTGTTGAACTGATCGCCGGTACTGCCTTTCACTAGTCACTAGATGCTAAAGTAACTGGCAGTGCCGCTGTTGTTTTGCTTTTAGGAGGTGGTTGTCAAAGTTTGCTAGAGCATTGGGGGAGGACGCAACCCATTCCGAACAGTTCCATGTCTAGAGGGGGGGAGCTAGGTCCGCTAGGTTACAGCACCTCCTGTCCAATTGAAGTCGAGATGCACCAATTTGGTTGGAGCCAGCATCAAGGTGGCTACTCTTTGGCAAACCTTGTTTCCCATTTCTGTGGAGTGTGCTCCTCAGGAAGATTGCAGTGGCGTGGCTTGTGCATGCTTGTGCTCGGTTGGAGGCCATCGCTATTAGGTTGGAGACCATTACTACTAGGAACAAGAAGTTACTCGTAACAAGGAGCTTATGAATATCTTCCGCTTTGCAAAAGCCGATGTTGGCTTGAGACACATGAGGCCATGTGGGCCATAAGCTTCGAATCGACACTTGCGACAAACACAGACGACAAGCATCAAAGCATCCAGTATCTCCTCTCAGACAAAATAGACAAGCTGTACCGAGCGGCTTAGACGACAAAGAGCGGATGATGTTCTCTACTTACTAGGAACAAGAAGCTACTAGTAACAAAGGGCATTGTTACTAGGAGCAAGGACGCTGCTAGGAGCTCCTGGCACTACTACTAGGAACAAGAAGCTACTAGGAGCAAGGGCATCACAGCTGATTTGGGACTTCGATTTTCCAAGTATTTTGCTTTTGCTAGTCAGCCTGAGACCACCAGGTTTGATCACGAACAGACAGTTTCAACGGTACATGGTTTGACAGAATGGCAAAATTAGTCCATAAGCTTTAAGTTGACTCCATGTCCTTGGACGCAATGAAGCGTCTAAGAGTCTAAGAAGTTGCTGTGGTTGTTTGCCATGGCAGAACTTGCAAGACCATCTTAGGCTGGGCAACTGTGTGGGAACAACACATGCAGATCTGTCGTCAAGGACTAGTAACAAGGACGCTACTAGGAGCAAAGGGCATCGCTACTAGGAGCAAAGACGCTACTAGTAGCTCCTGGCCTTACTACTAGTAACAAGGACGCTACTAGGAACAAGATTATGTTGTTTTTAGTCACCGCAAGATGTCAGATCATGGATGATGGTTGCACCGGAGTCCTCACGGACGGAGCAACAAGTGCCTCGGCTGTGGTCGCCATCGAATCCGAATCTTCAAGTTGCTCCTAGTAGCGTCCTTGTTACTAGTAGTAAGGCCAGGAGCCCCACTAGCGTCTTTGCTCCTAGTAGCGATGCCCTTTGCTCCTAGTAGCTTCTTGTTCCAAAATAGTTTCAAGCACGTTTCAACATGTTTTGACATAGTGCTTGCACAAGTGACACCTGTGAGGCTTCTATAGGACAGGAATGGTGCAAGTACTTAGGCTTTGGAAGAAGCATGGGTTCGCTTTCGGGCTAGATATTGGGTGGCAAAATAACAGTAAGATGTCAAACTTGCAAACGCACTGCGGAAGTTCAACTTGAGCTCCGCTAGCATTGGCCGCTTCCCGCTCACAACACAACACCAGCAGTGCGATGTTGGAAAGAAGCAGAAAAGACTTGGATGATGTTCGGTGCCCACTTTTCGCCTGAATTCCAATCCTGCTAAAGAACATGTTGACTTTGGGTATCTCCCGTCCAACCTGTGCAGCTTCGGGTGTGATGTCCTGTTGGAAGCACTGCAAAGTCGACTACTAATATATTTTGTTGCCTTGGCAGTTTACTTAGCATCAGACCATTGCAAAATAATTGTTTTGTGAAAGAGTTGTAGGGAGTTAAGCAATCTGGTTGTGATACATGTTGTCTTGCAAAAGATGAAGTGACTTAACAAACCCACAAGCTTGGGTGTGCGAAGCTAGCCACGGATGCTACATGTGACTCTGCGATTCCACGAAACAAAGGCAGACGCTTCTCACCAGCAGACTGTTCGTTGCTGGTGGGAAGCCTCATAGACTCATAGATGTGTTGGTATTTAGTTCAGCCCGCGCTGTGTCAACACCGAAGCCCGAGCCCAGCCCAGCTCAAGCCAAAATGTATGGCAAGAATTATGCTCACTGTGCTGCTGTGACGCCGTTTGGTTGTTGGTTATCACGCAGTGTATTTCAAGGATGCCGAGTTTCCTGCAACTTTGGGCCGTAAACTTATTCTCGCTTGGGCTGGTGGCCAAATGTTCAGCTCAAGGCTGAACAAAATATCATTTAGCGTTTCCGCGGTGTAGAAGTAATATTCTTGCAGACCCTGAGACGGAGTGCTGCACGCAAAACTTCAGTGCCACTAGGCTTGCAGGACTTTGAAGGCCTATGAGGCATGTCGGTTTTCGAGCAGTTATGACTTATGACTTGACATTTGACCATGGGGGCGCGTTTACTTGTCGAGTTCTTTTCTTCGGCCTTGGGGAGTTTTCCTTGTGTGGTGCAAGACAGCGCATTTCATGTAGAATTAGCATGTCGTTTGCCAAGGCAATGCACCCATCCACGAGGAGGTTCAGAGGCATTCAACGGGAGAATGCTTCATGCAAAGAAGCAAGGTTGGTCGGTGCCTCTCAAACCAGCTCTCACGGGGCATTTTTCTTGAGAGCTGCTGGGTAACCGAGTAGTTGCCTCACTGTTTGACGGTGTTTGATTTAGCATCCTGTGCTGGTGGCCAGGCTCAAGGAGGAGAATGCCAAGCTGCGATCGCAGGTCATGGAGCTGCAGGCCCTTCCCGTATTTGCGAGGGAAGGGGGTAACGGCATCGCTGCTAGTAACAAGGGCATTACTCTAGCAAGAAGCTACTAGGTTGGAGGCCATCGCTATTGGGTTGGAGGTATTTAAAGCAAAGCGGCTTGAGCAGTGCGTCCGACAGCCACTTGTGACCCGGGTGGGCATTAATTGTTGACTTGGCAGGTCACCCTGGCTACCGGTGTCCTCACAGAGCTCGCGAGGCGATTCCAATGTTCTTGACGCTACCAACAGCAACACCTTCCGTAAGGGTTTGGTTTGCAAACGACAATGTGGGAGAGACAAGCTATTCTTAGTGTTTCAAGCATTTGTCCCATTTGATTCACGTACTTCCCTAGATTAATGCTTTTGGTCCTTTTGATTGAAGCTGTTTGAACATGCTTAAACATGTCCAACGACGGCGTTTGACGAAGCCCAGTATCGAATGCGGCCCCTAAAGTGGGTCCCTTCTTGCACGGTTTGCCACCCTAAACGTTGCCATGCCTTGTGGTCGGCACAGGCCATGTGTTGAGTCGAATATACTTGTGGAGTGGCCAGCGTTTGCAGGAATTGCCGGCTATGGCCCCGAAAGTCTTGGTATTTACTGGAGTTGTCCCGCCTGTGGAAACTGCAAAAGTGCAACGGCAGAATTGGACTGATGGGATCGCGAGTGACGTTTCCTTCAGCTGTGGGACAACAAGTCTATGAGACGACCACGGCTTACCAAGGTGGTTTTGCATAAGGCTCTCCTAAGCACTTGTTCCACCCATATCCCAGCCCGAGGAAAATTGGACGCTTCATGTTCTGCTCATCCGCCGCAACATTTGTTTGAGGGGTGCTTCTTTCAGTTCACAGCTTCGTCAAAGCTTACGCCATCTTCAACATCCATTCTGTACAAAGGGCAAACACTGCGAAAGGGCCAGAAGAAGGTAGAACTAAGATGCAAGCAAAGGAAGAGGCCTTACACGCCAACAGTCACGCCAACTAAAAAGCTTGAGCAAAATCCGGCATCGGACAACAAACCTCTCTCATCCTCTCTCCATTTTTGCAAACTTTTTGGACAGTGGTATTGAGATGGACTGTGTGGTTCAACGGCGATCATCACTTAGGGTGCGAGTCTTGCACCTTTTGTGCAGCTTTGCCTCAAGCATCTTCAAGCTTTTGTTGCCAGGTTTGCCCTCCAGGATTTATAATCATTAATCTCATGTCTCCTCCGGCAGCCAGACTTCAGTGCACCCACTCTGGCTCACGCGTGTTCCCGAATGCCCGTTTATGTGAAATTCGGTTTGCAGGCTGCGTGAGGAGAACGAAGAACTCAGAAGCAAAGGGGCTGCAGTGGCCGAAAACTGGGTTGGCAAAGGGCCTGCCTGGCATGTTGTGGAACAGTCTGACCAAAATGTTAGGAAAGGCAATGCAGTCGTGTTGCGATGTTGTGATAGGAAACAAAACCATCATTAGTAGTAGCGATGGCCTCCACCCTAGTAGCGTCCTTGCTACTGTAGTAATGGCTCCTACTAGCTTCTTGCTATTTCTTGCTACATTTTGCTACATTTTGCTACTCGTAACTAGTAATAGTAACAGTATGATATTCGCAAACAAACCTGTAGTTTTTGTGTCCTGATGGCAAGGTGGAAAGGTCCTGCAGCCTTGCTTCAGGTGAGGCCGCCATGATGTGAAGCTTGTGGTTTCCTACCGGATAGGCTAGTAGCGTCCGATCGCTCCTAGTAGCGATGCCCTTTGTTACTAGTAGCTTCTTGTTCCTAGTAGTAAGGCCAGGAGCCCCTAGTAGCGTCCTTGCTCCTTTTAGTACGGCCAGGAGCCCCTAGTAGCTTCTTGCTACTAGGCCGCTGGGCCCTTGTGCTTGAAATATGAGGCCCCTTATGATCTGTTTGTCGTCTTCTCCATCAAGGCAGTTCCCTTTACCGTTGTCGATTGGTCGGACATTTTGCAAACGCCAGCTGACACTAGCTCTTGGAATTCTGCATTGGTGACGACTGCCATACAGAGCAAGGCACTACAGCACAGGTTTGCAGCGTCGCCAGGCAGCAGAGATCACGGCCTACTATGGTTTTTCCTATATCTACGTGCCTTTTGGCTCAAGATGTGGGCCAAGGTGTTTTTGAAAGAACAACCCAAATTCCTGTTGAAGATTGGAAACAACCGTGGGAAGGGAAAAACATTGCAAGGTGGCATGCACTGTTGCAGGAACTATGTGTCAGAAGAGTATGGGATGTCCGATGAAGAAGCCGGGAATCTGTATGCGGCCTATGGTTTTGCTTGTACAGGCTCCGAATGCGTTCTGGAAGCAACCCAGGAATCCAGTTAAACTTCTAGGTTGGAGGCCATTGCTACTAGGGTGGAGGCCATCGCTAGTGGGTTGGAGGCCATCGCTCTTAGGTTGGAGGCCGTTCTGCTCCGTTCTCCCTTAAAGATGCAACCCAGGAAAACTGAAGAATCCATTGAAACCAATTCCGACAGCTGGAGATTCAGCCTGTCCCGACTGCCTGCCTACAAGCCAAGGGGTGAGGTGTTGAATTGCGGATGTGAATTGAATGTTTTTTTGGTTGAGTCTTAGACTAGATAAAGGATGAATGAATTGGTATTAACATCACAAACACGACTGACAGAAGCCCAACTTGCTTGGTTGCATGCCGCATGTGTCAGTCAGCAATAATGTTTATTCAAATTCTTCATCCGGGCACAAACTTCTGAAAAAGTTATCCCGTGTTCTCATTGCCATCCTGCCTTTCACAGATTCTAAAACCAATGCGCACATTCATACTTGATTCAGCGTGCATACTGCATACTGCTTTGCCCCTTCTGCACGACCCTTGCTTGCCACACTTCAGAAGTACAAGCGTACTTGGCAATATTAATTTTCCCCAGTACTGGACTCATGTCAATCCATGTCATGTACATTCCCTATATGTGCATATGTTCAGCATTCATTTAGTGCTTCTGCATGGCTGGCTAGTTCAAAAATAAGTTGCTCTTGCCATCCTTGGTTCAAAGGAAGCCGCCGCTTCTGCTATATATATATTTGCCCAGAAACAATACCATTGAAGGAGACAGTGTACTCTTCTCAGTTCTTGTGCGAAACTCCTATCCTCAATCATGTTGCCAGAGTTCCTTTAAGTTTGTCAGAACAAAACAACTATGCTGCGCTCGACAACGGAAGTGCAACCTCCATGACTCCGTGCAACGTTTTGGAATCCTCAGCTGGAGTCCCAATGGCACACCGACGTTCTGACTCTCGTGGATGTCCCCTTGTCCCCCTGTCATGTCCACACTCGTTAACAACTCAGAACTGTGTTTCCGTTAACTAAACTGAAACCACTTTGTTTAGAAAGACGACCGTCCACGACAGGCTGCGGTTTGCTCTTTGGCTTTGCCATTGATCGCATGGGAGTGAGGAGATCAATGCTTGTGGGTCAACCTGCCATGTGGGCAGAGGACTTGTGGAACATGCCGATTTTCAGTTGTTTTTGCAAGTGTGACGCCTAGTCACTAGTCTTTATATATATATATATAGAAGAGTAATCAACTTGTAACTTGTCCTCAACAGGTTTGATCGACTTGCCTTTCTCAGCCCAGATTTGATGAACATTATTTTGTGTGTGTCGTTTGATCTGTGTCATGTGGGTATGTGGTTGAGCTGGGGCTGGTTGAGGCAAGGGATCATTGTGCGGAATTTCTGGCGCAACGGCTTTTGATGAATGTTGTTGTTTGACGTTCTTCTCCGCCGTCTCCGCCGTTGCCCTTGCCTCTTTGTTTTGCCTCTTGTTTTTTCAGTGTTTTTCAAGTTCTTCTCTGGCATGTCTTGCCTGCCTGCTGTTCTATTTCTGCCTCATGGTCACATTTTCTTCAGGTTTTCGCTTGACACACCCTCTCAGCGCTGCCCTCTTTCTTTTCCTTTATACTTTATAGGTCCTTCTAGGTCTTTTCTTTGCTCTCCTATATCTCCTTTCATTGAACTATCTTGTTGTTTGTCTATGTTTGTATGTATTATTCTTGTCTGATCTTAATGTTGTCACGGCTGATACACTCTGCATCAATGCGCAGTTGATCCAGTGTCCATACCAGGCTGCACTTGCTCCACTTTGTACAGAGCAATATGTGGGCTATCCTCTTCGAGGCCAAGGAATTGCAGTGCTTTGTTCACACTTGCAGTGCTTTGGTGAATGTTTTCTGGTTGCTCAATACTTTCATGATTTCAGAGAATTGAACCGGTGGAGTTGACTTTGCTGAACGTGCACTCTTGCCACATGCACTTGGAATATTTTTGGCCAAATTTTATAAGTGCAACATCTCATAAGGATTCATAAGGGTGGAACAACACTCCCCAAGCTTGTGAAACCTTAAGACGTTCCACTTGTGCGAGGCAACTCATGTGGTTCGCCACCATGACCGTGGCACCAGTTGGAGCAGCCTTTGGGGTGCCAGTGTTGGCACTTGCTGTTCGGCGCTACACACACAGGCTTCAAAGAGATTTGCTTTGGGCATCGATTATCGTTTACTACTAGTAACAAGAGGACGCTACTAGTAACAAAGGGCATCGCTACTAGGAGCGAGGAAGGTGCTAGTAGCTCCTGGCCTTACTACGTCACTTTTTTATCTTTGCAATATGCAATATGTTTCAATCATGTCATCATGCCCGCAATGGCAACACATCCATCGCCGGCCTTAGGGAGAATCGCGCCTTTGCATTCTCCTTCTTTTACTCCATGCTGTGCTTGGGATGTTTGCTGGGGAGCGTCCTCATCAACATCGTCCGAGACATGATGTTGGATGGTACTACCATCTTGGGAGTGACTTGGAGCGAGCAGAATTCATACTGGATCCCATGCTGCTATTAAATCAGATGTAAGTTTGTGGCTCTTCGACAATCCAATAGGCATGAGTGGCATGAGGCTCTGAATGGCACGAAGCCAAGGTGAAGGTTAGCTGGATGAGAATGGTGCTTGGCCTGTCTTCCAGCTGCAAGCGTTGGAGGACATGACTCCAGTGCCACAATGGGATACAACGGGTGTTTTAGATGTTATTAGTATGGCAAAACCAAACCAGAAGCACACACATTCACCAGGCAAGATGGCTTGAAACGTATAGCTACTTGAAACGCTTTGTTGGCTTGATGTTCAACTGGTGGGCTGAGCTTCTGTCAGCAAATCTGGCTGATTCACAGCAAGGTTGCAAGGTATTTTTACAGCTGAGACGTCTTCTTTGTAAGTCTAGAATCTCTTGCAATACTTCAGGTGTATGGGGGTGAAAGGGAAGTTGGTGGTTGGTAAGGTGCACGATTTGTACACTCTACACGGTGCCAGGGCCTCAACTGAGTTTTCCTCCTCATGATGCGTTTTTGTGCAATGTGTTTGATTGGCTCTGGGTCTCGTCATAACATTTTGCCAAGGATTGCAGCTTTCTTTATTCGTGACATTCAGATACTCTCAGATTTGCCTCTGAAGGATTCTGGCTTTCTGGCGACATGTAAGTGGAAAGGTGAACGCACCCGAAGATGGCAAAATGCAGTCAGTAGTGGACTCCACAGAAATCAAATGTCTTGTTCATATTTGGCAGGATCGTGAGTACTGCAAGTCCAAGCGAGGCGCCTTCACTGTTGTCAGCTCAGAGCAATGTGAGTGTGCAGGATTCAAAAGAAGAGAAATGCATTTTTCCGTATTTTTCATGTCTTTCTACTGGTATTAGCAATGGCCTCCAGCCTAGTAGCGATTCGCGCGTTGAAGAAGTCTTAGCAACAACGTTGTTTTGTTTAGAGGTAGCTGACTCGAGGTGAGAGAGACTGTCCAAGAGATTGTGGGACATTCAAAGTTTTGGCGTCTTGCTGGCATCACCGGAATATTTATAGGCTGGTGCCGGGTGAGAAGAAAGACATGAACGGACAACCGCATAGTAACAAGTGCATCGCTTCTGGTAACAAGTGCCTTACTAGTAGTAACAAGAAGCTAGTAGTAACAAGTGCCTTACTAGTAGTAACAGGTGCCTTACTAGTAGTAACAAGAAGCTAGTA
>CAXAMN010028739.1:455224-481843 GCA_963970005.1 Durusdinium trenchii
GGAATGCCAAATATTTATAATATTTATAATATTCATAATTTTAATTGCCACGGGATCCCGGGCCTGCCAAATATTTATAATATTTATAAATTTGGAGGCCCGAAATTTGATAAATATTATAAATATTATACTTATAAATAAGTATAATATTTGTAATATTTATACAATTTATAATATTTATAAATTTAATTGCCATGGGATCCCGGGAATGCCAAATATTTTTAAATTTGGAGGCCCGAAATATTGGCATAATTAATATGTATAAATTTAATTGCCACGGGATCCCGGGAATGCCAAATATTTATAATATTTACAATATTTATAAATTTGGAGGCCCGAAATTTATGAATATTATAGATATTAAAAATATTTAAACTAGTTATAATATTGTTAATACTTATGATATTTATAGATTTAATTGCCACGGGGTCCCGGGAATACCAAATATTTAAAATATTTATGATATCTATAAATTCCCGGAAATGCCAAATATTTATAGTATTTATAGTATTTATATATTTGGAGGCCCGAAATTTATAAATATTATAAATATTACAAATATCTATAACTTTTGTAATATTTGAGATATTTTTAATATCTATAATTTAATTGCAACGGGATCCCGGAAATGCCAAATATTTATAATATTTATGATATCTCAAATATGTATTAATTTAATAGCCACGGGATTCCGGGATTGCTAAATATTTATAACTTTTATGGGACACAGGATATCCGGAAAAAGACATTTTTTGTTTATAAGGACAAACACATCTTTCTTTTAATAAATCAGGCAGGTTTGGTAAGGGGCATTTAGTTTTCTGCCCGATTGCTTTTGTTGAGCTGTCGTTCTACTTCAGGCAGACGTTTTTCCTGAACGGATGTTATTCCCTAAGCAGGTGTTCTCTCCCTGAGCGGGCGTTCTTCCCCTAAGCGGGCGTTCTTCCCCTGAGCGGGCGTTCCCCACCAACATGTTATTATTATTGTTTGTCGTTTTATTTCTTTATCATTTTCATTCACGTATATTAGCTAAGACATTCATTAAAATTATCAGGGTCTTACAATCTCATCAGCATTCATATTAAAAAGGCAGGTCATAAGCCTTTAATTCATCACCCACAACTCCATTTATATTTGTTTATTGTCTTTTATCTTCTTTTGAGATTATATGAGGTTTATGATGTTTATTCTACTATTTTTTATGTATCTATTTTATTGGTGTTGTAGTTCATTGTCTTTCATGTGTTGTTCTTCCTTGATTTTCATCTCTATCAATCATATTTATTTATTCTCTATCTTTTTCATCCTCATTTTCACCAATATAATATAAGTGATCTTGGAAGGTGAAGATGAATGTATTCTTTTTGTTTGTGAATGAAATTCCATCTGCATCCTCCATTTATATATATTGATGTGGAATTTCATTCTCTTATCTTTTTCTTTCATTTTATTGCCCCAGCAATTTATATTTAAATACCTTTCAGTAATAATTTATAGCCGGTGCAAAATATACAATATCTGTTTTTCTTTCTATCTTTCTTGCGTCCACCATTTGCTCTTCATTTATTAGTTTCTTTGGTATCTTCTGCATTCATTCTTTAGGACACAAAAATTTAATTAATATTCATGATAAAATCTCTAACACAACTCTTCTTTTGAGTCTTCTTAACTTACAGCATTAATATAAATGGACGGTGAATTATTTGGTCACCTTTATTTTATTCTTTCCTTTGTCTTTCTTATATCTTTTACCAACATCAGGAACGCGGCCTCGATTTCCAATAAAGGGTTGACAGCATATTTTTAACCTAGGCTTTTATTATTTCCTTTCTATTTATTTTCATACGAATTCATAAGATACAAACAAAAGAGAAGGGAAACATATAGACCCACCATCACCATATTTGATTATCTTCTATTTGCCTTTTCTTATCTTTCATTCTTATCCGGCATTCTATTTTAATGTAGCTTCTTATCTTTGGAATAGAATGCCCGAAAAAAATCACTCGTCCATCTTTCCATTATGTCCTTCTCCTTTTTTGGCCCCTTTATCCCATCAGCATTAATATATATGGGCTGGCAAATATATTTAAAACCCTAAAGGGCCAGCCTAGTAATTCTTTATCATATTTTGTGTTTTCTTATCTTGGAATTCCATAATCCATTATTGAAAGGGCATTATACGCCATGTTTTTTGCTATTTTATTCTATCATTATCATTTAGATCTATTGGAATTACAGTAAGAAACATAAAAACCGTCGTTAATATTCATTGTCATCTATATCTTCTACACACATCATCATCATCATCATTCATTTTCCACCGTTCCTCTTTTCATTATTTTTCACCACTTTATCATTTTAGTTCTTGCATTAATAACCTATATTTTTATTGCTAATTTGATCTCGTTTACAATCATATCCTTGCCCTCTTATCAAAAACTATGTGTGAAATCTTTGTTTTTTATTAGGGACTACTTTTTTATTACAAATTATATCTGGTATCTTCTTAGGTTTACATTATACATCAGAAATTAATTCAGCATATTTTTATATGTTCTTTATTATTTGAGAACTATATTATGGATGGTCTTGACGTTATCTTCATTCTAAGGGTTCATCATTTGTCTTTCTTTCTATATTTCTACATCTTGGAAGAGCTATATCTTATGGTTCATATTTTTATAATCCAAATAATGGCAACAGCATTTATGGGTTATGTTTTACCTTGAGGACAAATGAGTTTATGGGGTCTTACAGTAATTACAAATTTATTATCTCCATTTCCATCTTTTATAGAATGGCTTTGTGGAGGAGACTATGTTTACAATCTTACATTGAAGAGGTTCTTTGTCTTTCATTTTCTAGTTCCATTTCTTCTTTGTGGCTTTCTTCTTTGTCATTTTTTAAATCTACATTTTCTATCTTCTAACCAATTAAGCAATTACACTAATAATAAAATAGTATTGTTCCCTTTCATTATTAGTAAAGATTTCTATGGAAATATATTAATTCTCTATCTATATCTTCTTCAAAATCATTTCGGTTTCTGTTTTTCTCACATCCATATAATGCATTAGAAGCATGTGGATTACTTACTCCTTTACATACAGTACCTGAATGGTATTTCTTATGCCAAAATGCTATGTTAAAAGCTGTGCCAAATAAAAATGCAGGATTCATTATATTGTTTATTTCTATCTTCATCTTATTTTACTTTATGAGAAGTCTTTCATTCTATTTTAAAATATTGTCACCAATAGATTGAATTGTTTTTATCTGTGCTTTTGGTTTCTTCTTCATTTTCTTTTATTTTGATAGGTGGTCGATTTCCTGTAGACAACCTTCTATCTTACGGTCGTATCTTGACATTACATTATTATTATCTTCTTACCTGTATCTTATGGATTCATTCTATTTTTCATTCTCATCATTTTTATTCATGGTAAAAGATATATTAAATAAAATTGATGATCATGCATTGTTTTTCCATCTCTTTGCCAAGCTCTAATACATGAAAAAAACTATAATAAGAAAAGCTTGACCAACGTATGATTATTATTGGTGAAAGCTATGTCATTTAATGAGAGATTTTCTATGAAACTTTCACCCCTTTATATTTTAATGAAGCGATATTATATTGTTATTATTGCAATTCTCTTGTGACAAATATCGCATCCACAAAGAATGAAATTACACTAGCCATTGACTTGGCCATCTAATATAAATAAAAGCTGGCCACCATTTGTAAATTACAGAATATGAATGGTGGATCAACCAAAATTAAAGAAGTGAATCATATAATTTTGATTGATGGTGTTTTCTTTCGTTTTTTATTCTAATTACGAAGTGATATTGAAATTAAAAGGGCATGAAATAATAAGGAAATGAAGTGAAAATGCATTATTAATGATTTCTTCATATTATAGCATTTTTCCCGGCTTTTGGCATCAATCTTATTGTTTTTATATATATTGCCAAAAGCCAATATTAAATATATGGAAACATACTTTAATAATTGAAAATAACTTACATGCCAAGGATTTTTCTCCTTGAAAAAAACGAAGTCTCTTTTTTCTATCTCTCAATCTTATAGTTCAATGATTGCAAATTTTAATTTATATGAATTGCAAGGTCATGAGCTAGCTTATAAGTTCTTATATTTTATGGGCTTGTTAATCTATTTTGGTCATCCTTTTTCATTACTTCTGGCGTACCACAACCCCATATTTTAAATCATCATATTGAATTTAATTTTGGTATTTTAACTTATTTATGGCCGCTGTAACCCCACAAACGAATAAAAAGTGTCCTTACGATTGAGCGGCCATAACTTATTAGATTAATTAATGGATGGTTCATGATTTATAAAAAGTCAATTAGACTATTAAATCATGAACAATAATAAATAAGAGAGAGAAATAAAAAATAGATGAGCGATATTTCTTTGTAATGAAGAAACTTGGAATACAAAATATCGCTAATAAAGAACAGAAATGAGGAGATTTTTATTAAGTGATTTCTGTATAGTAAAAATCCACCGGTTAGTCAATATATTTCACATCCTTTTTTTTGAAGAGATTTGTAAAATATAAATGATGGATTATGGGTGATTGGTCATTAATTTCTTTTTGAAAGAGATTATACATGAAATATATTTGTTTATTCTGTTTGTCTTTGTCTTTGTGTTTCGTTTCTTTTTTCTTTTCGTTATGAAAGTCCATGAATAAGAAATAAAGAAGTATAATGAAGGAATATGAATGATAATTTTAAAATGATAGATTAACCGTGACTATTCATGAAAATTAAAGGTGGAAATGGTGTCATGAAATTATATAAGATGTAAATGAAGGGGTGAACGTAAGAAAAACAAATGCTTCATAAATTTAAAGAAGGTTTCCTAAGCTATTATGAAGTTGTAAAAGGTCCCTTAGAAAAAGAAAACCATGAAAGAATGTTTGTTTTAGCTAGGATGGAATCTGTAAGTGATGAAAAGAAAAGATAGAGAGAGAAAATAAATATAAGAGAAGAACACATAAATATAGTTTAAATGATAAAAGCTGTCATATCTTAATTTTTCAATGTCTATATATAAATGAAATGGAAAGAAATTAGTTTTAATGTCTGGTATAATTTCAGTAAAGAAGATAACAGATATGGTGAATAAGAAATAGAAAGCCATGAATCCTATATTTTAATGAATGAGTTTAATGTGAGCAAAAGATAAATTAATATGAAGATAAAGACAAAAGAAAAGAAATTGATATTATTCGCCAATGGCATTTTCCACCTCAATTCTTTTATTTAATTCTTGCCTTTGGCGATCACTAATTATAATTCAACATCGTTCAATCTATTAATCTTTATCTGGTGCTTATTTTCCTATGCACATCTGCCACTAGCATTTTGTAATTATATGTGTTCTTTATTTTATTTTTTGTGGCTTCCCAGGGGATACAAGAACTAATATGAACGATAAGATTAATTTCTTTTGGTGGTCATTATTATGCTATTTTCTTAAGGAATTATTCCCGCCTATATACTTTTAACTCGTGGACTTCTCATAATTGATTATAATGAATGAGCGGGAATAATTTCATGACAACTTGTCTTTCATAATCTATTTCTTATTTATAATTCATTACACTTCATGATCAAAAGGCACTTTTTTTATTTGAGGTTATGGACACTTCTTATTAATGACATTACATTGAATTTCTGGGTTATGACTGCATTATTTTCTTCTTATCATATTAGAATAGCCGTTCACTTTCATATTAACACTTGGCTTTGTAAAAGTCTTTCATTCTATCTTCTTAGTTCTCGCCAATTCCTCATTCAAATATTGGGCCGGGGATTGAATCATTAGTACAAATGAAAATTCTACAGCTATAATGAAAATAATTTGCTAATTAAATAGCTATTTGTTTGCATGTCCAAATCTTTTCCACCATTAGCAAATTTATTCCTGATCTTTTATGAAAAATTTTTGTATTTTGGAAGAGCTTTATTGTAATTCATCTTAATTTTTCATAAGCTTCCAAAGATAATTCCATAAGCTAGGTCGTTCATTTCTTTCATATTCATTCTCATATTTTTTCATTCTATATTACTTTATTCTATTTGCATTAATTTGTAAAAGACATCCTGCATTAATATGATGAGTTTTGGATGACTTTCTATTCATTCATTGCCTGGTTTTTGCTATATGAAAAGCATTTGTTATTCACGGTTTCCCACTTCCTTTCATTTGGTCTTCTTCTCATTCATTCTTCTATTTTGTTCTCTCTCACATTCAATTTCATTCGCCTGTTCAATCATCATTTATAATCAGATATGTTGCTCTCATTCCTTTATTATTTGCATTGTTGGTTTTGGTCTTTTTCTATTTCATATTATATCTTAAGGGTCATTCTATTTATGGTCTTTCCTTATCTCTTCTTCTTTTAGGATTCTACAGGCACTTCATTATTATTGGCCAATAGATTTAATGGTTCATTGTTATTCTATTTTAATTTCTTGGCTATTTCCTCTATCTTTCATTTCTTAAAAACAATATACGCTCTTGAAATTTATAGGTTGCTCCCCGTCTATTTATTTTATATATCTTATTGTTTTTGGTGCTTTATAAGCTCTGGCATGGCAGCAAAAAGGATGGTTTCTTTCAGATAAAAGATGATGACAGATAAAGCCCAAAATTAAGAAGAATATGATGGTGAAAGATATTAAAATTATAGCCTAGCGGATGACCCTTGGCAAAAATACAATATAGATTGCCAAGTCATGGTTATAGATAATGGAATAGGTAATAATGAATGATCCAACATTAAAATTTATACTAACCTTTTCTTTAGTTTTAGTGTTGGGAATGAATGGTCTTTATCTGGGGGTTGTAGCTGGGGTTCTTACAATTTTATTCGTAACTTTCCAACATCAGGTTCTCCAGCTACAACCGTGTAACACCTTATGACTGATATTATCTTTTGTCTCTTTTTTATCAGTCATCATGGTGTTTATTGTCTAATATTGGTTCATTCACATCAATTTTCTTTATCATATCTTTGTCTTTTCACAATGAAAATTAATGATCATAACTTTTATTTCTTATCTATAATCATGATCACACAGTTTATTTTATATTCATGTGTGAGGTTAACGGCTAGTCCATTTATATTACTTGGTATTTTGTTTTATCTTTCGTACGTTTTCTTTGGTCGTCAAGGCTCCAATTTGAAAGAGATATTCTATCTTTATAATTTATGGGAGAATTTTCCATTAAATGACTTATGGAAATTCACTGATAATAATAAAATACGATGACCATTAATTTCCTCCACAAGCATTCTTTATTACCAAACAAAAAGGAAAATGTCAATAAATTAATGGTCATCCTCCATATATATAGAGACTAGCATGTTTATAATCGCTTTTTGACAGCGATCACATTTTTTCATAAAATTGGCAGGGAATTAATAAAGAATCATGAATTTTTCTAGAAAATCTCTTATTGAAAATTCATGAAAAAGAAAGAAAAGAAGTGAATGATCCAATATTTTCTATGGGTTAAGATATGAAAGGGGAAATATTGGTGAATGAACCTTGCAATCACATCCTAGATCTGGAGGTGAATGATAAGGGACAGATGTGATTGTAAGGGCTATAAAATTTATGATCACTTATTAAAAATCGCTTATTAATCCATAAATGTTATAGCATATTTACTATTCTGGAAATAAAATCCTTAAGTAATTTCAATAGTTTTTAATGCATTATTTATTATTACCACCTAAATTAAGTGGACTTGATATTTTCATGCTAAATTGATTCTAAATTGTATCCGGGGTCAAGTGCTAGGTCATTAACTATATTGGAAATCGCCAAAAGAGAAAGAAGTATAAATGGGCGATTTCCTCATATAAAAAGAATAAATGTTTGTGTCCCGTTTTTTTCTTTGTGTTTGTGTGTTTTTCCTTGTCGTTTTTTATCTGTGCTTTTTGTAAGTGAGGTCACCCTGGGAATCCATCCCCTTTATATAAGTGATCGATAGGCGGGATGGATTCCTGGTCACATCTGGGCGCTCGTGCTGATCGATGCAGCTGTCAGATGTACAGCGCGTTCGGCTTGAGTTGAGCGTGCTAGTGCGGGATGGAGAAATGCTTTGGACGTTTGACAATCTTTAGCACAGCTGTGCGCCTCATAGGGCGCATTCTTCCCAGCCACGGGGACTCCCCTCTCTCCTTCGGAGAGGAGAGACTGCCTACGGCAAGGACACGGCCAGGGCCCCTGGCCGGATTTAAGGGCTTACGCCCGACAGCCGGCCAGGGGCCCAAGCAAAGGGCTGGTTGCATTCGTGGTAGTGTTCGTGTCGTGGCTGTGATGGTAGTGGTGGTTGTTGTGGTTGTGGTTGTGGTTGTTGTTGTTGTTGTTGTTGTTGTTGTTGTTCTTGTTCTTGTTGTTGTTGTTGTTGTTGTTGTGGTTGTTGTTGTTTGTTGTGGTGGTTGTGGTTGTGGTTGTTGTGGTTGTTGTTGGTGTTGTGGTTGTTGTTGTGGTCGTTGTTGTTGTTGTTGTTGTTGTTGTTTGTGGTCCCTGCACCTAGGATGCTCATGGACATGCCCATGTGGGATGACTCTGGAAACCGCAACTTGGCTGCCACCCGACCTGACTCGGGTTTGACTCGAGTTCGGAATGCTCCCAATCCGGATGATGCCGCCTTGGATGATCTGCTTGGACGCCTTCGTGCGGCTGACGCCTCGATCGATCGGCTCCTTGGCGAAAATTAGGGTTTGCAGCGCTCCAACCTGCTGCTGATGAGATGCTGCTGATGGGTGGCAGCCGGCCAAGTGAGAGCTGATTTTTGATTATTTTCGGCCCTCCTTAATTTTGATAGCAAACAGGTGAGTGTCACTCACGTCACCGATGACTTTTGATGCTGGTCTCAACACTGTTGATTTTGACCGAGCTTTCCTCCTCTTATTTGACCATGTTTGGATGTCGCCGTTAGCAAAAAGGCTGACAGGCCTTGACAGCCTGACGGCTGATCACCTTCATCCAAGCCCAAGCCTCCTTTCTGAAAGAGCCACGTGCTCTAAGTATAGAAATGATCTCCAACAGGAGTCCGGCCTATGGCCGCAGGGCGGCGCTACTCACCCGAGTGCGTGTGAAAGAAAGAAAGAAAGAAAGAAAGAAAGTTGTTGTTGTTGTTGTTGTTGCTGTTGTTGTGTTGTTGTGGTTGTTGTTGTGTGTTGTTGTGGTTGAGGTTGCTCTTGTTGTGGTGGTCGTGGTGGTGGTTGTGGGTGTGGACGGGGACCCAGCAGCCACCCACGATGCAGACGAAGCACCCCGGTGCGGCACGCATTTCCAGCATTATTTGGGCCTATGTTGGGCCTACGTTGGGCCATGGCGACCCATCTTGAACAAATGGCAGAAGCAGAAAACACTGTAAAACACAGTATTCTGCAGGGGTCGGCTGGGGGGTCGGCGGCGGGGGCGGGACTTCCCTCTCTCCTTCGGAGAGGAGAGATGGCCTACGGCAAGGACACGGCCAGGTGGGGCCTCGTGGGCCCCTGGCCGGATTTAAGGGCTTACGCCCGACAGCCGGCCAGGGGCCCAAGCAAAGGGGAGGGGGGAGGGGGGCGTTGTTGTTGTCGTTGTTGTTGTTGGTGGTGGTGGTGGTGTGGTTGTGGTGGTTGTGGTTGTGGTTGTTGTTGCTGTTGTTGTTGTTGTGGTTGTGGTTGTTGTTTGTTTGTTTGTTTGTTTGTTTGTTTGTTAGTCCAGCAGCCGCCCACGATGCAGACGAAGCACCCCGGTGCGGCACGCATTTCCAGCATTATTTGGGCCTATGTTGGGCAATGATCACCCATCTTGAACCACAAAGCCGGAAAAATGGAAGAAGCGGAAAACACTGTAAAACACAGTATTCCTGGGGGGTCGACGGCTGGGGCGGTCACCCCCTCTCTCCTTCGGAGAGGAGAGATGGCCTACGGCAAGGACACGGCCAGGTGGGGCCCCTTGGGCCGCTGGCCGGATTTATGAGGCTTAGGCCTGACGGCCAAGACGCCGGCCTATTTGGGTTTGGGTATGTGCAGGGCTGGGTCCTGTCTCTCTCTCTCTCTCTCTCTCTTTTGAGACTTGGTGGGGCCTATTTGAGCAAAGTTAAGCTATCTGGTGCGCATCTTGGCCATAGGTTGGGCCAAGTTGAGCCCATGTGGTCTATGTTGGGCTCATCTTGGGCCCAAGTTGAGCCTGTGTTGGGCCTAGGTCGGCCTATGTTAGGCCTATGTTGGCCCATGTTGGTCTAGGTTGGGCCTACGTTGGCGTATGTTGGTTGGCCCTATGTTGAGCCATCTTGGAGGCTATGTTGGGGATATGTTGGCTATCTTGGGCCTATGTTGGGGATATGTTAGGCAACTTATGTGCCCAACACCCACGAAATGTCGATTAAGCCTGTCCGCGCGGCACGCGTAACCGACGCCACCGGCGCCCTGTTAGGCGAAAGTCGTGGCCGCCGAAGGCCACGAAACACGGTAAAAAAAACGATGTTTTCCACATCGCGCGCTAAAAAACTAGTAGATAACATAAATCTGTCGACCGGATTCGGGCGGGGGTCGGGCGGGGGTCGGGCGCAGGTCCACCAAAAGGGTCGGCGGCAGGGGCGGCGAGCGTATATAACCTTCGGTTACCAACCGAAGGCCTCCGGCAAGGGAACGTGCGCGTGGCCGGCGCCCGGATTTATGAGGCTTACGCCTGACAGCCGGGCGCCGGCCAAGTAGGGAGCAGGGAGAGGGTGTAGGCACAAGATATAGTAGCCTCCCCAACATATGCCCAACATAGCCTCCAAGATGGACCAAGATAGTGTCAACATATGCCAACATAGGGCCAACATACGCCATACGCCAACATATGCCCAACATAGTCTCGACCGAGGCCAACATAGGCTAACATAGGCCAACATATGCCCAACATAGGTTCAACATGGACACAAGATGTGCCCAACATAGAGCGCATGTGCCCAACTTGGGCGAACCTAGTGCTAAGATGCGCACCAGATGGCTGAACTTTACTCAATATAGGCACCACCAAGTCTTAAAAGGAGAGAGAGAGAGAGAGTACCCAACCCGAAGATCCAAGTGAGCCGCAGAAGGTGGGTGTGTGTAGGGATGGGTACTCTCTCTTTGTCTGTATCTTTCTCTGTTGCTTTCTCACGCTCTTTCTCCCTCTCCTCTCTTTGTCTGTATCTGTCTCTGTGTTCGTCTAGGTATTGGGGCTGACCGCCCGGGCGTATACCTGGTATACGCGGAAGTCGGGAGAGCCGTCTTGCGCGTGTCCTGCCGCCTCTCTCTCTCTGTCTCTCTCTTTCTCGCCTATGTTGGCCTTGGTGGGGCCTATATGGAGCAAAGTGAAATGCGCATCTTCGCCCTAGGTTGAGCCAAGTTGGGCCCATGTGGTCTATGTTGGGCACATCTAGGGCCCAAGTGGAGCCTACGTTGGGCCTAGGTTGGCCTATGTTAGGCCTATGTTGGCCGAGGTTGGGCGTATGTTGGCGTATGTTGGCCCCATGTTGGCATACGTTGGCCCTATGTTGAGCCATCTTGGAGGCTACGTTGGGGATATGTTGGCTATGTTGGGGAGATTTTAGGCAATTTATGTTCAAAAATATCTTCCGATACAACTTTTTACGATTTTTCCTTCCCGCAAAGCAAAAACCATGGAAAAGCCTACGTTTTTTAACATCTCCAAGATGAAATTCTCGGCCGCCGAGGGGCCAAAAACCCTGTAAAACACAGTGTTTTGCGTACCTCACACACACGAAACACTGTAAATTACATATAAATCTGTCGACCGGATTTAACCTGAGGTCGACACGGGGTCGGGCGGAGGTCGACCAAAAGGGTCGGCGGCAGGGGGCGCGCGCGTATATAACCTTCGGTTACCAACCGAAGGCCTCCGGCAAGGACACGGGCCCGTGGCCGGCGCCCGGCTTATGAGGCTTACGCCTGACAGCCGGGCGCCGGCCTATTTGGGTTTGGGTATGTGCAGGGCTGGGTCCTCTCTCTCTCTCTCTTTGAGATTTGGTGGGGCCTATATTGAGCCAAGTTAAGCTATCTGGTGCGCATCTTGGCCCTAGGTTGGGCCAAGTTGAGCCCATGTGAGCAGCGTTCTAAATTCACTCTTTCTTTTTTAGTCAGGGACCGGCGAAAAATCAGTGAACATAGTGATTTTAGCTGATGTTTGTAAGGTGTCCGTAAGGTTTGCCATAAGGATGTGCAGACTTGAACGATGCCGTAAGGCTACCGGAAGCGAAACTTGTCTATTTTGATTCTGTATCCTTTCTTGTTTTGCAACAACATATCAAATGTTACCATAGTGGACTTGCATACCTTCGCCGTAAGCACAACGTAAGAATAGCCATGCATACATGTGTCACCGTAAGCAAAACATAGATTAACGTAAGCTTTGCGTAAGGCCTACCGTAAGGTTTGATTTCTCGGCAAGAAAAGACAACGCAATTTTGAACACCGCTCATGTGGTCTATGTTGGGCACATCTTGGGCCCAAGTTGCGCCTATGTTGGGCCTAGGTTGGCCTATGTTAGGCCTATGTTGGCCAAGGTTGGGCCTATGTTGGCGTATGTTGGCCCCATGTTGGCCTATGTTGGCCCTATGTTGAGCGATCTTGGAGGCTATGTTGGACATATGTTGGCTATCTTGGGCCTATGTTGGGGATATGTTAGGCAACTTATGTGCCCAACACCCACGAAATGTCGATTAAGCCTGTCCCCGCGGCACGCGTAACCGACACCACCGGCGCCCTGTTAGGCGAAAGTCGTATCCGCCGAAGGCCACGAAACACTGTAAAAAACGATGTTTTTGAACATTTTTTGAACATCCTGCGCCAGATACATATAAATCTGTCGACCGGATTTAATAATTAACCTGAGGTCGGGCGGAGGTATACCGCGGGGGTCCAACAAAAGGGTCGGCGGCAGGGGGCGCGAGCATATATAACCTTCGGTTACCAACCGAAGGCCTCCGGCAAGGACACGGGCCCGTGGCCGGCGCCCGGCTTATGAGGCTTACGCCTGACAGCCGGGCGCCGGCCAATTTGGGTTTGGGTGTGTGCAGGGCTGGGTCCTCTCTCTCTCGGCTATTTGTGGGCGGAGGGGCATCGTGAATGGACTAGACAGATCCAGAACAATGAGGTTCCACCGTACCGTGTGCCGGATCCGGTGATGCCATTAGATCCTCAAAACCCGACGATTATGTTGTAGTCAGCAGGATTGTGAGAACGTGGCCGCGCGCACGAATCGCTGAAAAAGTGCGTCGATTGCGTCGTCCCGGCGGTCGATTCTGGCGATTCTCAACTTCTCTTGCTCGGATTCTTTTCCTTATCATCCATCCAGTGCACTCCGGCAGAACAGAAAACACGCTGAAGTACTCGACAGTGCAATGTAGCGGGACAATTTAACTTGCAGTGCTCGGATCGCGTGCATCCGAGAATCCCATTCCAACCTGAAGTTTACATGGAATCAAAAAAGCTTCTGGCTTGGTTTTGCTTCACGGTTTCCGATATATTTGGGTCTGATGCCATCCTGCCACACTCTTCCTAAACACCAAAGTCACACCTTGCCGGCCACCAAAGGGCCACCATTGCCTCTCGACTACGTCGAGAAGTTCCCTTGGCGACACTGCTGACGCGTTGGGCACGGGATCTCTGCGAATCGGGCAGTGAGTTTCCGTGGGCAGAACATGTGAGGCATTGTGATGTGAATTGACGTATTTGTTTGGCTGCTAACTTCAAGGCTTCATGATTTGCGCATGCCCTTAAAATCAGATTCAACCCACAATACATGAATGTCGGGATCATGTCCAAAGCTCATTCTTTTTCGCTTCAATAACAACGACACAGAAGTACAGCAAGTATCGCTGATAGTACAGGGCCTTGCTCCTCATGATGATACATGTAAATTGGAACTATTCGAGGCGTGCCATACCAACAAACCAAAAGTTGTTGAACGATTGCTTCAACAAGGGCTCCCAAACCCAAGGGCTTTGACGGTTGCCGCTGAAAGAGGCCACTTGGAAGTTGCGCGTTTGTTGATCGAGGCTGTAGCTAACCCAGATGCAGCAACAACTTATGGGAAAACGGCTTTTATCAGTGCCGCCTGGCACGGCCACGTGGATGTTGTGCGCTTGTTGCTCGAGGCTCGAGCTGACACATATGCAGCAGCATATGGGGCAACGGCTGTGATGATGGCCGCCGAGGAAGGCCATTTGGAAGTTGTGCGCTTGTTGCTCGAGGAGAGATGCTGGAGACTGGCAGCTCAGGCTCTGGCCGTGTTTGTCTGTTTGGGCGCCTCGGATAAAGTCAACTCCGCAGTAGCGTCCTTGTTCCTAGTAGCGAGGCCAGGAGAGTCCTTGCTCCTAGTAGATCTAGTAATCTAGTAGGTAGGTTCAGACCACACCCTCCTCCACCACCAGTGACACCTGTGTCTTCCGTCTCGGCCTACTAGGAGCAAGGACGTTACTAGGGGCTTGGCCTTACTACTAGGAGCCAGGCGCTACTAGGGGCTTCTGGCCTCACTGCTAGGAGCAAGGACGCTACTAGGGGGGTCCTGGTTTGAGTCTCTCTCTCTAGTCACCGGTGAACCCCGGGTCCTCTGGCTCGTAGACAATAACCCGTTCTCTCACCTCCGGCTCCCAGCGATTTCCTTCGCCACGGCTTTCCACAATCTAATTCGACACCAAAAATCGCCCTAAAGACGGCCTCCCCGTACGCCCCCAGGCTCTCTAACGTCGCTTTCGGAACCCGTAAAACAAGTCTGTAAAGCAGCGTCGAGCACACCCTGTCTTCCGCTTTCGGACCCTCAGCAACGCTTCAAGCCGCCTGCTGTGACGGCAACGCCTCAAAAGCCTCGAAGACGCCGTTCTCTCACCTCCCACGCATGCCCTCGGTTGCCTTCTCTGGCGCGCGCCCCCTTCAACCGGCGGGGTCGGCGGATATATATATATATATATATAAATAATATGAATATATAATATAATATGAATATAAATATGTCCTTTTTTAACTGCCTAATGTCCGTTTGACATCCTTCCTTCCTCTCTCCAAAGACCTCTCTGAGGCTCTGGGGATCGTTCATCTCGGGTTTGTCGGTCTTCGCCCTGAGCATTTGGGAGTCCTATTTCGGCGCCATCGCCTTCGTCTTGGTGCTTTCGCTCGGAGACACTGGGCGTCTTCCAGTCGGTTTTGTGTCTTTTCCCTTTAGACTTAGTTCAGCTACTAGATACTAGGATAGCTTCTAGGTAGGACGCAGGAGAGCCCACGCTTCAAGGAAGCTCCCAGGGAAACTTGGCATTTTCTTGCAAGGATACAATTTGGTCGCCGACGCTTTATGAATTCTCCACCATGGCTGCCATTGAGGGCAAGGAGTTGAATTGAAGTATGCTTCTCTTGTGCATTCTTGTTTCGACTTGTAAGAGGTACTGACTGACGCGGGAGTGATGGTTATTCTGTGTTCTGAAGGGATAAATATTAAAAAACAACAAGAGCATTCAATGAGCACTTGTTTTAAGCTCTCTATATTACATACATATAATATGTGTGTATTAATTGTTTGCATGTTTTCTTTGTTTGCGCGTTCTTGTTGACGTTCGTCTTAGGCCACAAGGCTCCCCGGATATTATTTTTATGTCTTCAACTCGAAGGTTTCTTCAAGATGTGACAGAGAGAAAGAAAGATAAAAGAACGGATCGGAACAAGAGAAAGGTCTCTAGAGGAACAACCAAGACAAACATACATGACATAATTATACAGTAGACTTTGTCTTTCAAAATTTCTTCATGTTTCTTCGATTCTAGAGTCCGAAGGTTCGAGTTTCAAGAGAGCAAAACTATGGGAGGACAAGTGCGTTGGCTCGTAAGGGACTCATAAGGAGTGGCAGACACTGTGGTTGTTCTTGAACAAGTCTTGATCGTTGCAAGCACTAACCGAATGCAAGCCCTTGTGCTGCTTTTGATTGATGTACTGCACAACGTGAGAAGGGGTGTGAACGTCCTTTTCCAAGACAAAGAGTTTGAAATAAAGGAAACGCCGGAGGGCATAGCTTAGATTCTGACTTAAGCCTGTACATGAATGGCAGAACTTTGCCATGCAAGTTGGCAAACATCAGTGACAGCAAGGTGTAAATCTGAAGCTTACCGACTCGATTCAGATATGGCCCACAATGAATGCCTCTCAGTCCCAACGCCATCTGAGTGAGCCAAGAGGTAGTGCAAACTGCATTGACACACGTGCCGTTGCCCACGCTCCAGTTGCTCAATCAAGCCCAACTGGACAGAGTTGGAGGCCATCGCTCCTAGGTTCGAGGGCCATCTCTGAGACAGGATCGCTCTTAGGTTGGAGGCCATCGCTCCTGGGTTCGAGGCCATCGTGGTTGGAGGTCATTGCTGGTAGGTTGGAGGCGATCGCTACTAGTGGAGGCCATCGCTCTTGGGTTGGAGGCCATTGCCTTTTGGTGCTTGCCTGTGATGTTTCAGAAATCAAAGTTCTTGGTTTGACGCGCCCTTCCCCCGCCTAATTCAGCAGCGACCAAAACCTCTCATGCTAATGTAAGATGCCTTCGCAAAAGGCAAACACACAACACAAGATGATACAGTAGGGGGCCGTGCTGGGTGGAAAAAATCCATGGCGTTTGACCCAAGACTTTATCCGGGTGCCAGCCTCTGAGCTACCTAACAAGGGGGGTTGTCCCTTAAAATAATCCACCCAAGTAATTAGGTGGCATGGTTTGAGGGTCAGTGACTTGAAATTATCCAGTAGTCACGTTTTGCATTTCCTTGGATTTTATCCAACCATGGGCCTCTTATCAAGTGGGCTTTGTTCCTTGGCTTATCCAGTGTCCCTACTCGACCTTTTTGACATCCAAGGGTTGCTAAGGAAGCGAAGGGCCAAAACAAGCATCCAGCACCACTGGAACAAAACAACGCCCAACTTGAAAGTGCAAAAAAGAGTTTTTGGCACTTTCCTTGTTTCCCTATCTTCATTTGCCTGACATGTGCCAACACACTGATCAACCAGGCAAGTTGGGCGTGGGATGGGAACTCATGGTTGACCATTTGGACGTCCGGCGTTTCAAAATTGTCAATGTGCAGTGTTGATGTGTTTTGTTTTTTAACTTTTGAAACCTCAGCCCCTCAAATATATCTACGTGATCTGGCTGAGAAAGGGTCAATCCCCCAAAAAACCCTGTACAGACCCTAGGTCCCAGTACAACGGGGTATACAAGATGCGTGAAAGCCTGCAACAGTGGCTTTGTTTTGCACAGAATGCAGCGCGTAGGGGCCAAAATTGTTGCGAAAGAAGTGTGCAACAGTTTTGAGTGGGCAAAAGAAGAGCCCTTTAGAACACAATTCTCACTTGGATTTCAACAATGTTTGGTAATCGGTGTGAATGTGTGCTCCTGCCAGGAGGGCATGTACCTTGCCATCACGATGGCACCAATGTATTTGGCAGCTTTGCCTGTTGGAATCATCTCAGGCCTCAATTGGTTTCGCCGCCTCCGCCACAATGTGTATTGCAGCTTATCAAAGGTTTTCCAACCTATTAGCGCGATGGCCTCCGACCATGTCCGACCTACTAGCGATGGCCGCCAACATAATAGCGACGGCCTGCAATTACATTTGTTACAGGTGTTCCTTTGCTTGTTTACAGCACAGGCTGGTGCCTCGCAACCTTTTGCCCACAGAATGTGCCGGCCGAGGAGTCAAAGGGAACATTGCTGAATATTTTTTCCACACCCATAGTTGAGAGCATCATGTACAATTATGTACATGAAATGTAATTATGATGTACCTGGTGCCTTGTTGGCCTTCATGAATCTGATAGGAGAGGCGCTCGCAATTGATGTGGCTCATCATAGGCGTGACAGGCGGCAAGGGTTTGTCAGATTCTTTGATAGACTTGTGGTTTTGAGTGTTTAGACGAAACGTTTTCTGGTAGCTGCTCCATGCGTTTCTCATTTCGTGGAGTTGGAGGTTTCATTTCCCCAGTTGCCTTGTGGATCTTCCAAAAGCGTTTGATCTTGCCGGAGGACTCGACAAACGATGCGACTGTATAAACATTGGTTTGTGTACGGTTCTTGTCCGGAATATGTGCCATTCCAAAATGACTCAGCATAGGCAAAAACGGTCCTGCATGAATGTATACATCATCGTGCCATTTAGAGTGTCCAGATTCAGGGGCCAACTGAAGGCTCTGAAAAGAAAGAATAAGTGGAACCCGGCTCAGGCTACTGACAAAACCAGACACTTGTGTTGCTCACATGCAAAATCCAACGTGCATGCAGAAATGCCGTCGAGCGTCACAGAATTGATATAGAAATAAATATACTTGTACAAATATATATATATACATATCTAGGACAACTGCAAAGCACAGCTGCAAAACGTATATATTACTATATGGATTACTGTACTGTATATGGAAACACCCAAACGATTTGAACACCCTCAGAAGGGATTTGCATCCATTCTTTTTGTGCTGGCTCGCGATGCGTGTTCGGGTTACGGCGTTGCTTTTTGCAAAGGCAAGCGCACTAGAATGATAAAATGCCAAGGCACAAAGGCCGGTAAAACGGTATATTTGCAGATTTAGAAATTCTCTTGACCATTTATAATCTATCCGCCCGCAGAAGTACTGAAGTACAACCTCTCAAGAGCCAGCTTAGCTGTTTTTGTGTTGCCGTGCAATCTCAGTTGCAGTTCTTCAGTTTGTGGACGGATTTACAAATCCTGCTTCTAGGACGAGCTCCATGCAGAGAAGGCACAAGCGGCCACAAGTTTCTGTCTAAGCCCATGCGATGAGTGAAGTGCATTCTGTGGATCTTGCCAGGAGCCAGAAGACGATGGCGAGGGGGAGATTCGACAGACCCGGAGGTGAATTTCCGAAAGGAAAAACATGCTTGCATCCTTTTTGCTAGTAGGTTTGAGGCTATCGCTATTAGGTTCATTTTCCTTTTTGCATCATTTGTTCTGCAACTGCAACCGCTACTGCAAGGTCCTAGATCTTGAGAGTCCCCAAACGAAATACCCGGTGTTTTTTGCATGCTGCTATTTGTTTGGATGATGTCACACAAGGTGATTTGGTTTGTACAGAACAAAAAGCAAACATAAGGTGGAGTTGAGGCCCTTTGATAAGGCCCCTTCAAAGAAAGATGCCTGGTTGTGCGTTTGATTCATATAAAGGTTTGTGTTTTAACCAAACAAAGGCATTCCTTGGCGTCAGAAGGGTCTTAGGGCGGGTTGGAGTGCTGAACATGAAAGGCTCCGAGACTCCGGCGATGTCGGCGCATCTCCATCTCCGCATTCCCCGCAAAAGGCCTGATCGAAGGAGTCCGAATATGTTATGCTTTGTGAAAGCTTTATGAATCACCGGAAGACCTAACCTGTTTGGGGGAAGAGGCCATGAAGCAATGATGCTGCTCGTATGTGTTTTTAGCATCGAAATGTTCCTGATATTTCATAAATTTTCATACTTCAACTGTGAGTCAACACTGCGCCAGGCGGGACAGTGTTCCGATGCACAAGAGCCAGTGTTTGTAATCGGACGACCTGTTGAAGATGGAGAGCTTTAGAGAGCTGTAGAAGGCTCCGACAAAGAGTTGGAGCTGAAAAGGGCTCCGACAACAATCGTGAAAAAGAGCACATCGCAACGAGTTTGCGTCTACTGCAATGCTGTTGATTTCTATATATTTCTATGAAAGTCTATTCTTTCAATTATCATTTCAGATGTCAAACCAAGCTTGATCGTGAATGGCAATGTGAAAACACCGTTTGTAGAGAAAGGGACCTCATGCCAAGGTGAAGCTCGACAAAAAGTACCAGACAGCGGACTGGAGGGAGCGACCACTGCCGCAGGAGAAGAGATTGGGAGAACACGTTCCTTCTTCTCCCAAGGTTTGAGACATTCTTCCTCTTTCTGTTTCTAATAGCGATGGCCTCCAACCTACTATTGTCTTTTTGGTTTCCGGTGAAGCACTATGAAGTGTCCCGATTTGATTCAACCGGCTAGGAAATGATCCACTATGCCCGAGCATGTAGCTTACAGATGTCAGAACTGCCATTATGACAGCAGCACTTCCCAGATGACCTGGGCTGTGATGATTTGAGTATCGCTTACGGCAATCTGCCATGACATGTGTCACATTGAATCACTATGATTTTTACTAGAGTTTTGTTTTTGTGAACGGTTCTTTGGATTAAGACCAAGGAGATTCCAAGAAACGGCGACTTTAGCACTGCATGCCTTTGCTAGAGTTGTTTTTGGTTCAAAGAACCCGCAGTTTGTCGGAAGAAAAAGAATGGAACAAGAAAAGACAACAAATATAAATAATCAAGCTGAATATTGAACATGAAGGATATTTCAGGGTTTTTGAACCAAGGCGGACACTCACTACTTGCTTTTTTGCCCCCTGGCTTTGATTGACATAAAGAAAGTCCGCTCGGATAAAGGTAGCCTTTGTTTGCCGAGAGATGCTTTTTGTATATGTAACAGATGGTATAATATGTTATGTCGAAGGTTTTCTTTAGACCGCATTGCAGGCTATGACTGTCTCAAAAATGCACTTTTGGCGCAGAGTGGCATGGAGTGTTCCTCAGAGTCTTATACTATTCGACATGGTGTCCCTTTGCAACACTGCATCTTCCTTCCCAATACCATTCCCATTCGGAGGCCTCTACTAGTGGCGTAAACCTCGGAATTGCAGTGCCACTGGGCAGAAAGAGGATTGTACAAGATTCCAGAGAACTTACTAAGCTTTAATGAAACAAAACCTGGGAGGAGGTTCTAAAGTGTCAACTTAATTTTGTCAAGCTGATGTCGAGGTTTTTTATTCATGCAAAAACAAATTCCATCTATTTGTCTCACTCGATTCGCTCCAAGGTTGGAAAGCGGAGACCTACAAGCCACAGAAGAGGGAGTCCAGGGCTTGGCCGAGAAAAAGGATGAACACGCAAAATGACGAATTCTTATTGATAGTCGGGGGTAGGGTGCTAGTAGAGGGAAGAGGTAGTAGCAAGGTAGGTAGCTAGTAGTTTAAGTAGCTACTACCGACAGGACACAGGATAGCACCGGCACTATTCATGTCATGTGGTTCCTGGATTTTTAGGGAAACTCATCTAATTCGTTGAGTACCTTTGATTTGATGGCACAGATAAGATTGAAGCCCTGCAAAATCAATAGTCATTGAAGGCGAGAAGATAGAGAAACAAATTAGAGTTCACCACGTTTGGTCTTGCTTTATCGAGGTGCAAACCCTGCAGGCCACGATGCAGAAGAGCCTGGGGACCTTTCGGGAGCTTCGGGGGTGTGGCAAAAAGGAAACAAACGAAAGGTCCTTTAAGAACGAACACATGCTACTAGGAACAAGTGCATCGCTAGTAGTAACAAGTGCCTTACTAGTAGTAACAAGAAGCTACTAGGAACAAGTGCCACGCTAGTAGTAACAAGTGCCTTACTAGTAGTAACAAGAAGAATTTAATTGGAATTGTAATTACTAGCAAAGGAATCTACTAGGTCCTTTAAGAACGAACACATTCTTAAGAAAATGGTCCTTTAAAAAGAACGAAAGACACGTTTCAACTAAAAAGGAAAAACAAAAGAAACAACCAACATATATAGAAGCTACTAGTAACAAAGGGCATCGCTACTAGGAGCAAGGACGCTACTAGGGGCTCCTGGCATCCCTACTAGGAGCAAGAAGCTATTAGGAACACACAATATATATAAAGATCATGCTTGGCACGATGAGGTGCTGCGCTCTGTGGACAAGCTTACCACGAAGCTCCGCTGGATGCTGGACAGCTAGTCGGTTTCCCTGCTTTTGCCTGAAAATGACACTTCCGTGCAAACAACATGATTGCAACACATATTGTAGTAACAAGAAGCTACTAGGGGCTCCTGGCATCGCCACTAGGAGCAAGGACGCTACTAGGGGCTCCTGGGCTTACTACCTGGAACAAGAAGCTATTTCACTCAGATTTTCAAATCCTTTTCTTTGCAGCAAAAGCAGCTGAGCTGTAGGCGATGTCCCTTTGTGAGCGCTTTGGCTCCAAACAACGACCCTTGGACGCCAAACAGATGAATGCCCTCAAGGCCACTCTTGGACATTGGCGGTCGCTCGCATTCTTGTTGGAAAAAGATCCTCTTTCTTCGATCTATTTCTTGCTATAGGTTAACAGACATACAAAAATGCTTCTTGTTACTACAGGTGAAACGATTCCCAAAGAAGCTTTGGTCGTTACTAGAAAGCGTTCTTGCTTTTGGGGGTTTTCTCATTCCACTTAGCCCGTGGTAAACTTCCACGGTTCCTTCGCGGCAAGAAATCCACCACTTCAGGTGCAAATGTGCGTCACTAGCGAAGCAAAAGCAACCACTTTCCTGCTGTAAGAGGCTACCACTCAACTAGAGGTAGCTGGAAGCTACAAGTAACAAGGGCATCGCTACTAGTAACAAGGGCATTACTACTAGGAACAAGAAGCTACTAGGAACAAGGGCATCGCAACTAGTACTATGTTTGCCAGCATCGATTTAAGCCAGCACCAGCCTACCAACTTCAGTGGTGGGGAATCACGGCTTCGCCACTGAAGAGTTCCTTTCGACAATGTGCATTCGCAGCCCTTGGAATTTCTTGTTCTTCCTAACATTGTCATCGTGAGTTTGCAATATGTTCATGGGTTTTCATAAGATTGTCATCGATTGTCATAACATGTTTATTGTATTGTTTAAAGTAACATATTCATTGGTGTTCACATTGTTTTAACATGATTGTTAGTAACATGTTCATCGGTTTCATGACATTGTCCTTGGCTTCAGCTCGGCATTGTCGGTGTCGTCTTTGCCCCTGTGTCCAAACATCATGTTCGTTATTTTCGCATCTCGGAATCTCTGACTTCTCTTCGTCTCCATGGTATTCGCCTCACCTTCTCCTCGCTGCGTGAAACAATTCAAACAACCATTGGACTTTCTGGGTGTTTACAAATAGTTAGAGAACGCTAAAGAAGCAAACGAAAACGTTTTTCGTCTTTCGAAAACACAGGGCCGCGGTGGGCCGCGACTCACGCACCCTACCTTGTTTTCCTCCTGCTCTGTCCTTCCCGTTGTTTCTGTTGTTTGTCTCCTTTTTTTGTTTGTTTTTTCTGCGAAAGAAGGCATAGGAATTTGCAAGCACAGATGCTCTACCACACGACTATGGGTCAAAACATGTCAAAGCAAGCAGTGTGAGGACAGTGGTGATGCCACTTCACCGGCACTATCGCCATGGTTCAGCGCTATCGCTTCGCCATGCTTTTCTATTCTTGCCTTGCATTTTGCTTATCTTGCTTTGGCTTGCCTACCTTCGTACAGTGCCACGACTTTCTCGCATCCGAAAACAGAAACATGAGCAGAGATGGAAGACGATCCAACCATATGAGTGTTCACAACATTCAGTCATGAAACTGCACTTGGCAATGATTTCGTCATGCAAATTACATGGCAATCATTTATATAATGAGTCATGTAACATGTAGTTTACCGAACTGCCTCTACAGCCGGAGGCCATCGCGGAGTGGAGGGATTGTTTGGCTAGAAACATTGACGAGCCGCCTGGCATGATTGGATCACCGTCATGAGGTAACTTCACCGACTTCAATTGTGAAACATTGTGAAACATTGTGAAACTTCACATCATGAACTTCCCACTTGGTCTTTTTCCAGGTCATTAAACTTCATAGCACCAGATGCATGTCTTTGGCGCATTTGCCTCGCCATGCCAACTTCGTCCCTTGGAACAACGACATGTTGCAGTGCGAACTTGAGAATTGAGAATGCTTGTTAATTGCACATGTTTCATTGAAAAAGAGGGATTGATTAGATTTGATTAGGATCTGTTGGGCCGCCATGATGTCAGTTTTTTTGGCCTTCGTGCGCCTACCTCTGATGCTGTTCTTCTGGCAGGCCAGTCAAGCTCCGCAGCACTTGCAATCCTTTGCCCACGACATTGCAGCAGCATGCGCAAGAGGCATGGCGGCGTAGTGCATGTCGAAAAGGTTTAAGGTGTTGATTCAAAATCACTCAAACGCGCTGAAACTTCACAGCTGAGTGAGATCGAGGTCGTAGATATCATCGTGAAGTGCTTACAAGGACAAACTCCAGCAGAATTGCTTGCAGCAGAGCCTTGGATTTATTCTGACTAGGCTTGGCAGCCAACAAGAGTGCCTAAGTGATTGACGTGACTGACATAGGGATTCAAGTGAGTATAAAGAAGGTAGGGTCCTCTTTCTACAAAACTGCAGCTCTGTAACTCAAGATGCTGCCGCGACTCGCAGCACGCCTTGCCCCGGTTGCCCGGGTGCGGCCTCATGTCGCGGTGCTTCGGTTGCAGACGCGATGCTTTGCACATCCTACGAACACGCATTTGATGCTCGACAGCGAAGAGCTTCCGCCAGCTTCCGAGAAGCCCATGTACAAGAATGAGTTTGTGCTGAAAAGCCCCAAGGAATATGAAGAGGAAATGAAGAAAGCCGTCAGGGCTCCTGTGGTGCACGACACCTCACAACTCATGGAGACTTCAGGCGATCCTCACCAATGTTTTGGCATGGGAGTCACCAGGCAATATCATTACGACTCTGTGCGTGAGCCAACCTTCCCAAGAAAGCCGGACCTCTCCAAAGGTGAGCTCGCTGCTGGTGCTACTCTCACACGAACCGACGTTTGGCACGATCCCAAAGAGCCAGCCATTGTGTCAGTTGCAAAGTTTTCTCCAGAAAACTTCCGCCCAGTTGGCCTGGCCGAGAATGCTCCAATGCCAACAACCACGGTTCCTGAAGGGGCTTTGGACTTCCGAGCCAATCGCCTTCCCATCGGCCATGCAGATCGTCGTCCTTATGTGTACTTCATGACTGCAGTGAGTGCGGCTATTGCAGCCTCCATCATCCGAGCGGTTGCTTGCAAGCTGATCCTCACCTTGTGGCCCACCAAAGATGTTTTTGCTGCTGGCGTTGTGGAGGCCGACTTGCGCCCCATTCGGCTTGGGCAGAACTTCACGGTCAAGTGGCGCTCCAAGCCAGTCTTCATCCGCAAGCGCACACCGAACCAAATTGCAGCTGCCAAGAAGGATGATGTGATTGCTCCATCAATGCGTGATCCAGCTACAGATGCAGAGAGGTGCAAACGCCCTGAGTGGTTGATTTGCATTGGTGTGTGTACGCATTTGGGCTGCATCCCACAGCCTGATGCCGGAAACTATGGTGGCTACTTCTGCCCATGCCATGGATCACACTATGACTTTGCTGGCCGCATGCGACAAGGACCTGCACCGAAGAACCTGGAGTTGCCCCCTTACCAGTTCCTTGACGACAACACCGTGAAGCTTGGCTGAGTAGCCTTGGCTGCTTGGTAGTGAGGTCCTTCAATTTTTTTGATGGCGTGGGTCTCACTGAGCGTCGGTACACGCAGCATAGAAAAAGGACCTAGAGAGCGCGGCAGCATCATGTGTTTCAATATATAATAGCGAGGCAATATTTGATAATATTTGTATGCTAATGTTATCAAGTTGCAACTGGCCTGAGACTTTGCCAAGGATCCTAAAACGCCTCATATAACCGCTGA
Source organism: Durusdinium trenchii (assembly GCA_963970005.1). Classification (NCBI taxonomy): domain Eukaryota; class Dinophyceae; order Suessiales; family Symbiodiniaceae; genus Durusdinium; species Durusdinium trenchii. The sequence goes on from CAXAMN010028739.1 coordinate 480,868, forward strand.
TTCGCCTCCCCGTGTGAGCCCAAGCTGGAGTGTCAATGACGCCGCTTCAGTCAGAGCAGCCCGAGCTGCCTACGTTCGCTGACTTTGCACACTCTTGGAACAAGCTTTTGGGCATTTTGAAGAATGCAACATTATGAGATGCAGTCTTATGCCTACCTTGCCCTACCCATCCTACCCCATAGTGACTATCGTGCTGAACATGTGAGTGAATTCGGGAGGTGAAGTGGAAGCAGACGTTCCCGTGCTTCGGGAGGTTGAGGCCAGAGCGGACGGACCTGGAGGGACCTGAAAGGAGCCCGATGAACGGCTCACAGCACGTTTTTTAAAGCCCGTGGCCCTGTTAATCAAGCAGGCGCCTACTTAATTAAGTAAGGGAAAACGCACCTAGCTACTTAAGCTACTAGTAACTGGACGCAGGATAGCTCAAGCTTCTTCAAAGAAGCTGCCCCCCCGCCTGAGGGTGGGAGAAGCTTCCTTGAACAAGCGCTTGGAAAACCTGTAGTTGATGTCAATGAATGCAATGAACATCAAGGGACTAAGTTGCGTTCATTTGCATACAAGAAAAGCAGCACAGAAGCCTAATTTGGAGCCCGATTGATACCTCCTACAAAGGAGGGAAAGCGTACTGGAAAGTTGCAGGGAGATACAGGGAGTAGGGCGCTTGCTAACTAGGAGAGAGCCTTATAATTAGGCTTTGGTTGTCACTGTCCCTACCCATTCTTGAACGTCAGAGGGTGCTTTTTGTAAGGGCCTCTTGAACCACGTGGATGCTGGAAAAGACTTGAGGCAGAGACATCCTGGAAGATTGGTGAGTGGCCCTTGCGCTGGTGGACTCAGAAGTGTATGGACACATAAAGAAAAGTAGGACCTTTCAGTAATGTGCTTGCCACCAAGTAGCCCATACGAATACAGTCCCAGAACTAATATTTTAGGTTGGAGGCCATCGCTAGTTAGCTTGGAGGCCATTGCTATTGGG
>CAXAMN010028739.1:488453-524077 GCA_963970005.1 Durusdinium trenchii
CAAAACTAAATTTAAATGAATCTATTCGCTTTTGACGTACTCCAGTGTTGAAATTGATTGCAATGGCGAAAATTTGAATTTTCTACAAGAAGCTACTAGGAACAAGTGCCACGCTAGTAGTAACAAGTGCCTTACTAGTAGTAACAAGGACGCTACTAGGAACAAGACAACGATCAGCCTAGAGTCTCAGGAACGGAGAAACAAAAACAGTTATCAAGCGACTGGTGAGTGCTTGCTTGACCAAAAAGAAACACGCAAAAGGCCAGGTCTGGTAGATGTTGTTTTACTATCATTCAAACCTTAAAACATGAAACGGCTTGTTATGAGCCTGTGATTTTTTTGCTCACAAGGTATCTCATGTGGGGAGTTGTTGCTCTCCTCTTTATTCTGAGCTTTGGGCTTGCCACTTTCAACAGGCCTTTGCATCAGAAATTGAACAAGTGAAAAACCTGACACAACTCAAAATGAAGTCTAGACTACTCCACTCCACAGACTTTGGTTAGTCATGCAGACTCAAAAGCACTTAAGAAAAGTAAATAGGCTCACACACACACAATGCTCAACAACTTGACCAAGCAATTCTTTTACACATCCATACTACTTTGATCCTTTGGACTAGTTTGGACATGATTGAGTTTTGGGAGTTATAAGTCTTAAGGATTATATATTATTGATTTGTCAGCATCACTCATGAACCGAGATTGCATTCCAAAAGCGTTGTTATTCACCAAGTGTTTTCTCCATTTGCATTTCAGGAATTGGTTTTTGATTGGTCTCCAACTGCTAGACGTTTATTCACTACAATGGTATATTTTTTGGTGTTGTTGTTCTCAAATGTTTCCACCGTGTATTGGCAGGTAGGTATCGGGGTAGGTACTTTATATCGTGTAAGGCTACAGTGTTCTAAACCGCGTCTAGGTCCTCGATCCATATAGACAAGAGCACAGTTTCCCTAGCCTTGTGCAAAAGCTTCATGATAGAACACTTTGTCTTGCAGCAGCAAGGTCCTCCCACATTCATGTTCTGTTACTCAAGTCTTCTCCTTTCACAAGTCTAAATCTTTATGACACTTCAAACGGCATTTGCTTTGATCAGCAACAAATCTTTTTCATTCCCAAGTCTTGTTCAAAAGGTCTCTGCCTTTCGAAGGTCTTCTTGATTCTTTCACAAGAGTTTGTCTGAAAATAGGCTTATCCTTCATGAGAAGGTTCCTCCTTTGCAAGGGTCGCAATTTTGAAGGGTCTTTCTTTGAGAAATCCACATTCTATAAAGAAATCAGCCTTGGTAATCAAGAAGCATCCTGCAAAAGGGTCTGCCTGTATAGCGGAATAAGTGAAATAGGGTTCCGCTCCTCTTGGGCCTGAACCTGTGTAAACTAAGAGCATGCACCTTGGTAAGGCATTCTTGTGATTCCATCCTTCCATGCAGATCTTATGCTTGATAACACGTTCCTCCTTGTTCACAAAGTTATGACTAGCTCTGGAGCCCTCTTTCAACATGTGTCATCATTGAATTGAAACATATCACATATCAATCTCTTTAAACAATTTCTCTATCTTATCAAGAAGCATCCTCTATCATCCGAGTCTGTGCCGTTACAAGTCTACACACTTAGACAAGTGTAAGATTCCTGCATCAAACTGAAGATCTGACTACACGAATGACGACATATCCCCCGAAGAGTAAGAACGGTTTATCTGAAGATCACAGGCTCACAATAGTGCTCACAATATATACCTTACTAGTAGTAACAAGTGCCTTACTAGTAGTAACAAGAAGCTACTAGTAACAAAGTGCATCGCTACTAGGAGCAAGGACGCTACTAGTAGCAAGTGCATCGCTACTAGGAGCAAGGACGCTACTAGTAGCAAGGACGCTACTAGTAGCAAGTGCATCGCTAGTAGTAACAAGTGCCTTACAAGTAGGGTTCGCAACACATTCCGATCCAGGCCCAACAGTCAGCGGAGCTTGGAGAACCTTGTCAGCGCACCGCAGGCACGTGAGTAATCCAAGGGAGTGGAGGGTGTTTGCAATTTTCTCCACCCAAGACAGTGTTTTTGTTTATTTTGTTTTTTTTTTCCGAGTGCCTTTTCCAATTGGCAAATTGTTGCACATAGCATCAAGTGTTGTTTTTTTCATGTTGTTTGCAGGTCGGCATATCCATTAAGCATCATTGCGCACAGACTCTACAGATCGAACATTCCAGTAAAGCGGAGGATCAAAGGATAAGGTGCTAAGTTTATTGAAGAGTTGTGCGTGCGGTGAGAATTGAATTCCGCATCATCATGGTGTTGTCAAAGTTGTATCAGTTCATGTTCTTTGCGCGTGCGCTGTGTTTGAGATTCTTGTCAGTGAACCCCAAATGTTTGGAAATGCAAGGCTTCCAAACCGGCATCGCCTGCAGCTCCAAAACCAGCCGGGCTCTCTGATGGACTGAAACTTGGCCTCGGCTTCACACGTTGCTTCTTTTTCGTGTCTTGTTTCTGACAATCTGAGTGTCTTCACTGAGCTCTCTGAATGTGTGGACAGTTTAGAAGATGGGCACAAGAAACTCTGCAAATGGTCCGTTTTCAGGAGTCGTTGGCGTTCCTCCATACATTTCGATGCATATATACAGCATTTACAACAGTATTTCCAGTGTTTTGCAAGAACTTTTAGTGCAAGGCTTTCAAGCCTAGGAAGCTTAGGTAGCATCAGCTAATGCTACTTAAGCTTACTCTTAGACTCGTGTTCGCTACCACTTAGACTTACCGTCGTACCTTCCCTAATACTTCGATGTTACTATAAGTTAACGACAAGTTGCTATGGTGACTGCAGCGTAGTTTTGAAAAAGTTGTCTTCAGTCCACCTCACATTCTAGTGAGTGGTGTGCAATCGAGTTGCTTTGACCGCAAGAGGCTTCAGTCCCCAGCACGCCACTGCCTCAAGTCTCAGAGTTGACAATCCAATTTGCTGAATGATGAATCCAATCTAAAAGCGATGGCCTCCAACCTAATAGGACTCCAATCTCGTCATTGTTTGTGTTGCTTTTTGCTGTTCGATAGAACCGCTTCAGGCAATCAGTCCGGCGGAGCAAAGGAAAGTTGTGAAGGTGCGAACATGCACGAACCACAATGCGTCCCTGCTCCTAGTAGCACAATGCATTGTGCAAAGCATTGCATTTTCCCTTGGAAATCACTGTTGCTTATATTCGCAGCCGTTGCGAAATTGTGATGGACTCGAACATTCACATGAGACTTCGCATCAGTTGTTTCGTATTAGAGCAATTTTGCAGAGTATTTGGGACTTTAGTGGCTGCTGTGGAATGTGGAAAGTTTCGACAAGGCTAATTGTTCAAAGCCTCCAACGGCCCAACGTGTGTTGACTGCTTGTCCCTTCCTGTTACTAGTAGTAAGGCACCTGTTACTTCTAGTAAGGCACCTGTTACTACTAGCGTGGCACCTGTTCCTACTAGCTTCTTGTTACTAAGAACTTTCAGTAGTTTGTGAGACACAGCATAGCAAGCCTCACCTTTTGCAGTCTTAGCGCGACCGTCACAAGATAGTCAAACATCCCGCCGGATTTGTTCGGCTGACGGTACGAATGATTCCAATCGTTTTGTTTTGCCACGCAAAGTGTTGCACCCTCTACAAAGTGAGGTTTCCCAGTGGCTTAAGTTTCCCTAAAAATCTAGAAACCAAATCATTAGTGCCAGCGCTTCTTCAAGGAAGCTTCCTCCGCTGCGGGCGGCGGGGGGAGCTTCCTGGAAGAAGCGTGAGCTATCCTGCGTCCTAAGTAGTAGCTACTTTCGCTATTACTAGCTACCTAGCTACTACTAGCTACCTAGCTACTAGCTCTACGGCCTACCCCCCAAAAAAAAGACAAATTGGGGGCATCTCCGTCTCCGAATGTGAGGTTAATGTCACCTGGAGGTGCCTTTGGCATCGTTTCGGTCGACTTCCATCCTGTTTCTGTCATCGCTCCCAGCGCCGCACTTGCCTTTGTTTGTTCGAAGGATGGGTGAAGCCTTTCTTGATGCTTCAAGGAATCCACACCTCCACATAACCTTGCCACGGACACCAATCCTGCACTTAGCATGGAAAAGGTCGCCAGCATTAGTTGAATTGACGCAAGACAAAAGTTCTTGTTTTTCTGCAAAGTTTGGTAAGCCGAAACTCCATTTGCCAAGACAAAAGTCCTGTATTTGTAATCATCAATGGGTCGAACAGCAGAAAATGTACATCAAGATGCAGCTGTTTCCAGCAGTTTGAACATGTGTATGAAGAGAGTTTGCTTCACCTTCGTTGAACTTCCCAACTCTTCATAGTTTGAAAGATTAAGGTTCGAAGATCACGAAAGCTAGCTGTAGCTAGCTGGAGTCTGTTTTGCTTTAGCAAGGAGGGGTGGGAAGCCAGGACCTGAGTCCTACCCCCTGATACATCAGGGATATACCCCCCCGGGTTCAACTCCTCCCTTCCGCTTCTCAGTTCCCAACGTGGCTGCTATTGCTGTTCCTGCTGTTTGCTGATGCTGCTGCTGTTGCTCCTTGCTCCTTGCTCCTTGCTGCTTGCTGCTTGCTGCTTGCTTGCTGCTTGCTGCTTGCTGCTTGCTTGCTGCTTGCTGCTTGCTGCCTGCTGCCTGCTGCCTGCTGCCTGCTGCCTGCTGCTGCTGCTGCTGCTGCTGGTGCTGGTGCTGGTGCTGGTGCTTGGTGGTTTTCCTCTCCTCCTGCTGCTCCACGGTTTACCCGTTTACGCCAAACCACAGTTTGCACCAACCACCGTCTACACCGAAACATGGTTTACACCAACCACAGTTTACACCGAAGCATCCTAGGCCAGCAATGGTACATTGAATTTCCCTGAGGCTCCAACCTCGATTAAAGCAATGCCGGTTCTTTTGACCTCCATATTATCGACCTTATCCGAAGACCCTCCCAATCACGCTCATTCACGCTTCATTTTAACATCACTCCTATGGTCAGTGTTGAGGGTTTGCCCTCAGATATTGTTGGGACTGCATCTTGCCTTCACCTGGGTTCTAACTTTTGGGACGGCCCAATGCTTCCAAGGTTCGTGCCCCACACCGCTCCCTTCCCTAGCTTTCGCCACCCCGAAAACAGGCCACACGTACATGGATTGGCGACCAAAATTGCACCAGAGCACCCTGAAAAAACACCCGACCAAACGGCATGAAGAGGACGGACCTTTTTTTCCTCCCTCAGATTGATGCGTGCCTTTCAACAAAATGTGGTCAGGGAGTTGATGTTATACAAACCGGTGACAATGTCGTGCAGACCGCAACAATGATGCGCAATCGATGAAGGTTGATCTTGATTCAACATCGGCTAACCTCCCAAGACACAATTTCAATCGCACGGCCATGCGAAGGCAAATGTTGTGATATGTTGTGCAACCGATAATGTTGTGCAGCCAAAAGCAAAATTGCTCAGCCGGTGATAATATTTTGCAGCCCATAACATCACATAACGTTGTGCAGCCAATGACAAGGTCCTATGACATATCATATTTGCACGTTGGTGATAGAACAAACATTAGAAACCGTTTGAAACCGGGCGACACATCTATCCACAGGCAGCTCATTACGACTCATAATCATGGACGGATTGCTGACTGTGCTTGAGAGTGTGGATATGCATATTGTTGTGTCAAGGCCTAGGCCACAATGTTTCAACATACACGCCACTGATCTTTTGTGGCACCAGGTCCACTCATTGTGGCATGCAGTCACATTCATTGTGTTGTGGCATCGGACAATGACAACATGTTTTGGAATGTTGTCATTGGGACCATGGAGTGGAATCACTCGTTTACATCTGTGAGGTGCTGAGCGCTGGCTTATCTACAAAATCCTCCGTCCTTTGCAGCTCAAACATGCGGATTGTCGCTGTGTTCTTCGATTGGTAGAAAGGCTTTGCTGAACTGTTGTTTGCCTGTGTTTTCAAATTTGAATCTATTTGGGGCGTGGTTTCGTGTATAGATTTGGCTTTAGCCTCCACAAATTGATGCACCACATGCTGGTGTTTGATATATTTGTAAGACTTGCAATTATCGTTGAAAATAGGTACAGTACAGAGCAGTATGCAGTACGTCCAAAATAGGAGCAAGGACGCTACTAGGGGCTCCTGGCCTTGCTACGAACGGAGCGATCGGAGGCTACTATTGCCCTAAGAGTTGAAGGCCTTTGGGCGCCATGGAAGGCCTCGATGCTGCTGTCCATTCGGCCCTTGGGGACTTGTGTGAGAGGCTACACGTTCGCCTGGAGGTAGAAGCGCAGGCCATTCAAGATCGGCTGAAGGAAGAACTGCGACAGCTTTGGGAGGTAGAAGCGCAGGCATTCGTGCAAGGAGTGTGTAGAGCTCGAAGTTCACAAGAGATGGGAGCTTCTCCAAATCCCGTTTCACCCACGCTGTCTCTTTCAATGAAAGTTTTAGATGGAGATCCAGAAGTTGAGAGAAGTCCTGAAGATGGCTTCAATCAGCGCCCGCCGAATGATGCACACAAGGCCATGTTGACAAGGTCAGACAGTTATGAACATGCCCAAGCGAGAGCACCTCGACCTCTTAGGACCAAGATAAGAACTATGACCTATGAATTCAAGTATTCAAATTGGAAGGAGGCGGTCACAACCCTGGCGCACTCCGCATTTTTCGATTTGTTTTGGGCCTTGGTGATCGCTTCAAATGCAATCTACCTGGGTGTGACTCTGAGTATTGCCAACCAAGAAAACCTCATGGCTGTCCATGTGGCGTACGCGATCCTTTTTGCTGTGGAACTCCTCATGCGACTGCTGTCTGTGGGATGCCGACAATATTTGTGGGGTCCAGGCTGGACCTGGAATTGGTTAGATGTGATTGTGGTTTCCTCATCTTGGCTCGACATTCTCTTGGACGTCGTTGGCAGTTGGCCCGGTGGTGAGAGCGTGGGCTCCAGTTTCCGGGTCTTGCGGCTCTTGCGCGTGTCTCGCCTCTTGCGGATCGTGAAGACCTTGTGGATCATTCGATTTGTGGGTGCCTTGCGGACCGAAGAGTGTGGGAAACAAGAAGCTAGTAGGCTACTAGTAACAGGTGCCACGCTAGTAGTAACAGGTGCCTTGCTATTAGAAACAAGAAGCTAGCTAAGTGCCTTACTAGTAGTAAAACAAGTTACTGGCTTTACTGGCAAGACCTGCATCCCTGCTATGCAGGACCTTAGTCTCCTCACTGGTGGACACTTTGAAGCCTCTCTTTTGGGCCATGCTGCTCCTATTGATCATCATTTACATTGCAGGAGTGCTCTTCACAGATGTCGCTCTCCAGCACCATGCAGAGACTGGAGATGGTGATCATCATCACGCCATGATGCGCTTTTTCGGTTCTTTGGGCCTTTCAGTCCAAACACTCTTCAGAGCTATCTCAGGAGAGGGGGGGAGCGGGATTAAAAAAAAGAAAACACATATAGTTACTAGTTACTAGTTACTTAGTAGTAATGCCCTTTGTTACTAGTGGCTTCTTGTTCCTCGTAGTAATGCCAGGAGCCCCTAGTAGCGATGCCCTTGTCACTAGGCACTTTTTCGGTGGCCTTTCTGTCCACTCTTCAGAGCTATCTCAGGAGGCATTGACTGGGCTGAAGCTGCAGAGGCTCTTCGTCCTTTGGGAGATTTTTGGGTTTTGCTCTTCCAAGTTTACGTTGCAGCTTAGCCTTGTTAGCACGAAACCAGCTTCCTTTGCTGAGAGGCTGAGCTTTGGGTGAGGGCCAGCTTTGCCTCATCTTCATTTTTCTTGGTGGAGTATAGAAGGTCACCAAACATGACTCAGAATAGCGACATAGCTTGGAAATAGGGATTGGAGTTTCCTCTACAACTTTGGAGTGGTTGGGTACGCTGAAAAGTGATTCTCTTACCTGACTTTTGTTGGTTGACGCTTGTAAGTTTCTCGATGTTAAAGACAATAATTGATGTTTTTTCAAGTTCGATTCTATATAGAGGTGTTGTAGTCATGGTGAGGTGGATCTTGGTCCCTCGAGCATGCTGATTCTGCAGAGAACTGCTAGCATTATTTTGCATGTCAGGAACACGCACAGAGACTGCGCACAAGTCTCCAGCACAGACCAGTCAAGGAAAACACGTTTTGCAGCCTCTGGACGACTTGGGGAGGGGGAAGGTGGCTCACCTTGGACACAATAAGTTCATGTAGCTCTTCATGAGGACGTGTGTTTTTACAAAAAAGTTGTGGTCCTTCCATTATGTAGTCGACGTTTGTATAGGTCTGGGTGCATGTTTGCTATTGAATGTTAGCATTCAGGTCCGGCCCCACAGATGTCTCCCAGGTGATGTCTTATGCAGACGTATGTGTTTTACCATAAAGTGGGTGGCTTCAGCTCCTGCCCCAAACAAATCTTCAAGGCGGTGTTTATACTGGTTGTGTGCGTCTTTGCAGTAAAATGTGTGGGTTCATGTCTTTCCATGTCCTTTCCCCAAAGATCTTCCTCTCGTCCACCACAAAAAAGAAGTACTTCAATAGAAAGCAAACTTTCTTCGGAAACATTTCTGACAACACAGCCTGTGGTGCCAAACGCTTCATCAGAGCCTTACGCACTTGCAAATTTGGCAGCTCTTCACCTGTAACCCAGCCGCGGACACATCAAAATCGCAATATTCCCCCAGTGTTGGACACCTGACACTCATTTTGTGCGAGAGGGCTGCGTTTCGTGGTGGCTTGTCGGCCCCGCCCCAGGCCTTAAGAAACGAGAATATCAGCGAAAAGAGAAAGAGAGAGTTAAAGAAAGAAGGGAAAAGAAAAAAATAGAAAAAACGACAAGACAAGACAAGAAAGAAAGAAAGAAGAAACAAAGATAGATGGATGGAAGAAAGAAAGAACAACAGAGAGAGAGGGAGATGTGAAGATGTGCATACTTCTGTTCACTGAGACTTGAGAAGGGACTGATGAAGTGACCGGTGTCTTTAATCTCAAGCTTCTAATGCAGCAGTTCTTAGTGGTAGCTCTGACCTGGGTCCTCGCCCTTCTAGACCGCCATAGTCAGGGGGAGTTGTCCTTTTTCAAGGTTCAATGTTTCTCCCTGCTGGCTCCATTCCTTCCCTGGTCAGAAGGAAATGGAGCAAAATTCTATATTTGGGAGCAACCTTTGCACTCACCCTTGTTGAAGACACCCCTGGACTTACAGAAGACGTGAGAATGCTCATCTTCCCAACAAAGTCTTCTGAGGAGAAAGTCCAGTGTGTCTTTGGGTTCAAGAATTTTGCATTCTCAACTAAATGACTAAATGTTGAAAAGTGTGATGTTTCATCAGATCTCCCTTTTTCAAGGGCCCAAGCAGAGAGAGAGCTATACTTTTTCAAGAAGCTCTCTCCCAGCTTCATGGCTTTGAGCCACTCCCCATTAGTCAAGAAGACATCTCCTTGATCAAGCAGGTCAGTGAGCTTTGCCATGTCTTCCACTGCTTGCAACATAGTTGCTTCATGCTCTTTTTCAAGAGACACAAGATTCTGGAGGACAGGTGCAAAAGCCTGCAGAAACCATTTGGTCTCTGAGGCCTTGAGATCCAATTGAGCCATGCTTTTGTGGGGCTCCTTTGGATTGCACAGCATGCTGAAGCGCATGTTGGTGACCCTGGTAGGTGTCTCCTGTGCAACATATTCTTTCTGCACAGCTTCAAAGATTGAACCCAATCTTTTTTCTGGAGACACCTTCTGGGTTTTCCAACTCCATCATAATATAAAAAATAATGGATGCAACTACCAAGAAGGTGCCCAAGAGGATATGCAAGCAGTCTCCTCGAACCATTTTAGTGCTCAAGCCTGGAATCACTCCTGAGAATAGATTATGGGCGCTCTTAGGATTTGCCAAAGCCTCCTCATTGGAGATTCTCTTCCAGGCTTGCTTCCCTTTTTCAAGGGTCTTGTAGCACATATTGGCTGGTTTTGCATCTTTCTTGGCTGGGCATTCCCAGCAAGGGCTTTTGGAAGCCCAATGGGGCAACTTTAGTGAATTACTGAAAAATTCATGGTCTCCTTGGACCACCCGCAAGACTCCACAGAGTCCATGGCCAATGGCTTTCCTTTTTCAAGGAAAAATGGAGAATCCTTTTTCAAGGGCTTCCCCTCTGGGTTATGAGTTGGGTGGTAGCCATGCTGCAATGCAGCAAAGGACCAGCAAATCCACACCATCATTTCCTCCCAGGTTCCATCCAAAGTGCAGCTTTTGGGGAAGCCTGCTATATAGAAGTGTGAGGATAGGCTGGACATTTGCTGCAATAAGCTGCCCCAGCTGTAGACCATGAGGCTGTCTCTGTTTTGATATTCAACACCATCTCCATGCATAAACAAAGGGATGGTTTTCTTCTTCCATCCTCTTTGCTGCATGGGGTGGTTTTTCAACCGGTCATCTCCTTTTCAAGGGCTTGGTTCCAGAAGTCTTCCAATTTTTCAATTGGGAAAATGCTTTGGAACACATCCTCATAGCTGGAGGCAAGCTGGGAAAACATCTAGTGAGGGAGGAAGCATGCAGCAAATTCCACACCCTTTTTCCAGGATTTTGGATTTTTGCATGGGACCTGAACATCGCAGGGGTCAGGCATGCTCAGCTCTTTGCAGAAGCTGGCCATGAGGCCCCTGTGGATGTTGCCAGGATGCTTTCCATGGCTCCCACACTTGGCAATGGTGAACAGCTCTTCATGCTCTGCCCCATCTAGCATTGCACTTTCTGCCAGCCATCTGATGGTGGTACCACTAGCTTTTCCATGAGCCCATAGGCGCAAAAGAGCTGTAGCCAAAGCACTCTTGCTGCCCCTTTTTGGTGTCTTGCTTGGGTTTTGCGTTTCTTTTTCAAGCTGCCAACCTCTCAGCCTCTTGGCCATGGGCCAAGAGGCTTGGAACTTTTTCAAGCTCCCAAGGTTAAAAGTGTATCTCTTTCTTAGGCTTCTTCAAGCCCCCAGGCCTTTTTCAAGGCAATTGCAGAAGAATGCCTAACTAGCACTAACTATACTGAAGCTTGTGGGCCAAAATGAAGCTGCAGTTGCTTGACTGAAGTGGTTCAACCCAGTGTTCAACCCCAACCCCAACACCAGCATGCTGCAGGGAACTTTTTTTCTCCAAGCACTTCTTTACATAGCTTCAAGGCTATAGCTTTGTACACATCAAAACTGTACCTTTCTCAAGGTAATCATTTGTGTTTGGGGGAGGCTGCCTTGCTCAAGGCCTTCATCCCAATCTGAACCAGCTCTTGTGCCTCTTCCTTTGCATGCTTCATAGAGGCACAAGCTTCAACCAGGTGGCTCTTCACTTTTTCAAGTTTGTTCTTGTCTCCTTTTTCAAGGAGTTGCTTGGTCTTTTTCAAGACTTCAGTGAGGTTGGTGAGCACTTCCTGCTTGTCCTTCAAGGCCTGCTTGCTCAGATAGGTGCTTTTTTCAACCTTTTTCAATGCCTCCTCAAAATTGCTGTGGGTAGAGCTGAGCAAGTCCCTGGTCTTCCTAGCCTTTTTCAAGGCTTCGGTCAAGGGCTTCTCCTGAGGCTCATCCTCCACAGGCTGGTGGTCCTTGCCATGCCTCTTGCCCTTTCCACTCTTGCCCTTACCTTTTTCAAGGCTCTTGCCAGAGCCCTTGCCTTTTTCAATGCACCCCAGCATCAGACTGTGCAAGTCCTTATCCAAGGCTTCTTGCCAGTCCTCTTCATCCTCCTCCCCAAGCTCATACTCCTGGCCAAATTGCCAGGAGCATCTCTTCCTGCCCACCACCTTTTTCATAGTCAGCAGTGTCTTGGTATTCATAGACACCCCAGGTGGTGGGACACTCTCGCCAAATGACCCTCCAGATTGGATGTGCTTTTCCAACTCTGCAGGGCTCCATTTGGCCATTGCTTCCATTTCACTCAGCCATTTCTCTCTCTTTTTCAAGGAGGTTTCTTTGGCTGCTTCTTTGGACACATGGGCATTCAAGGATTCATTCCCACACTTTTCCAAGTGTGTCTGGTGCTGGTTCCAAGCATTGCTCTTCTCACCAGGGGTCATCGACTGGTGGAGAACAATGGCTTGGGTCTCTTCGTCAGAATGCTCTTCAACTGCATTCTGAATTTTGTCCTTCAGAGAATCTTCACCCAACTTTTTCAAGTTGGTGGAGTTGACCTTTCTCAAGGTCTTTTTTATTAAGTTCATCCTTTTTCAAGGTCTTGTTGCCCTTCGATCCCATGGCTGGTCGCATCATCTAATCTACAAAACTGAAATCTACCGCTGTTGAACCCAAATCCTCTGGAAATAGAAATTCTGCGAGCGTAAGCAAATCATATTTGGATTGTATTGTTCTACAGTTTTTTACCAAACGATGAAGAGTGATGAACTCATCACTTTTCATAACTTTTCATCATTTTTCAATTCTTAAAGTATTTTAATAAAAAAATGTAAATCTGGACTAAAACAAACATTATCAAACAACATACTTAATTAAAAAACTATTTTTGTTTGCAATTATATGTATTTTAAAAATAAATATAATGTACTGTAAATTGATTGACAAAAAGTATTTTCATAAATCATATTTCATCAAATAATATATTCTGAGGACAAAATTATATGTTCATAATTCATATGTTCATCAAAAAATATTTATTTTTACATAATCATCGTTCATAATAAACAAACATGTTCAACATTAAACATATACTATTTCACTAAATATTTATTAATGTATTATTACTATTAATATGGTTTTCCTCACCTAGCCTTTTTGGCCAAGTCTCATGCTGCTGGGCAAAAGTTGGCTTCCCCATTCCAACAACAACACAAGGTGTGCGTATACATACCAAAACTTTGCTGCATAAACCATGTACATATTCTGTACCTAGTGTGTATACAAAAACTCTGGGGAAGCCAACACCCTGGTGAAACCATGCATGCTTCCACTTTGAATTCACCCTTTTTCAAGGGTCACTTCCCTTTTTCAAGGGTTGGGCTGGGCTTCAGGGGCAAGGCCCTTTTTCAAGGGCCACCAGGGCTAGGTCATCTTTTTCAAGGTGTCGGTGTCCTGTCCTTCAGGTACTGCTCCACTGCATCAGCAAAGGACCAGAAGGATGTGCCCTGGTGGTTCTCGTTCCGAGGCAACGGGATCTCATTCCAAGCAAGGGTCCCAGGCAAGGATTTGAAAGGGCAAAGCTTTCCATACAATCATGTGGTTCAAAAGTGAGACCTTTTTCCCGAATGCGTAGCGAAGGGTTCCCGTTTATAGTTGGGGGTGTGGGGGTTGGACATGTGTTTGCATGGCTTGCGTCGTGTCGTCGTTTGTCGTCGTCTCTCGTCGTCGTCGCGTCTCAAATTTGCTGCCATTGGGGGAAGCTTTTGCAAGTGACTTTGCATGGATGTGTCACGTGTCAGTTTGCGCCGCTATTCCATTGTGATTTGCATGACAATGACATGTCGCGCAAGAAATGTGATACATTTCGCTGCACAGGCGCAGCGTTTTGTGAGATCCGCAGATTGCTGCGCAGTTCCATTGGGATTAGCGTTTGGAGAGTCGTGTTTTTGGGGTGTTGGATGTGGCCGTGCCATTGGGGTTTGCGTTTCAGGGTGTGGCATCGAAGCTCGGTTTTCGTGGCAAGTCTCAGCTGAAGTGGCGATTTTGGTGGATGGGAGTGTGCTCAGAACGGGTCGAAATCATTCCAAACGTGTGGTGTGGTGCAAATTTTGTTGAAGCTCACAGGAGATGATATTGTCACTTTTCGTGGCAGGCACAGGACTTCGTGCGGGTTTTGAAGCGTGGAAGTGCGATTCTCGTGGCAGGCGCAGGGAATCGTGAAGTTGCGAGGCGTGAGGGAGGTGACATTTCGTGGCAGGCGCAGTACTTTGTGCGCGTTAGACGTGTGGATGGGGAAAGATTCGTGGCAGGGGCAGGGAATCGTGAGGTTGTGAGTTGTGGTAGAGATGAATGTCGCTGTCACATTGGGATTGGCGTGTGAGCGGATGTTGTTTGGAGGGGCTGGAATCGCAAAACTGCTTGGCAGGGCTGCGTGATGTGTGTGCTCCGATGGGTGTTTCCGCTTGACTTTTGGAGGAAGTCTCGTACGAAACGCTCGTTTTGCAGACTTTGACGTGTGAGTTTTTGAGGAAGTCTCGTACGAACCGCTCGTTTTGGAGGCTTGACGCGCAACCCTCTGCGGAGATCGCGCGTGTCGAGTGTGCGAAATGCAGGCGAGAGTGCGATTTGTCCCATGCGCGCGCGACCCTCTGCGGAGATCGTGCGTGTCGAGCGCGCAAAACGCAGGCGAGAGTGCGATTTGTCCCGTGCGCGCGCAAAAGTGTCCCACAAGAGTGTCCCACAAAAGTGTCCCACAAGAGTGTCCCACAAGAGCGTCCCACAAGAGTATCCCACAAGAGTGTCCTACAAGAGTGTCCCACAAGAGAGAGTGTCCCACAAGAGAGAGTGTCCCACAAGAGTGTCCTACAAGAGTGTCCCACAAGAGTGTCCCACAAGAGTGTCCCACAGAGTGTCCCACAAGAGTGTCCTACAAGAGTGTCCCACAAGAGTTTCCTACAAGAGTGACCCACAAGAGTGTCCTACAAGAGTGTCCCACAAGAGTGTCCCACAAGAGTGTCCTATAAGAGTGTCCCACAAGAGTGCCCCACAAGAGTGTCCCACAAGAGTTTCCTACAAGAGTGTCCTACAAGAGTGTCCCAAAAGAGTGTCCTACAAGAGTGTCGTGTAAGAGTGTCCTACAAGAGTGTTCTGCAAGTGACCCACACAAGTGTTCTACAAGAGTGTCTCACAAGGGTGTCCCACAAGAGGGTCCTACAAGAGTGTCCCACAAGAGTGTCCTACAAGAGTGTCCCACAAGAGCCAGAGTGCCCTATAAGAGTGTCCCACAAGAGTTTCCTACAAGAGTGACCCACAAGAGTGTCCTACAAGAGTGTCCCAGAAGAGTGTCCCACAAGAGTGTCCTACAAGAGTGTCCCACAAGAGTGTCCTACAAGAGTGTCCCACAACAGTGTCCCGCTAGAGTGTCTCACAAGAGTGTCCCTTAAGAGTGTCCTACAGGAGTATCCCTCAAGAGTGTCCTACAAGAGTGTCCCACAAGAGTGTCCTACAAGAGTGTCCTACAAGAGTGTCCTACAAGAGTGTCCCACAAGAGTGTCCTACAGGAGTGTCCCACAAGAGTGTCCCACAAGAGTGTCCCACAAGAGTTTCCGACAAGAGTGTCCTACAACAGTGTCCTACAAGAGTGTCCCACAAGAGTGTCCTACAAGAGTGTCGTATAAGAGTGTCCCACAAGAGTGTCCTGCAAGTGTCCCACAAGAGTGTTCTACAAGAGTGTCTCACAAGAATGTCCCACAAGAGTGTCCTACAAGAGTGTCCCACAAGAGTGTCCTACAAGAGTGTCCCACAAGAGTGTCCCATGTCCTATAAGAGTGTCCTGCAAGAGTGTCCCACAAGAGTTTCCTACAAGAGTGACCCACAAGAGTGTGCTACAAGAGTGTCCTACAGAGTGTCCCGCAAGAGTGTCCTACAAGAGTGTCATTTTGACATATTAGTTTTTCGAACGTGTTTGCATTCGGGTTCGTGGGTTCCATCTTGTTTTTCCCCAGCAGCTGAAAGCTTTGGGGTCCTAGCCAACTTAGACTCTGTCAGGTTCTGCCAGGTTGTGAGGTTCAACTGGGAGCAGGTAAAGGTTTTGGAGTAAAGGGTTCCAAGATGTCCCATCTGAAGATTCCAAAAAAAGGATTCCATATGAAAGCTTGAAAGCAAATGGGTCCAAGTGAGGGGTTCGAAGTGGAAAGGCCTCCAGGTGAAGGGTTTTAAGAAAAGTTCAAATGAAGGTTCCAAGCAAAGGGTCTCAAGTCAAGTGCTATTTGTCGCTTTCAATAAGTGCTGCAACGAATGGTAGCGAGTGTGTTGCTGTGTTGCCCTTAGTGGGTGAGGTCTTCCAATTATTATACAGCTGATGGGGTTTAACATGGGCTTATTTTTCTGCGTTCGCATAAGCTTAGCTCCTGGTTTCTTTTTCTCATTTTTTGCAATTTGGGTGCTATTCGGCCAGGCAAAGACCTAAAGCAAACGATCGAGGATGATTTTTTTTGATGATGGGTGTTGAAGATTGGTGAGTCAGCTTGACGCACCGAGCAGCTTTCTTCCGAGTGGTCTGAAAAATAGAGTGATTGATGTAATGACTTGAAGCACCTCAGCAGATGTCTTCACTTCTATTATGGTGTTTTCCTGCTTTTTTGCTTGGGGTGTGGTGACTTGGGTGAATCACAGACAGGGTGAAGATCTTCAATACTCTTAAAAGCCAGCGTAGGCCCATCAAGAGCCAACGTGTCGAAGGCGTCAATGACTCGCCAAGGAAGCTGTCTGCTGTGAAGACTGTCTGTGACGACTTGCAAGTTACAGTTGTATTTTGCCGTTTTTGCTTGTTTTTCTTGTGCTGCCCTTCGTTGCAAGCCTGCAATGCCCCGGGACCAGGCGGGGCCTGTGTTGTTTCTGTAGTTACGAACAATGGAATAGCTCAGTCAAGCGGCCACGTAACCAAGGTAGCTTAGTCAAGTTTATAAGTCAGTCAAGAGGTAAGGTAACGAAGAGGTAGCTTAGCCAATTGAACAATTCAGTCGAGAGGTAAAGTAACGAAGACGTAGCTTAGCCACTTGAATAGCTCAATCAAGAGGCAACGTAAGCAAGAGGTTGGAGTTTGTGGGGCAGGGGTGTGGAAGTTGAATGTAAGGAACTGTGCAAAATCGCTGCGTCTTCACAGGTAATCTGGCTGTTTGCGACGGGCCTTGCAGCGCGGTTTCGGCGACGGCCAACAACGGAAAAAAACGAAGTTGACGTCATGGTTGCGCAACCACTTCCTATAGGTTTTTTTTGATTTTCCAACCTTGGCTTGCCAAGATTATTTGTCAAAGGAAGTTTAGAAGAGAAATTTCCGAGTTACGGGCAATAGAGACGAAATGTCAATCAGTAGTGAAATCAAAAAGATGAGTATAGAAGGAATGTCATATAGGGAGAGATGTCGATTATAGAAGAGGTGTCGAATCAAACAGATGAAAGTATATATGCAGAAAAGATGTCCACGAGAAGACATGCATGTCGATCAGAAAAGATGTCCAATGCTGGGCTCAAAGTGGCCGTCGGGTGAAGATGGCGGCGCCGTGTTTTTGGGAAACTCCAGATTGCTAGACGCCTTAAGGTGGCGATCGGGTGTAGGTGGTGGCGCCGTGGTTTTGGGTATTGCAATTGCAGATTGCCGGACGTATAAAGGCTTGCTCAAGGTGAGAAAAACAGAGATTTGAACAAAAAGTGAAGAGAAAGTAGAGATTTCAATAGAAATGTGAAGAGAAAATATAAGCGATTTCAATGGTAAAGTAGAGAGAAACAAGAGATTTCAATAGGAATTTCAAAAGAAAAGTGAAAAGAAGATGGAGATTTCAAAAGAAAAGTATAGAGAAAGTAGCGAGTGAGTGAGCTAGTGAACTAGCTAGCGTGTGGGTTAGTTAGTTATAGGTTGGTTGGTTGGCTGGTTAGTTAGTTAGTTAGTTAGGTAGCGAGGTAGTTAGGTAGCTGGTTAGTTAGTTAGTTAGTTAGTTAGTTAGCTAGCTATAGATAGCTAGTTAGTAAGTTAGTTAGTTAGTTGGTTAGTTGCAATTGGCAGCAGTTGAACAAATGCGTTCCATCAAACCACGATCTCTTTGTCTTCACACGCCGAAAGGCCCTCAAAGACGAGACCCAGAACGTCTCTACACAGGGAGCCGACGACAGGCTCTTACAAAAGAAGGACGGAAAAGGGGGCAGTGCATGTTGTCGTTTGCCGATCAACATCTTTTTTTTAGATGTCACTGAGGGTCTGGGTGTTGCAGGAACACCGACGAGAAGTCGAAGCAAAGGCGCGGGCGAAATTTTCAAGCACCATGGCCCCACCGGCGTCTCTGAATTAAACAAACTATCCTTGCTCAAGACCCCAAACAGTGTTGGGTAGATTTTCTTGGTAGAGGCTCTTGCGCAGAGTCTCTTTGTCATGATCTCTGCATCAGGAGTGTGTGTGTGTGTCACACCCTGTTTCCAAGGGTTCCGCAACGACCTCCCACTTCATTTCTTGACCTCCGCTAGAGTCTCGAGATGGCATGCAGGGGCGTGTGACACTCTTCTCCTATCACACGCAACGAAGCTGTGGAGAAGAGTGGGAAGGGAAACTTGGCCAGTTTCCTGTACCTGCAATGCAACTTTTGAACAAGCTGTCCAATCTGATCGGTTTGCTTTCATGGTTCTTCATGATACTCCCCCCAAACCTTCCCACCGCGTTCTTGCAGCTGAGCCGCGCGTTTTCGTGAGCATTTCGTTTTTGCAGCTTGAGAGAAACATTTGTTCAAACACCTTCAACTCTTCGGACTTTTCACCTTTCGGTTCTACCACCTTCCTTCCCATCGTGGCAATTGAGTTAACTGAAAACCAATGTCAGAGTGTGAGCCGCTCAGTCGTCCCACTCGGGTGCTGGGTGTGACCCTCCGCAAGGAGGCGCTGTTATCATTCCGGAATGCATCGGTTTTTCATTCTTATAACTGATTCTTTGTTTTTCACTTCCATAACTGAATTAACGGATTTTCGAGCCGCCGGGCTATAAACGATGGAATTTCTCCTGACAGTTTCAATCCATTTGCACCGTCATGTGTCGTTACTGCGTGTTCCCAATTTTTAACCCGCAGCCATTTATTCAGCTTCCACACGTTTTATGAGACTTTGCATTGCATCTCATGCCACAGGTTCACTATCACCTCTCCATCACTGACAGTTCACTAGATCCCAGGAATCAGTTTCAGCATTTCCACTCTTCAACCTAGTATTTCTCAGCTGCTGTGCCGTGCCGGCGCCTTCTAGTGCAGCTTTCAACCTTGTCGGATTGACCTCTCGACCGTCATTCACATGCAGTATCCTTGGCCGTACCCGCAGTGGCCATCTCATTGTCCTGTGCCCACGGCGCCGACAGCTGGTTTCCATTCACCACCGTGCCTCCACAGACAGCTCCGTTCCACCAGCCTTCACCTACCTTCTTGTCACACTGTCAGGCCACTTCACCTCACCTGCCGGCCCCTACGTGGCCACACCCCCTACAGCCACACATCCAACCTACACCGACTTTCGTGCCACCTCATCATGCCTATCCTGTGTCACATCAGGTGCCAGCAATGGAACCAGTACCAGTACAACCTCCATCCATTACCTCTCATCCACCGTCACCGCAACATCCACCGCCATCGCCACCAGCCGCACCATTTCCACATGCTCAGCAGGCACCACAGCCGACAGCGCAACCAATACCCGTCCACTGGGACCACCTCTCAAGGCATTTGGCAGCCTTACTCACTCTTTCCACCAGTCCTTCATCCACCACCGCATCGTCAACCAGCACCAACCCCTGCCACTTCTTCTCCACCTGATCTAGCGCCTGCCAACCCGATGGCTCCATCGCCCGCACCTGTTGACCCGGGTGCCCCACAGCTTGCAGCCTCTGCCCTGGGCACTCCACAACCTGCAGCCACCGCTACAGCCACCTCAGGGCCTCCCTTGCCAGCCTCCACTGCCCTTACAGTACCCCACCAGCAGAGTCTCCGGCACTACCTCCGGACTCTCGAAAACGATCACATGAAGCGCCTACATCAACCCCTCCACCAAGGGGCTCTACTCAGCAGGCCTCAGCTCCACCTGCACAGCCTGGCGCCACCTCTTCAGCCAGCCAACACAGCAGACGTCACCGCCGTCATCGCCACCACCGACATCGGCGCCACACTCGTGACAGACACACCCGCCACCACCACACAACTCCTGCGTCAGTCAACCAAGGCTCGTCGAGACGCCAGCGATGCCGCCGTTCTCCCTCCTCCACATACTCCACATTTTCCTGCAGCCGCTCACGCAGCCGCTCCCATGCGCCTATCACCTTGCGACCCAACCAGGAGACAGCACGGCGCGATGCGCTCCACAGCCAAATTACAACATGTCCCAAGTTGAATTCCCCAACATTCCGGCACATCGCCGCCCATCTCCACCGTGGCGGCCGCCTTCACCTCACTTCCTCCAACTCTCACAGCAACAGCAGATCGAACATTGGCTCGATTTCCACGCGGAACAACTGGCAGCGGAAAATAAACCTCAGCACACCTACATTGCAAAACTCCTTGTCGACAGCGGATTTACCTACAACGATTTGTCAGATTTCCGCCAACTCACACATATCAAAATGGAATGACGCCACCAATGCATACGACACTTTTTCCTACTACTGCATCACCATCCCCAGTCTGGTCGAGAAAGCCACTCGTCAGATCCCACCGCCTGCCACCCGCGCCACCTCCACCGCTCCTGAAACGGTCCACATCAGTGCAGGCCACACTGGCCCACTTGGCAACGTCACCACCATCCACTCTGCCGACAACCCGGGTTTCTTTGCCCAAGGCACACGCATTACTCACCAGCCACTCCACGACAACTACGAACAAGCCCGTATCCTACACAACACATGGAAACTTGCCAAGAACACCCACTCCATTATGCTCCACCTCTTGGCCTGGGGCCAAGGCACGAAGTTCACAAGTGGTGGCGAAGAGCACGCCATGCACCTTTTACAGCAACAACATGGCGCAGTCTGCCACGCCAAAGCGCGCTGCTGGGTCATTCACCCGAACAACGCTATCATCAAGGGCCTTGCATGGTCCATCAACTCAACACCACCAGACATGTGAGCCACTTCCACCACCCAACATCCTCTACGCCACCATCACCAACCCGCATTCACTGAGAGCTTTTCCGACCAGTTTCACACCGTACCACAAACCTATGGCTCCGCCAAAACAGAAGCATCGAGAATTCGTTTTCATAGGCTGCGCGCGCACGCTTTATTTTCTCCACCTTTTTTCGCAACTTTCATTGTGAGTCCGACCATGTAGTCGATTTTTGAGATTTCTGACTAACACACCCTCGACAGTTTGCTCTCACTCTCCGACTTATCGAGGGAATGCGCATTTCCAGTGTCATGCTTCGGTTTTACCACATGCGGAAGTTTTAGTGACTTTGAAGTTTTGAGTAACTTTTTGAATGATCTTACCATCTTACTGCTTTTTCTTTGACCTTGTTCGCGCTGCAAAATTCGTGCTCGATAATTCGATCCGATAATTCAATTGCACGGCCCGCCCGCATGCACCCTCCGCTCATGAAGTGGCGCCGCCTGCGCTGCGCTGCCAAGCTGCCGTTCCAGGAGATTGATCACTGAAGCTTTCACTTAAGATGCATCACAGCTCGGACCAAGCTCGACTGCTCCATCGCGCCACCATTGCGCTTACACAGCTCCATCGCCTCCTTCAACAAGCAACCGACATTTTAGCCAACCTTCGCAGCATCTACCTGCTTCATACAGGACAAGTTGACGCACATTTTCAACGTTCCTTCCCACCTCTCCCTCCACCTCCCCCCACGGCAGTTCCGATTCTCTCACCTACCTCCTCTTGCGACTCAGCCCCCATTGCACCCGTTCGGCGTGCACCACCACAGCCCACGGCATCCCAAGAGTCCTCCACATCCACTCCCCTTCATTTCCATCACCAGATCTTCATGGTCACAAAGGACCTTATACAGCAAACCTTGATCAATCAAAGGTTTGCTGAAATGCCTAGCCCCTCCTCTGCCAGACATACCTTTTTCAAGGTAGTTGTGGGCTTTCCTTTTTTCTCTAGGAACTTATATACCTTTTTCAACCTTAAGGGCTTCCCCTATAGAGCTTTATACAGAGCACCTCTTGAGCCAAAACTCCAAGCAGCATGCACCCCAAAAATCAATATTTGGGAACAAAAGTTTCAAGGCAAAAATCAAACAGAAAATCAATATAAAATCTGACTATTTTAAGAACTTTTAGAGCTTATAAAAATCAAAAAATAAAATCAATCAAATCAATATATTCAATCAAATCAAAATCAATCAAAAAAACCAGAAGTTTATTGATCAGAATCAAGATTCGATGCTCAGGGCTTGTTGAGTCACAAACATGTCGACTCTGAATACTCCGTCTTTTGTCAAGATGGTTGCCCATATCGGACACGCGCGCGGTTCATGTATGCCTTCCTGGACGTCAGGCACAGCTGCCGCCACTGCCACGCCAAGCGCGGGGCTTGCAGCAGGTCCGGCCGTCCGCGTGTCCAGTTGGTGGGTTCGCAGAATGGGGTTTTCCTCACTAAACTTGCTGAACAGTACCCCCATTCCTTGTGTCGACGGCTGGCATCTTCCATCGGCTATACAATCACTGCACACATGGCCGGCCATTTACAGAAATTTTTTGAATCGGTGACCCAGTGACCGCCTTGGCACTTGTGTGAATGCTCGGACGATTTTGGTTAGTGTCAGCGTACTCTCAACGGAGTGGCCTGGCGCTGACTTGAGTGGTGCGCGCATTTCACTATACAGATTTGCGCCTGGTCACGGGAAAAGGAGCGATTCATACTTCTGTTCACTGAGACTTGAGAAGGGACTGATGAAGTGACCGGTGTCTTTAATCTCAAGCTTCTCCCAGCCCTTTCGCTTTGCTCTCTTCCCACCCGCTTTGGTTAGTGTCAGCGTACTCTCAACGGAGTGGCCTGGCACTGACTTGAGTGGTACGCGCATTTCACTATACAGGTTTGTGCCTGGTCACGGGAAAAGGAGCGATTCATATATATGTGAAAATGTGCTGGTGTTAAATATGTAACTCTGCATATGTGTCGATGTAGTGCACCTACTTTTTAGAAGAACCCTTCGCTCAGGCGTTCTCGGGAAAACAAAGTCATGCCGATCACAAGTCATTTCATGTGTTCACACGAGAGCGCCTGAGAAGGTGTGTAAAACATCCAGGCGCACAACGCTGTACATGAGGACGTGAGGACCTGTTCTCCACATGAAGCCACCGCTTGGAAATGCTACGATTTGGAGTCGGGTTCATGATTTTCATACAGGGCATTCTTTTTCAGGGGCCGAACGTCATCCATTTTCCACAATTTGTGTTCTCATGTAGCCTCGTAACAATCTTGTTGCGTCGTTGCCACCCAGGCATTTTGCATGTTCGCTGTCTTAAATGTGATGACGCTCGCTGTGGTCTTACACTTTTTTCCTTTTAGTCAGTCAGTACTCAGTAGTATGAAAAGATGTTTGGTTTTGAACGTTCGTCTGTGGGTGTCGTCTTCATCTATCTTTCTCTCTGTTGCATCTCGAGGACGGGGGTGTTTTGCCACTCTGCAATAAAATCTGCTGAGCAAGACCACGAGAACAGATTGGACAATCGACAAGAGTTTCGTCAGATGATTTCTGACATTTTCCAACGGCTTGATGATGGAGATGGGCAGTTGACATTGGCGGAGTTCGAAATGATGTTTGAAAATGAAGGGATGCAAGCCTTCTTGGAAACAGCTGAGATCAACGCATCTGATGCTTGGACACTTTTTGCCAGTTTAGACGTGGACGGTGACCATCTCGTGTACGTTGAAGAATTTACCAAGCGCTGCATGTCACTCCGGGGTCCTGCACGATCGATGGATGTTTTCGCTTTGACACGCCACAATCTCAAGATACGAGATCAGTTACGAAAAGTTGATCAGAAACTGACCCATTTGAACAACCTTTTTTCACGGGATGATTCCGTGACAGATTCAGAACTCATTGCCATGTGAAATCGACGCATTTGTTACAGAAGGCTCTGCAAAGACTGAGACTTGGTGCAGTTTCACTGGAGGAGACATTTTGGCGACTTGCTGAACTCGGCAAGACCAAAAACATGCGCCGGCAGTTTGTCTTCAATTGGTCTCCAGAAATGTCATGTTTTGAGCCCGTGAGTTTCGTTATCAAGTGAAACTGGTTGACAGGAAGCAATGGCAGTCATGGATAAAGAAACTGACAACAAACCTTAAAGGTCTTGAGCACAGCACGGAATTCATTAGTAACAATTCAAAGTCCTAAGCCCTTGGAGCGCTGGTCATTGTAAAAGGCCGGCGTTCTTGCTGTCCAAATCCCTCACATTCGGCTGTGGATGTTGATTATAAATTAGGAACTAATCTTGCTAACCATTCTAAAACTACAAACATTTTTTTTGTTGGTTTTGTTCAAGTTTATTTGTCTTAAGTGTGGGAATGTCATCCATGTTCGGGGCCCATCTCGAGGCATGGGCGAAGATCGAAGTCCTAGCCGGAAGTGGCCGCCACAGATTTTTGAGCCAAGCATTCCACGTTGGAAACAGAATGCTCGGGCAGTTGGGAGAAGCTTCATCGTGCGGTGATGTTTCGCCAACCCACTTCAAATCCTTCAACTTTAGAACCCTCCACCTTTCCATTTTGTCCAAAACAAACATTTGTGTTGAATTTCGAAGGGAGACCATGGAAGCATTTAGTAGGTTTCACCATCCTATGTGCCCACTCCCCTTTCTGGACATCTGTGAGATGCCACTCACTAGCTGACACGGGATGTCCGCGCAGGTCCTTGCATCACTCATTGTGCACATCGCCATTTGTTCGACAATCAGCACATTGAGTTGTTCTTCGACGCAGCCGTACGACTTCCCCGTGAGAAATCCGAACCTCTTCTCGCCCGACCGGAAACCTTTCGGACGACCAGGACCGTTCCTTTGGAGGATGCAGAGTGTTTGGAGTAGTAACAAGTGCATCGCTAGTAGTAACAAGTGCCTTACTACTAGTAACAATAAGAATTTAATTAGAATTGTAATTACTAGCAAAGGAATCTACTAGGACCATTTCGCGCGCGCGCAGGGGGGGGGAGGAAGCTACTAGGAACAAGTGCATGTATTCAGGTGTTGCATGTAGAGTCACTCGAACAAGAGCTGGACATGGTAGGAATAGAGCTGAAGACTCTGAAGTCTGTTTGAAGGACTGTGGCTAGTGACTATGAGTGACTATAGCTTCTTCTTTTTTTCGAAGCAAACACTAAAATGCAGGGCGGGATTTTTTTCGAGGCCTTCATGAGCACCATGAGCACCTCAGCTTTCCCTCATGGCCATCTCTGAGCACTCTGAGATGAATGACCTCACACCAGTTCGTGTCGGAAAGTCCTTCAGGCGGGTGGATTGCGACACCCCCTAAGGAGGGAATAATTGTTCTTCCTTCAAGCCTCCTTGTTTTTCTTGTGGAGATGTAAGGTGTTTGGAGACGTTTGGATTTGGGCCATGGTTCACCAATGGGGCCTTAGCTTTCTGAAAGCTTCCACATCCTGGAACCACCACGGCAAAGGCAGTACAGGTGAGCATGCGCCTTGTGCAGAGCCAGCTTACGCGCACACGCCCTGCGTTAGCCATGGCCCTGCGCGCTGCAAATTCCAACATGTTAAGATTAAAAGCCTCAGATGTTAGGGTGGAGGCCGTCACTAGTAGGGTGGAGGCCATTGCTACTAGTAGCAATGGTCTCCAACCTACTAGCAGCTTGCTAGCAATGGCCTCCAACCTAGATGTCATCCCAGGATCGATGATCCCACTTTGGTACACGCCCAAATTGGAAAACTCGCAAGTCAACTCATTGCGATTGCGCTTGAGGTGTTTGTATGCCCATTTTGTTTGCTCTTGTTGCTGTCTTGCTGTCTTGAGAGGTGCCGTGGCTCCAGAGTGGAGACTGATTTTTGCGTTCTGATTCTTCTTCCTCTAATGCATTCGGTGTCCAAGACATTTCCAAACTTGCATGCCGCTGAGGGAGCGCAGCAAAAGCCGCAGCCGCAGCCACGACAATGGCAATCGCAAGGACAGATGGGATTTGGTCTCAATGTGCAAGTCTTGAATAATCCACTTGTCAACTCAGGGTTCGTGGGTTCGCTTCTGTCGCTGGGTCGCACAGAGTTGGCCTCATGTTCATTGCATGGTTTGCGTGGCAGGTGCAGTAGATTGGCGTGGCTTGGTCCTGTTTGATTTGCGCTACTAGGAGCAAGGACTCTACTAGAGTTACTAGGGGCTCCTGGCCTTACTGCTAGGAGCAAGAAGCTACTAGGGGCTCCTGGCATCGCTTAGGAGCAAGGACGCTACTATTTGCGCTCTTGTTGTGGCTTGGCATTTTCGTGTTTTGGTCTCAAGTCATGTCGCCGCAGGAGGTCACAGTTTTGTGTGCGATGTCGTGGCACTTTGGACCTGGTTGAGGGTCAGATTTCGTGGCAGTAACAAGGGGCATCGCTACTAGCAAGTTCTAGCTAGATTCTAGGTCACGTGGTCTTTGGAAGTGCTTTGATTGCGAACCGTCTAGGCAGGACTGCCTGATGTGAACCTCGAAGTGCAGATTTCGTCGTTTGGATGTTGCGTTTCCATGGTTAGATGCAAGATAAGCCTTGATTGGAGTACGAGTCTAACACCACATGAGAAATAAGTTAATAAGGCACCATGTGCTGAACTGCATCAAAGACAATAAGTTAGCTTGGAGTATCACGAACACAACCAGCACTTCTGCAACATGCCGTGGTTGCTGTGGGTCCTCAAGTATATACCTGGGACTCGCGCGAAATACGTGCCAGTGTGGCCACATGTTCCACCAAAACTTTGCAAAACGGTTCTATGGTGTTGTACCATGAAACGGATGACTTTATTGTTAACACATGCGCTAATATATTGTTCTTGTTCGATTGTTTGAGTATGGTCTCGGTGCGCAGCGTTTTGTGGCAGATTTGTTTATGGACTTGATCGTAGCAACTTCAGTGCAAGATTAGAGCACCTTTCCATGTGCAGGACAGTCGTAGCCCAAGCCGCAACAAGAAACCAGAGGAGCCAACGATAAACAGTCGGGGCAGTGCGAAAGGAGTTTGAGAGAAGTAAAGGAGGACATGGACAGACAAGGAAAGTAAGGGGGAAGAGCTGGAGAAGAAGCAAGGAAGGCGTTGGAAAGCAATTCCAGATCTAAGGCCTTTCTAATACCGTCGGAGGGTGCTTTCCGGTTTGTTAGGACATTGCTACAGTCGGCGCTGAATCTTGGGTTTTGCAAGGCATAGCGTCCAATTGATCGAGAGGACTATGGTGTTGACACCATGAAGATTACAGACGATGACGCTGCCTTTATTCTGGGTTCTGACCTCAGGAAACTCAGCTCAGAGAGCTCAGACCTTCGATGTTTTACCTTCCCTGCCGATGAAAGTGAGACAATGGGGCTATACCAATATGCCGCAAATTGCGCCCAAAGAAGGACAGCAATTTGAACCACTCAAGTCCCACAACCCATGGGACCTATCATTGGACCATGAAAACCTTGTGAGGAAACCTATTCAGGAACCTTAGTGCAGCGGAATGCAGCTGCTCATGGACACGTTGCCAGCCGTTAGTGGGAGTCTATTTGAGGAACCTAAGATCCTGCTCCGGAATCCTCGTGAAAACTTTAGGGATTCTGGCATCGCTACTAGGAGCAAGGACGCTACTAGGGGCTCCTGGCCTTACTACTAGTAACAAGAAGCTACTAGGAGCAAAGGGCGTCGCTACTAGGAGCAAGGACGCTACTAGGGGCGTGAAATGAACATGTGAGCGCCGTGATCGCCGTTTATGTTGTCAGTCGAAGATAGCTATGACGGTTTGCGGCTTGCCCCACGTTTCAAGCAGTGTTCAAAAGACATTGCACGACACTGAGCACAAACCAGCGGGACTTAGGCAAAGGTGGCAAGACCAAGGAGAAGATTTCAAAGGTGTCTGGCGCGGGACTTGGAGATTCTCAACGAACTGTGCTGTCTCTTCGCCTTCGCGACGTGTCTCGGTGCATTGTCTCAGTAGGTGCTGAAATCGAGCTCTTCGAACGTGATCTCATCTTGGAGATCCGAGGCCCCAAGCAACGGCCTCAAACTCGCGAGTAGAAAAGCAATTCTTGCTAGTTGTAAGTAGCAAGCCCTTCTTGCTCCTAGCTTCTTGCCACTAATAAAGTAGCGAGAAGATATTTGAAGAATTAGGCCGCCAGGAAAAATTGGAGCTGTGGCTGGTTGGAGATTCATCAACCCACAACTTGCCGCTTGTTGGCTAGATCCCTGTGGAAGAAGTCCGCCAGGTTGATGCACTGATGCGAATTCCATATTCTCATTCTCACAGTTAAACAATTAAGGCTCCACCTTAGTAGCAAGCAACCCTCAGGTTGAAACTGCCACAGTGTTTCCTCAACAAGAACGCTTGGCTTTAAGAGCGGACGTGGCACAAGGAAGTATACCCTAGTAGCGATGGCCTCCAACCTGCTAGCGATGGCCTCCAACCTTAAGTTTCCTTAAAAGTCTAGGAACCAAATCATTAGCGAGCTATCCTGCGTCCTAGGTAGTGGCTACTTAAGCTACTAGCTACCGTTGCTACTAGCTACCTACCTCTAGCGGCCTACCCCCCCTTTAAAAATACAAGTATACCGAATACCCCAATAGCGATGGCCTTTACTTGGTTCCTCTTGGTTCTTTGTTCTCCTTTGCACCTAGGCTGATCCGGCGGCGTGCCAAGAAGTATTGCAAGGGCGTCATGGATCAACGCACCGGTCCGGTGAACGTCACACAGGCGATTGAAGATGCTAAAGCCTGCGGTAGATGAAACGGTAATGTCGTAACAAGTGCCACGCTAGTAGTAACAAGTGCATCGCTACTAGTAACAAGTGCCTTACTAGTAGTAACAAGAAGCTACTAGTAACAAGTACTCTTACTAATAAATGAGAAGATAAGTCTTTAAGTCACGACAAGTCCCTTAGAGTTTGAAAGCCACAGGAAGACCATCCGATATGTTTAGCTTATAAGTCATTGTCACTCTTCTTCGCCTGAGCTTGCAGGATCACGATGATGACGATGATTTGACGATGTTCAATGCTGAGAGTGAGAGAAACTGCTGACGATGGCTTGATGCAGTTGTGGCCTCGTCGCATACCTCCCTTACCTCATCCACTGAGGATCAGTGTCCCACAAGAGGCTGTTGGCTTCGTCACTGGAAGGTGCTGCGTCGGTCACGCTTGTTGTGTATTTAAAGATGGTTGGCAATAGTCGCTTTCATTGTCGCTTTGGATATCGGAGATCAAAATGTTGTTTCTTTGGTAAAGGGCTGGCAACTTTTTGCGGACCATCGAAGAGGAATGGTTCTTGCCCTAGCCAAGCATGATTCTTTCATTTAGGAAACGCTTCCACAAAATCAGCAGTTTCGTAAGATTTTTTCCTGAAAGTTACATGTGCTCTCATGTGCTTGCCTTGTACTCTCATGCGTGTGCTCTCATATGTGCAATCTCATGCTCTCACCGTGCTCCCTATGTGTGTTCCACAGGCGCGCTCTCACATGTGTGCTCACTCAAGGTTGCTGGAAGGTGTGCCATAAGGGTGTACAGGTGTTGGAATAAGCTGACCATTTACTCTCGGTTTGCTCTTTCTTGTGCTGTCACTCACCAGTGAATCTAGTGACCACATGAAAGGTACCTCGACCGTTCGCGCACACATGTGTCGCGGCGTAAGTCTTTCGTAAGACCCACTGTAAGAATATATAATCCATTGTGTTGGCAGAAGCGGGGTGTGACTTTTGCGCGAAGACACGAAGACACCTGAAGACACGAAGACCCGAAGAAACGCGAAGACACGAAGACACGCGAAGACACGAAGACATGCGAATACACGAAGACACGAAGAGGCTTCAGGTCTTCAAAGCTTCAGGTCGTCACTGGGCTTCAGGTCTTCAAGGCTTCAGGTCGTCACTAGGCTTCAGGTCGTCACTGGGCTTCAGGTCTTCAAGGCTTCAGGTCGTCACTGGGCTTCAGGTCTTCAAGGCTTCAGGTCGTCACTAGGCTTCAGGTCGTCACTGGGCTTCAGGTCTTCAAGGCTTCAGGTCGTCAGGGCTTCAGGTCTTCAAGGCTTCAGGTCGTCACTAGGCTTCAAGGCGTCACGGCGTCAGCAGGGCTTCAAGGCGTCAGGGCGTCAGTGAGGACTCAAGGCGTCAGGGCGTCAGCAGGGTTTCAAGGCTTCATGTCTTCAGAGGAAAGTCGCCCGGGATTGCCAACACACTGATATAATCATTGATGTCTTTGTATCTCCGTCTATCGAACAAAACCGGCGCTCAAAAAGCTGTGGAGTTCAAGTCGTTCCAAGTGTCGAGTGATCTGTGATCACAGTGCCGAGCTGAGGAACACCCTCATGTTCTTCTGCGAAGTGGATGGGTCTCGCGGTCGTGTGAAGGAGGGAGATCATGCAACAGGTTCAGGCGTCAAGGCCTAAATTGCTTTGAATTGGCCTAGATACACATTGGAGAATCCCTAATTCTTTGCGAACTTTGGAGGACTACGAAAAGTTGGCGATTTTCGGCACTGCAGCGGCCTCAGACATGCAGCGCGGCGGTGCCCTCGCTCAAGCTGTGCGTGGTGCGAGGTCCGAGCTCGTCGCGGTGCAGAGTTGAAGGTCCTCAGTGCTGTGGAGACCAAAGTCTGAATCCGAGCGGTCCGAGCAGAGTTGTCATTTTATATCATACTCTTTCCATCAGCGCTGTACACCTCCATTGTTTTGTCTTTCTTTCCCAAAAGCATCTCGGATGCTTGGGTTCTCGTTTAGTCGCTAGTGCCGCGGAAGAGCGAGACAAAGTAAGCGTTATTGTGGACGGAAGATGGGTGTGGACGGGGCTGTGGATGGAAGGAAAGGGGTGCGAGACGGGAGGGGCGTGGGTGTGGACGGGCTGGGGAAGGAAGGGAGGGGAGCAAGACGGAAGGTGCATGGGTGTGGACGGGGCTGTGGATGGAAGAAAAGGGGCGCGAGACGGGAGGCGCGGCGCATGGATGTGGACGGGGCTGGCATGGGTGTGGACGGGGCTGTGGACGGAAGGAAAGGGGTGAGAGACGGGAGGCGCGGTGCATGGGTGTGGACGGGGCTGTGGTTCGGGAGCAGGTTCCGGAGTATAGGTCGCGGAGTATAGGTTCCGGAAACGGTTCTGAAGCAGGTTCTGGGGCAGGTTCCCGAAAAGGTTTTGGAGCAGGTTCTGGAGCAGGTTTTACTGGTTCCGGAGCAGGTTCTGGAGAAGGTTCTGGAGCCGGTCCCGGAGCAGGTTCCGAATGAGCAGGTTCCAGAGCAGGTGCTGGACGAGGTTCCGGCAGAGGTTCATCTTACGTTGGAACCTTCGTGGTCTTCGGCAGGGTCCTTCAAACAGAAGTGATTTTTCGTGGCAGGCGCAGGGCTGGGCGCAAGAAGTGCGGATTTCGTGGCGCAAGGGGGGGGGGTTGTGGCGGGGGAAAAATGTTAAAAACGTTACTTCAAATAAGTTTTCTAAACTCAGTTTACAGCAGCATAAGAAAAAGAAAACCTATTCACCCAAAAAATCACAACAGACTACCACATATAACCTCATTCATTGTTCAAAATCATAACTACTAACCATCTGGTACCTCATTCATTGTTCAAAACCATTACAGTGAATACATATCTATCTCATTCATTCCACAAAATCATCACTACTAACCATCTATTACCTCATTCTCAAAAATCATAGCTACTAACCATCTATTACCTCATCCCTTTTATTGAAATCATAACAGTCAATACATCATCACCTCTCCATTCCATACTCAAAACAAAACAAGCAAGCGACAAACAAAAACACAAACCAAGCAAAGAACAACATTGAAAAACAAAACGATAGACAGCAATATGGCATAACCCCAAACTAAATGACACTCCCTCTCTCATAATACAGTATTCAATGTTGTATATCTGTTTCTTGATTTCAAATGTCTTGTCATTTTGAGACAAAGTCTTGAAATCTTATATTTGTTTTGTATTCTCTTCAATGCTTCACTATGTTTTATTTTCACATGTTCATGTTCTCCATAAGAATATGATACAATATTACTTAACACATTTACTGGCAAGCCCTTCATACCATCCATCCACTAATATACTTAACTGACTAACCTTTAAGTAAGTATTCTAAGGTTAATATAAGACATTCTTTGGAAAAAATTACTTAAAGGTAGATTAAGTAAATAGAATATATAATATTATCTGATGAAAAAGTTTTAGACAATCTGGTGAGTAATGATTTAGCAGAAATACCAAAAAAGATGAAGAAACGAATTAAAGCCCATAATCATAGATGAAAAGAAATTCAGATACAACACAGACAAACCCATATCAAATGGTTTAACAAAGAAATTATTATCAGTCACGAAAACTAATGAATACATAAGTTATGCTTTAAACAAGGCAAAGGGTGCTTCCAGTGAAGGAAGTGTAAGACAAATACTGACCAAACACGCAATCAGAAACAAATTTAGGGTCAGAGATGTTCAACCAGCATTTAGAGCATATGCTAATTCAATAGCTTTAGAAAATACACACTTTGAAGGAGAAAGAGGTTTAGGCATGATTGCGCACCAAAAACAAAGACTATTATAATTTTTCAGAAATAATAGAAGCGTGAAACTTAACATAAGAACAGAAGGATTAATCCTGAATATGATGATGGAGGAAATGAAATTGGTAGTCAAGAACTTGTATATGCTACTTTACCATCAACATATTATCCAATTCATAATGAGGATGAACTGACACAAGCGTTAGAAGATAGTGTTATAAACAAATCTTACTACAAATACAAAATCTTGAAGCATCAACCTCGAATTTAAGGTTTAAACAGATAATATCAGTCACCATTCACTATGACAAATTTGACCCAACAAGAGCAGACAGTTTTATAGAATTACCAGAACGGATTAAGTTAAAAAAAGGCATGTATCAACATTAAAAACAAAGACCAAACATGCTTCAAATACTGTATTCAATCCATAGTCTTTGGCAAAATAAGCAAACATCACCCAGAGGAAATGTTCCACTATAACAAATTGAATGATTACATTTTGAATTGGGGTGGAAAAAATTTCCAACTGGTAATACGGACATAGCAAGATTTGAAGAAAACAACAAATTAGTTTCAATACATGTTTTTGAAACTGATGACTGCCTTAATGATAATAAGATTATCATACGTAGATGAACTAAAAATAGAAATGCTAAATATGAAGCTGATTTATTAAAAGTCTATGATGAAGATAATAACTATCACTATGTATTAGTGAAAAACAAGGTTTCACGTCCGTACGGGCCCCCCGTCTTCGTGTGGGCAGGCCCATACGAAATGGCGTTTCGAGCGTTTCAAAAGTCGAAAAAAAGTTGTATAGTGGCCTTTTTTCAGCCGTGGTCGGCACGCTCTCAGGTGTTTCGCGTGTGGTGGCGATACACCCACTGATACACTCTATTCCACAGCCGTGGGTTCACCAATCCTTTGGACCGGTTCTTGCTTTGCGGCGAGATGAATTTCTTCGTCCACGACCACAGCCAATCTAGCTGCTGGGTGCCTCTTAGTCCATTGACTCTTCACATGCTTGACGTGTTTCACAGTCAAGCGCTTCGAAGGGTACTTGGCAGCAGCGGCCGACCATGCAAGTGCTCCATCTGCACACAACAAAGAACCTGCTCGAACATTCCGAAGCA
The DNA here is from genome assembly GCA_963970005.1 of Durusdinium trenchii. Lineage (NCBI taxonomy): Eukaryota > Dinophyceae > Suessiales > Symbiodiniaceae > Durusdinium > Durusdinium trenchii. The sequence goes on from CAXAMN010028739.1 coordinate 521,855, forward strand.
AGCCTGAGGTCACTATCTCAGCACATAAAATAAGGTTTTTTACTTTTACACCGAGAATCGGGTCCTCCCGCGAACCAGCGGCCCGAGATGGTGTCTGCGGCGCGCTCTTGTCTGACATCCGGCTGCCAAACTCCAAAAAGACAACGCCCGACGAACACGTGACTCGACGAAACCACGAACCGACGAAAACACGAAACGACCCAAACACGAACCGACGTCATTTGCCCCCCCCCCACCAACCCCTGAATGATTGTTGGAACCCTGTCTGCTTCAAAAACGCGCAAATTCACGGGGGCCCGTACGGACGTGACACCAAAAACAAAAGTAGATTGCTTAACTGCGAAAGCAATAAAAATATCTACCAGAAACACTACTGCCATCATTGCTTAAACCCTTTCTCATCAGAAAAGGCATATAAGAACCATCTTGAAAAGGGATGTATGGCATCAGAAGGACAACAAACAAAGATGCCTGATAAAGACACATAGAATTTGAAAAGCGGAATACTAAATTGCCTTGTCCTTTTGTAATCTATGGTGTTTTTGAATGTCTAACCACTAACTCTAACAATGGTATAAAAGGCACATATCAGGAACATAAACCGTGCGGTTATATGTCGAATGTAGTAAGCAGGATTGATAATACATGCCAACCATACTTTGCAGAGGTGAGGATTGTATGAAGCATTCTGTTGAAAAACTGACTGAAATTAAGAAAGATATAATTGAAAAAAATGAATGTAAATAAACCAAATGATGAATTAACTCACGAACAAAAGACAGAATTTAGACAAGCGACCCGCTGCTCCATATGTAATAAGGAGTTCCAACCTGATGATGAGAAAGTCCGCGACCGCTGCCACTTCACAGGTAAATACAGAGGCGCAGCGCATGTAGAATGTAATCTGGATTGTTCATTTAGATGGTTTAAAATCCCTATCTTCTTTCATAATCTTCAAAACTATGACGCACACTTGATCATTGCCAGAGCAAATGAACTAAACATAGAACTAAACCAAAACAAAAGAATAGATGTAATAGCACAAAACAGTGAAAAGTTCATAACCTTCTCATTTGGTGCTTGTCAGTTTAAAGACAGCTTCGCTTTCTTAACTGCGTCATTGGATAAGTTAGTTAGATTAAGCAAATATGAAGGAAATCAAAAGATGAAAGATTGGGAAACTCGTTTCAGATATACAAGCACCAACCCATATATCAAATCTTAAACTGATTTGAATCTGCTGACTGATAAGGGTGTATATCCATACGACTATATGAACTCATGGGATAGATTTGATGAAACAAAACTACCAAAGAAAGAAGATTTTTACAGCAAATTATATGAAGAACACATAACTAACAAAGGCTACACCAGAGCAAATATTGTATGGAAACATTTTAGCATTAACAACCTTTGAGAATATCATGATTTGTAGTTGATGACTGATGCATATTTACTGACTGATGTGTTTGAACATTTTAGGGATATGTGTTTGAACTTTTTTGGATTAGACCAGCAGATTATATAACTTTACCTAACTATTCTTGGAATGCCTTTTATCATTGACAGGAGTTAGACTACAACAAATACACATAGAAAAAATTATGAGATTATTGAACACGGGTTAAGAGGAGGAATGACACTGCGCTCCTTTGAGAAAGTAGAAGCAAACAATAAATACATGAATGAAGACTATAACAAATCTAAACCTTCATCGTACATAAGTTATATAGACGCTAATAACCTTTACGGATTAGCAATGTGTAAGAAACTGCCATATGGTGATTTTAGATTGTAATACGGTAGAATGGATGAAAAGAGAGTAATGAAATATAGTGATGATGATGACGTAGGATACATTTTAGAAGTTGATTTTCATTATCCAAAGAACTACATGATGTACATAAAGACGATCCATTAGCGCCTGAAATCATGAGTATCAACGAAAATACGCTTTCAAAAGTCCAGAAGGATATACATAATTCTTTTTATGGAAAAGATGCCAGTGATGAAAAAACAAATAAGTTAGTATTACATGTAATGGATAAAAGGAAGTATGTTTTACACATATCGGCATTGAAATTCTATCTGCAACACGGACTACGTCTTAAAAAAGTCTATAGAGCAATAAGTCTCAACCAAGCACACTTCTTAAAACCATTCATTGAATTCAGCACTGAAAAGAGAAAGAATGCCAGCAATGACTTTGAAAAAGATCTGTTT
>CAXAMN010028739.1:524087-534562 GCA_963970005.1 Durusdinium trenchii
CGATACCCGAAACACATTTCAACACAACCACAAAAACCATTTCGGGCATCATTCTCCTGGTGTTCACTGACATTTATTTTTGCACGGATTCTCAAATAGAACACCAACAAGGGACGCTCCAGAAGGCGCCGCACCAAGCAAATCAAGAATGCTAAAAACATTCAACACTTCATGCTGTGCTCCGATCATCTACGTCGCAGTGATACCAGCTCCACGAAAACTACAACCATTCAAGAATGGTCTCTCTCCTTGTTTTTTTCTCCCAGCCCTGCTCTTTATAGGGCTTCGCATTGATGCACAATGCCCGAAACAACCAAAAACCACCTTTCGGGCATCCTTCTCCTGGTCTTCGCTGACGTTTATTTTTACACGGATTCTCAAGTAGACCGCCAGACAGGGACGCTCCAGAGAGCACCGCGCCAGGAAAATCAAGAAAACCTAAAACATTCAACACTTCATGCTGTGCTCCGATCTTGATCTACTCCACATTGATACAAGCTCCACGAAAGCTACAGGCATTCAACAATAAGTGCTCCGCTATTTTGTCATCCCAGTCTTGCACTACCATATTGGCTTTCGTCCTGTCCTTTCTCAGGTATATCTTACTGTTTGTTTAAGTATTTTTATCATCACTAGGAACTGTGTATATCAGTTTGCGTTTGTGGCATCTCATACAAGTCCCTAACACATACCCCAAAATAGTTTTGACGTCAAAATTTATAGGTCCGAGCATTTTACCCTTCCAACTTCCCACCGGTTGACGCTTTGGGCAACACCCAGTCCCAAAAAATCCAAACGCAAGAGACTTGAGCTTTGTCCCAAGCCAATCCAAAACAGAGCCTCTGTTTCCCAAACGCGGAGACGGTTTCCCTCAGTCGGTGGCTGATTTTCCCAAAAGCGGGGCCAGATTTTCCCAAAGTCGGTGACGAATTTCCCCAAAGTCGGTGACGAATTCCCCAAAGTCGGTGGCAGATTTCCCCGAAGTCGGTGACAGATTTCCCCGAAGTCGGTGACAGATTTCCTCAAAATTGGTGACAGATTTTCCCAAAATCGGTGACGGATTTCCCCAAACTCCAGGACAGATTTCCTCAAAATCGGTGACAGATTTCCTCAAAATCGGTGTCAGATTTCCCCAAAATCGGTGACGGATTTCATTTCCCCAAAATCCGCGGCGGATTTTCTTCAAACACCGAACCAATTTAATGCCCAAAACCGGAACTTTTGTTTGCTCGAACAAGGCCAGTCTTTCCCTAAAACGTATTTTCTGTTGTTGCTTCAATTTGGGATAAGCGCACACAGGCGCGCTCCACATCCGAATGAAACAACAGAATTTGGAAGAGGGCAGCAAAACTGGACTAAGATGATGTTCACACGCTTGAACACCTTTGTTTTCTGGTTTCATTTTAAAGGATGTCATTTCCAAATGGATTTAGTTTCCAAGCCTTTGGATGCAATCTCCTAAACCGGTGGATTTAATTTCCAGACTGCATGGGTTACATGATATCATTTCCAAACTGTGTGGATTTTATAACCACACAAGTTGGATTTGTTTTTCACGCGTTTTGTATTTCTGCCTGTGTCGTCCTTTCTTTCCATGTTAGATTGTCTCCGCTGCCAGCTGCAAACTTTGGACATTACAGTGTTTACTGTTTTTCGGGCACGCTGGAATTTGCTTCTCGTATGGTATAACTTGTGTATGATGAAGGTTTAGATTTATAGTAATCTTCATTCATGTATTGTTTGTTTGCTTCTACTTTCTTCAAGGAGCACTGTGTCATTCCTCCTCTTAACCCACGTTCAATCATCTCATACATTTCTTTTATGTGTTTGTTGTAGTCTAACTCAATGATTTAAAGGCATTCCAATTATAGGTGGGTGTGGACCGAGCTGTGGAAGGAAGAGGGCGGGGTGCCAGACGGGAGGAGCTGTGGAAGGAAGAGAGAGGGACGCGAGACGGGAGGTGCGTGGGTGTGGACGGAGCAGGGAGAGGCGCGAGACGGGAGGTGCGTGGGTGTGGACAGAGCAGGGAGGGGCGCGAGACGGGAGGTGCATGGGTGTGGACGGCGCTGCGCATGGATTGCAATGCATGCGCCAGACAGTCAAGTCATGGCCAAAACGGCAGGATTGTTGCATGCCAGAACCGCAGTGCTTGAAATTTGATGGCTGGAACGGAGCATGGAGGGGGCTGATGCTGCTCCATGCTTCCTGGAACGGTTGTCAGAAGCTATGTTGCAATGGGGTTGGAGACTAGCTGCAGAGATTGAAAACAGCCACGTGATATATATATATATATAATATATATGTATATATATATATACATATATATATATACATATAATACATCCAACCTCCAACCCGACTAAAAAGGGAACCGTCTTGTCTTCAGTGTGCTTGAGGGTGCTTTGCCGTGGGTAGCGGAAGCTAAAAGACCGGTTGCGCGTTTCTTTTTGCTTTTGGGTCCGCGGGCTCACCTTGTGTTTGTGTGCTTCCTCAAGTGTTCGTTTTTTTGATGAGTGCTGGTTAGTGAAAGCTGGTCAGACAAAAGGTACGCCTGTTCGTTTTGCGGGGCACACAACCTCTGTTTCAATCCTACATGATGAGACCTGCGCGGTCAGTTTTCACGGTGCGCCCATCGCACTGCAACCGTCCAAATAAACTGAGAAAAGAAGATACAGTGGGAGCACATGACATGGCTGTCTTGCTGCAATCGAAGAACGACAAAGGTGCCCGGCTACTTCGAAAAGATCAAATACGAGGCGCCCAGCGCTAGCTCGGACTGTCAAAGCCACCACAAGACCATCAAACTTCTGAAAAAGTATGTCATGAAAGGCAGCCCATAGGCTAGAGGCGAGTTGTTTGGCAAACGCAGTCAGGGGGGTGTGGGGGGGAGGCACCTTTTGGAGTAGCATAGAGGCGTGGCGGGGAGTGTGAAAAAGTTACGATTTTGAGATCTTGGTGATGCCGGCGATGCGCCGATGTTGGTGTTTGGGTGATGTCGATGATTTCCAGGTTTCTAAGCTGGTTCGCGAGCGTTGTTTTGCTAAGGGGTATCCTTTCGCGACCCCGCAGGAAAAAGGTTAAAAAAAAAACACGATTTGAACCGTTTTTACCGCGGATATGGTAGAATAAAAAGGAGCGCGCCCCCGGTAAAAACGGTAAAAATAGAAAATGTTCGATGTTTACCGTTTTTACGCCCCGGTAAAAACGGTAAAAAATGAAAATTTTTGATTTTTACCGTTTTTATCGCGGATATGGTAGAAGAAAAAGGAGCGCGCCCCCGGTAAAAACGGTAAAAAGAAACAATCGATTTTTACCGTTTTTACCGCGGATATGGCAGAAAAAAAAAGAGCGCGCCCCCGGTAAAAACGGTAAAAAAAAGGAAAATGTTTCGATTTTTACCGTTTTTACCGCGGATATGGTAGAATAAAAAGGAGCGTGCCCCCGGTAAAAACGGGAAAAAGAAAACGATGTTTATCGTTTTTACCGCGGATATGGTAGAAGAAAAAGGAGCGCCCCCCCCGGTAAAAACGGTAAACACAAACATGTTTTTCGATGTTTACCCTTTTTACCGCGGATATGACATTTAAACATGGAGCGCCCCGCAGTATAAAAGATAAAAAACAAAGATTCTTGCCGTTTTTGCCACGGAGATGGTAGAAAAGAAAAGGACAAGTCCACCTACAAAAACGGAGAATAACACAACTTTGATTTTTAACGATATGGTAGAAGCAAAAAGAGCAAGCGACTCTTCATTAAAAAAGGTAAACAACAAACGTAGTAATTTTCACTTTGGACCGTTTTTTTACCGCGAGAATGCCTCGGGACCAGGTCGCAAGCTAGAAGACCTCTGTCAACAAAAAGGTTTAATGTTACAGCCCGGGTATCTTCCTATAACCAGGTGGGGTTCACTCCTCCTATCATATAGGAGCGTGTGCCCTTTTCGACAAGAGGAGTTTGGTGATTGATCAAAATTTCATGACTTTTAACTTTTGCAGGGCAATGAAAGCCTACATCACTTGGATCGAAAACTTTCGATTTTTACCTACCGCGCATATGGCAGAAGAAACAGCGGTGACCCTCCGTTAAAAACTGAAAAAAACATAGACCCGTTTGCCCCCCTCGATCAAAACGGTACAAAAAGAACAACAATTAATTGTACCGTTTTGATCGCGGATATGGTATTGAAAAAGGAAGCGCCCCCCGGTAAAAACGGTAAAAACATAAAATGTTCGATGTTTACCGTTTTTACCGCGCAGATGCCTCGGATTAACCCAGTAACCCCGGCAACTACGCTAAACAGCACAGCCAGGTTTGATGGTTAGCATCATTGGCATTCTGGGTCACTTGTAGGTAGGTCGACTTATGGCTAGTGAGTCATTTGTAGGTAGGTCAATGGATGGATGAATGGATAGAAGGGGAGAGAGTGTCAGAGAGAGATATAGCGAGACAGAGAAATATGCAATAAAAAATAGAAACATAGTCAACCTAAGTGCATCGCTACTAGTTTCTTGCTACTAGTAAGGCACTTGTTTCTAGTGAACTAAAGAGTTTGTTTTGTGAGGTGTGGCTAGAGGTGAGAAAGGTAAAGCGTCCCTCGACTGTTAAGGTGCGTGGATGGAAGGATGGATAGAAGAGAAGGGAATGTCAGAGTAAGAGGTCCAGGTAGACGTGGCTAGATGTAAGAATATGACCTGCAGACGTGGATGGATAAATATGTGTAGAGTGTATATAATATAGATAGGTCAACGGATGGCTAGTAGAAGAGAGGGTAGGCCGATGGGTAGATGTGGATGGATGGAGAGCGACAAAGATAGAAAGGCAGGGACATAGATATCAGATAGACAGACAGTTAGACCACGAAGATAGATACATAGATCACGAAAGCCAGCCGATAGGATAGGCTAGGTAGAAGTTGTGTAGCGAACGAAGTGAAGGGTATCCTAGACTAGTAGCTTCTTGTTACTACTAGTAAGGCACTTGTTACTAGAAGCGATGCACTTGTTACTACTAGTAAGGCACTTGTTAGGTGCAGAAGTTCAGTTCTTGTGTACGGCATGGGTGGAAACGGGTGGCGGAGAGTGTTAAAATGTGTCGGTTCGGAGGTCTTGGTGAAGTCGAGGATGCGCAGGTTTGTGCGCTTGCAGATTTGTATTTTGAGTGCGGCTGAAGTCTGAAGGCAGGTCAATAATGGATGGCTAGCTAGATGGATGGGTGGGTAGAGGGATAGAAGGTGCGAGAGTACAGAGATCAGCTGAAGAGGTAGAGAGATAGAGGCATAGAGAGATAGACAAATGTTTGAGTAGATGTGGCTAGATGTAAAAAGATTGATGGATGCATGTAAAGTGTATCTATATAGGTCAGTGGATGGCTATTCGGACGAATGGATGGATGGATAGAAGAAAGAGAGTGTCAGAGAGATAGCGAGACAGAGAGGCCAGCTGAAGAGATAGGGAGATCGATCCACAGAGAGATGGATAAATTTTTAAGAAGATGTGGCAGATGATCGATGTATAAAGATGTGATGGATGTGGGTAGAGTGCAGACAGGTCACTAGATGGCTAGTCGGGTGAATGGGTGGGCGGACGGACGGCTCGATAGAAGTGGAGGAAGAGGTAGAGAGATAGGGCGCCTGCCACAGCGAGATCGAGAGACGGAGAACTAGAGAACGAACATGAAATTTGGCGACCGCCTGGAGTGTTTCAAATGCACAGAATGCAATGAGCAGCGCTTGTAGGTAGGTCCATGGATGGCTAGCTAACTGGATGAATGGGTGGATGGATGGATGGGTGGAAAGAAGGGGAGAGAGTGTCAGAGAGAGAGAGAGAGACAGACAGAGACAGAGAGAGAAAGCGAGACGGAGAGACGGAGAGAGTAGATGTGGCGGATGTAAGCGCGGATAAGTAGATGTGGACACATGAGTGTGTGGAGAGAGTTGATATTTCAATGGATAAATGGATGGATGGATGGATGAGAAGGGGATGGAGTGTCAGAGAGACGGTGAGACACAGAGAAGCTGAACAGATAGAGAGATAGAGACATAGAGAGAGAGAGAGAGAGCCACATAAAGATAGAGAGATTGTTAAGTAAACACGTAGATGATGCTAGATGTAAAAACTTGATAAGTAGATATGGATAGATGGATTTGTGTATAGTGTAGATAGGTCAATGGATGGCTGGTGGGACGAGTGGCGGGTGGTTGGTTGAAAGCGCAGAGAGAGGCAGAGAGATAGAGATGGAGAGCTAGAGAACATATGGAAGCCATCCTCACGGGTGCCTTTTGTTTTTGATGGTCTGATAGCCAAAAAGGGGTGCTTGTTATAGCGAGACCGAGAAATGGACAATTTGTTGATGCTGTTGGCGGGTCCTGGCTTGTGTTTTATTCTTTTCACAGGTTCTTTCACAGAAAAAAAAAAGATTGGGCAAAGCGGTTGAAAACAGCTGATAGACAGTCATGTTGCAAGGTGATTGATCGTGACAAAGGGAAGGGGGAGGACGGGGCACAGCAGTAGTAGCGTTCTTGTTACTACTAGTAAGGCACCTGTTACTACTAGCGATGCACTTGTTTCTACTAGCTTCTTGTTACTACTAGTATTTGTTTTCTCACGGCTGCACTATAGTCGTTTGATTTGCCTTGGAATCCGTGTTTGAACCCGCAGGATGGCACGTGGGGTACAGACACCATGACCTTCCAAGATGACGAGCTCTCCTATGCTCTTGGCAAACAGGGCGGAACCAGGCCGGAAAGGTCCACAAAGGGTGGATCACTGGTGCTGCAGTTTTGGCAATTTGAAGTTATCTAGAAGGCTCCAACTGACTCCAAATCCGAGACACGTCATTTTCGACATGGCGCCTGACTCCAGGAAAAAACTGGAGAGAGCATCTGGCGCTGTCGTTCAGTATGTTGGTCAGGCGCCGTAGATGTCCCAGCCTTGAAGCCAACCCGAACGGCCAATCCAATTGCTGTTGCAATAAGAAGGAAAGCCGAGACCCTCAAGCGGAAGAGTGTTTTGAGATCTAACTCTATAAGTTTCGAAGCGGGAACCTCATGACGGGGGTTTTGAGCGTTATCAGCATGGAAACGGTCTTGTGAAGGTGGCCCTTTTCTCCGGCGAGAAGGGATTGCGTCGCAAAGCCAAGGACTTGAACATTCCTAGTGATTGCTGAATTCCCAATGCTTCTGTGTCGCTGATCAATGTGTTCTCGTTTGCTTGTTCCTCTCCAGGAGTACATGAAGTGGTTGTTTGACCAATTGGAAGGGCCTGTCAGAATCTGAAGAAAGCCAAAAAGCAAGACCATTTAATTACAAGGTAAGTTAACCCCAGCCCTCAGGTCTATGTCAACGGCTGGGAAGATCGTGACGACTGTACGGTGGTGGACGTGACCAAGTCGCACTTGGACGGTGGGACAACGGAACATGCGGAACTTTCAGAAATTGAAACATGTTCGTTTTTGTTTAAAGTTTTGTTACTAGGAGCAAGGACGCTACTAGGGGCTCCTGGCCTTACTACTAGGAGCAAGAAGCTACTAGGAACAATGGGCATCGCTGCTAGGAGCAAGGAGTGCTCTGAGAACTTGAGTTGTTGGTTGGCGCTTGAGTTCTTGGTCTTTTGGGTTGTGGAAAGGACTCATGCCTACTAAGGTTCCAAGTGAATGCATTGGCTATGTGACAGGTGCCCGTCGGGCTGCATTGGGAAATATGGAAGAGGAGAAAGCAACAATTGCAAGTCTATTGAGTTCAGTCTATGTGTCTTGCCTTTACAAGTTGATATTTTGCCTTTTAGACAAAGGGATGCGCGTGACACTCGTGGCACTGACAGTGAGGAGTGGGGCACGCTGATGTTCTTCATGAACAAAGAGGCGATGAATGGCGGTGGAAAGGCGTGGCCTCAAAAGGGATGAGTGGCTACTAGCGATGGCCTACTAGCGACCTTTCTTTTCTCTGGCTTACACGGCTTGAGTGCTTGTGAGTTGGAATTGCACTCGGTCAGGGCCGGGACCGGAGCGCCCGGGGCGGCTCAGAGCAGTTGGCAATCTTCGGCGATAAACGCTCCCGGCGTGGGGCAGAGCTGAAGGCCGACCATGACATCTGTGACGTTCTTGTTGGAACGATCTCTAAAGGTCTACAGAAAGAAAGAAGAGAAAGAAGTTGGAGCGTTCTTGTCGTTTAAAAGAAGTTATGGCATTCCTCTAATTCTTCAGTCTTGCTCTATCATTCCTGCAAGCTCCGCCCGTTGCTCCTCGTTGACGCCGTGAAGATGGCATCAACCACCTCTTTCATCTACCGCATCCGTTTGTATTTTCTTTACCCAGTATCACTTATCACATGTTATCACCTCTTATCACTTCTCCTTTTCATCCGACAAATTCATAATCTAATTACCTATGTTGTTGGCTCTATGTATTCAGGGTCCCACAGCGAGCACTCTAATTATTCAAATATGTGTGCACAACACAGACCCAAGGCCTCATTTTGCGTTTACTGCGTTTACTGGATGACAACGTTGGTTTTCTAGTGCTTGATTGTTTGAACTCGGGTTTTCCTCCGGCGTTGTTGGGTTTTCTAGGTAGAACATTGTTTGCAAGAGAGAGTTTTATACTCGGTTTAATACTTTGTCTTTGTCCAACCTTGCTCATCAATGCCAATGTTGTTCCTGGTGTTCACAGGATGTTTCCTGCTTGTCATTATTCAAGGATGGCCTCCCACCTAGTAACCTAGTGGCAATGGCCTCCCACCTAGTAGCGTCCTTGCTCCTAGCAGCGATGCCCTTTGTCCCTAGTAGCTTCTTGCTCCCAGTAGTAAGGACAGGAGTCGGAGCCCCTAGTAGCGTCCTTGCTCCTAGCAATAGCCTCCAACCTAAGAGCGGGCTTTAAAAAGAATCCTTCCTGTTTCACCCACCGTGACGGACAGATCATGAGCGCTGTGGAGACCAAGAGTCCGGGTGCGTTCACTCGCGGGGTCCGTGAGAAGTTCAGCTCTGTATTGACCTCAAGATGACGCACGTGTCAGATTCATCAGGATTCCATCCATGAATGTTGGCCCGAGGATAAGGGCTTTGCCACGGACAGGTTCATCTTGAAGGCATCGTGGAGAGAAACAGTTCTAGATAAAGTGTTGCACAGTGGAACTGCAAATTTTCTTACACGGAAACGGACTTGTTGCAAGTCTTTGGAGATGAGTCACTACAAGTTTGCACTTTGCGTTTGCCGCGTGTTGACAGGATGATGAGCTGAGCTACGCGTTGGGGAAGGAGGTCGATGTGGACACATGTAGACACTGGTTTGAGTCAAAGCCTTTCAGTGTTCACTTTGCACCTGGGTTGCTGAAAGATTGCCCAGGGCGCAACACGGAAGAAACTGGAGTTGGCCTCAGGAACAATCTTGCAGTGCGCCGAGGGAGGTAATGAATGCCGAACATGGAAGGGGTTCTAGGAATGTCCAGGAACCTGTACGCAAAGCAACATCCATATACAGAATTTGCAATTAATTTCTCCAAGTAGTTCCAAAATGGAGGATCTCTTTGCTTGGAAAGTGGAAAGTCTGTTCTGGAGCCTGGGAAGGTATGTCGGCCATGTGGCATTTTTTGGCCGGTGACCTGAAGGACAGATGTTTCCACGTCTTTCACGAACAAAAAAGCATAAAACTCCCACCTAGTAGCGATGGCCTCCCACCTAGTAGTGATTGCCTCCAACCTAATAGCGATGGCCTCCCACCTAGTAGCGATGGTCTCCCACCTAGTAGCCATGGCCTCCCACCTAGTAGCGATTGCCTCCAACCTAACAGCGATGGCCTCCCACCTAACCTAGTAGCGATGGTCTCCCACCTAGTAGCGATGGCCTCCCACCTAGTAGCCATGGCCTCCCACCTAGTAGCGATGGCCTCCCACCTAGTAGCGATTGCCTCCAACCTAATAGCGATGGCCTCCCACCTAGTAGCCATGGCCTCCCACCTAGTAGCCATGGCCTCCCACCTAGTAGCGATTGCCTCCAACCTAATAGCGATGACCTCCCACCTAGTAGCGATTGCCTCCAACCCAATAGCGATGGCCTCGCACCTAGTAGCGATGGTCTCCCACCTAGTAGCCCTGGCCTCCCACCTAGTAGCGATTGCCTCCAACCTAATAGCGATGGCCTCCCACCTAGTAGCCATGGCCTCCCACCTAGTCGCCATGGCCTCCCACCTAGTAGCGATTGCCTCCAACCTAATAGCGATGGCCTCCCACCTAGTAGCCATGGCCTCCCACCTAGTAGCGATGGTCTCCCACCTAGCAGCGATGGCCTCCCACGTAATAGCGATGGCCTCCCACGTAATAGCGATGTCCTCCCACCTAGTAGCCATGGCCTCCCACCTATAGGAGCCATGGCCTCCCACCTAGTAGCGATTGCCTCCAACCTAATAGTGATGGCCTCCCACCTAGTAGCCATGGCCTCCCACCTAGTAGCGATTGCCTCCAACCTAATAGCGATGGCCTCCCACCT
>CAXAMN010028739.1:541141-558314 GCA_963970005.1 Durusdinium trenchii
GGAACCTGCTGTCTCCAATGTTTCCATCACCAAGTCTATGACCATTAATTATACGTTGTGTGTTTCCAATTCACTGTAACAGTCATTTAAAGGGTCTACTGTTTAACTCTAGTAACACCATGGAACCACCATTTTTTCTCTAAGCTTTTACGTTTTGTTGCAAAGGCGTTCTATGTTTAGTTAACATAGGGAGACCGTCCACTGCAGACATTTGGTAGAATTGCACGGGGCAAAATCCGACGGGGAGGTGCCTGAACATATTGAAACGCATTGAAATGTGTATTGTTTTGCTTATCGTCAGATGCTTTTGCCAGGGCCTGCCCGTCCTATTGGGACGTCGAGATGGGGATACCCTGAGCTTTGGCAAGATGAAGGGTGATGCCTCTGACAAGAACATTGCCTGCATGCTTCAGGATGACAAGGCTGGGCAGGTGTCGCACATTGACGGCGCCAGGGTGATGTTGCAGTATGTTGCAGTCCTTTTTGGGGGGCATGAAAGACGGTTTTTGGGGGTGGCTTTGGCCTTCGGGACTAGATTTGGCGGAGTTCCTTTGTTGATGTCATTCCCGGTGAAGCTTCTGAGGTCACCAAAAAGTTCTTGAACAAGAGCGACCTCGCAGACTGGTGGGTGGAGAACCAGCCCCATCGTTTCCTCAGTGGAGGCCATTGCTAGTAGCTAGTAGGTTTGAGGCCAGTGCTAGTAGGTTGGAGGACTTGGTTAGAAGTCCTGCAACTCAGGTCGCGACGATGAGGGTAGCTTGGTGTAGTCTAGTTCTGCAATTGCTTCGGCAGTTGCTGTGGAACGTCGGCTTGCCATAAAATGCAACAAGAAGTTAGTTGAGCACAGCTATTGATTTGCAACTGCTTCAGTTGAGACCTTGGTGTCCATGTTCCACTCTGTCTTGAAGCCAAAGCGCGTGTTCCACGATGATCTCCTGGACTCCATTGATTATCTCTGTGTGACCCACAAATTTCAAGGGTCTGGCATTGAAAATAGAGAGCATGCCCTCGGTTAAGTGGCAAAGTCTGTCATTGCGCGATGCTGCCTCCACTTTATTGCGATGCCCTGAGGCTTTAGGTATATCGTGTCATGGTCACAGTCTCAACGCAGGAGACACGTGGTGACACATTCAAGCGGACAGCTGCGAAAATAACTATATACGTAGCGTTTTGCATCGGCAATTTCAAAACAAAACGCCAGGACGCTATATATAGTTGTGGAAAATAAGGTCCCATTGGTCAGCATTTCAAATCGAGAAGTGTACCAATGAACGCCGCCTCAAGCAGAGGCTCAGCGGTGGACCCTGGGTCGCGTCGGAAAAGTCCGATGCTGTGGTCCTTAGTGGTAGCGGAGCAATAAGCTCCAGGTAGATCCTTTTTGGTAGGTGGTTGGTTAGTTTGTGCCATGGCGGCTGATGGGCGCGCGCAGCCAGTTCCTCGCAGTGATGGAAGCGAGGATGCTGATGGTGGACCTGCTGGTTCAGGTCGAAGAGAGCCTCGTAGACGAGGCACTGATGAGTCCCCGGCAGGAGCTGGGATGTCCGATGATTTTGACAGTGATGAGTTCCGAGAGTTCTTGAGGATGAGAAGAACGAGGGGACGAAGTCATGGAGGTCGTCGAGAAGACGATCACGGAGGGCTTCGAGGAGAAGAAGATGGTGATTGGAAGGGCGGTGGAACCCATTCCAAACCGCCTGAATGGGATGGAGAAGCCGTCCCCTTTCAGGATTGGCTGATCAAGGCACGGCTGTGGCTCGCCACTACGAAGGTCCGAAAGAAGACCCAGGGTCCTATGATTCTTCAAGGACTTTCGGGAGTGGCATTTCAGACTTTCAAACATTGGGCAAAAGATGTCGAGTGGCTTCAGAATGAGGATGGTGGATTGGTTCTGCTTGAGGCCATGAACCTGCCAGAGAACTTCGGAGAGGATCGAGATGAAGACCTACTCAGCGCCTTGGCAAAAATTACTTACCACCTCCGTCGAGAACGGCATGAAGACCATCGAATGTTCTTCAATAGATGGGAAGAAGCACTTCGACGAGTCTCGGAACATGGAGTGGTGCTCCCCGACCAGTACAAAGGATTCCTCCTGGTGAACGCTATGGCTTTGAGTGAGCAAGACATCAAGGGACTTCTGAATTTCACCAGAGGAAGTATCGCCACCGAAGATGTGAAGGAATGGACAAGAAAACATGAGACGAAGCTCATGGTCAAAGAGGTTGGAACCGAAAGCCAGAAGAGAGGAAAAACTACCTCTGGGAAATCGTCTTCTTCGGCAGTGCACCATATGACCGCAGAGGAGACGGGTGACTTCCATGACGAGGACGAGATTTTGGAGGCGGTGCTGGAAGAACTGGATGGTGAGGAAGACGCCGCCCTACCAGATGGAGATCCAGAGGGAGAGGAAGAGCCTTTGGAGGAACACGAAATTCGAGAAGTGTTGAACACCATGTTCCAAAAGCGCACATTTAGCCAAAGCCTCAAACTCAAGAAGGCCAAGGAGTTGGCCAGGGGCTATGGAGGATGGAAAGGGTCCGGAAAAGACAAAGGCAAGCAGGGGAAGAGCAAGATCATCGACCAGATGAAGCAGAACAGCCGGTGTGCCATTTGTAAGAAGATTGGTCATTGGCATCGAGAATGCCCAGAAGGAAAAGGCAGAGGAAAGACTGGTCCAAAAGAGGCCCACTACCTGCAGAACATGGCGATGGAGGAGACGGAAGAGGCCTATTTCTGTGGGCACCAGGAAGTGGATCCGGAGTTACTTCCTGATGACCAGTTGGCAAAATTGAACGACGAAATGCTCTTCCGGTTGGCCGACCCGGAAGACCGTGAGCTGAAGGAGATCTATGGCGACCAGTATCGGCACTTTGAGGAGACCTATGACCCTGGTGATGAATGGTTTTGGCAAGATGCGACCGAGGTTGAGACGGACGTGAAGGAAAAGTCTTCGCTGATTCCTCCCTCGGTGGCCATGCCAACAACGACGCCGAGCCGAACTGAGCCAGTGAACGGGGAACACGATCCGGAGGGTCGTCTTTTTGATATGGTGTCCAGCTCCCACAATGTAGCTGGAGGCAAGCAGCATGTTCGATCCCGATACAAGGTCCAATGCATGGAGATTGGCGGGGGTATCGGTTCGCACACTCGTGAAGTTTTTTTTTCTGGGGATGATTTTGGTTTGCGGGGGAAAGCATCCGAGAATCATAAGAACCTAGAAGGCACGAGAGGGACACGACCAAAGACGAAGCCAACACGATCAGGACGATCAGACCAAGAAGACGGCTGCGCTACGATAGATACGGGGTGTCAGAGAATGGCAGTTGGGGCCGAAACCTTGTACCGTTTGGCGAAACAACTCCCTCAGGATATGATGATTGGCACTCTACCTCAAGAACATCGTTTCAGGTCGGTGAATGGTACATCGACAACCACCCACCTGGCATCGATTCCTACTAGTCTGGGCAACAAAGGCAGCATATTGCGTCCTGCGATCTTTCATGAAGGAGAATCTCGACAAGCTCCATTCCTGATCTCACTACCCTTCTTGCTGTATTGTCGGGCAGTGTTGTACTTGGATCCGCAAAAGGGGCTGAGATTGTATTTGAGAAGGTTTGCATTTGGGGTAGATTGCCACATTGGACCTACAGGAGCCCTAAGAGTACCTCTCAATCAGTTCACCACCGAGCAAATGGAAAGACTTCAAAAGGCTCATGAGCAACTTCAACACCAATCCACTGAGTTTGAGGTCATGAAGATGACGATGAAAGAAAGTTTCGGCTCGAACCACGAGGAACAAGAATCGCGCCCAAGATCAGAAGACCCCTCGGTTGAAAGCGGCCATGAAGCGCAGCCGAATCGAGGAGAGCCAGTACATGAACGTGTGGGTGCGAATGGTGATGAAGCTCCTCTTCGCGATGATTCGACTGACCGAACTCTCGATCCGATTGGTGATGGGAGAGAAGCAGATGACCGATGTCGAGCCGGACGAGGACTGGGAGGCAGTGGAGACGGAGCCTGCTTCGCCGTACAATCTGTGGCCCAATCCGGGAGTGCAGAGGAGTCCACAGTCGATCCTGTCCGAGACCCGGTCAACTCGGACCCAGACCACCAACAAGCAGTCTCCGAGCTACACTCCTTCATCGGGATCAGAGACGCAGTACCCGAGGCCGAAGGCCTTCCCACAGGTCAAGTCCAAGGAAGTGGCCGATTGGGAACACCTACACCTCAAGTCCAAGGAGAAGGTCGACCTGGAACAACTCAAAATCGACTTCGAGAAAAGGAGAGAGGAGTGCAATCACAAGAAGACCACTCGAAAAGGAACGAACGCCTTCGTGGAGATCGAGCGGTGTCTGACATGCGGAAAAACATTGAAGTCCGAGAGAAAGGACAACGGGGAGAAGGAGAAGGTCAAGAAGGAACCTCCCTCAAACGAGAAGGCGGACTCGGAGATCGAGGAGGAGAAGCAGGACTACCAGGAGTTCATGGAATTCCAGAAATGGAAAGCGAGCAAAGACAAATCGAAGAAGCACTTCTCGAACAAGGCATGAAGGCCATGGGAGAATGGAGAGCACTGAGCGAAAAGAACCAGAAGGCCATGATTGCTTCCTTAGAGATAGCAGAGAACTATGTGATGGAGATTATGAACCTTCTCAAAAATGAAGAGCCAATTTGTGCAATTGAAAAAGAATTTGAGCATATCCGGTCCAACACGCAAACACAGAAGAAGTATGCTAAGATATAAAGGGTTCTCCGAAGGCCGTCGTCGAGATTTTCAATCCACATCGATTTGCACCCCATTGCAACCGGTCAGGACTTTTGGCAGCAGCAGCTTTCGATCTGGAACTGGGGCATGAACTACTCCAACCAAAAGTTCGAGAGCAAGTCAAGAACTATATCAAGGAGGTACGGCCTGGACTGGTGATCCTGTCTCCACCCTGCACCTTGTTCAGCGTCATGCAGAATATGAACCTGGTGAAGCGGGACTTCATAAAAAGGCTTCGAGAAGCCAAGGTTCTCCTGAGATTTGCGGTGAAAGTGATCGAGGAGGTGATCAACTACGGAGGAGTGTACCTGTTGGAACAGCCACTCACGTCCAAGGCATGGATGGAGACGGTCCTACAACAGATCATGAACCGAGAAGACTGCATTCTGGCTCAATGTGACCAATGTCAGTATGGCCTTCAGGATTACCATGGAGGCAAGATGAAGAAAAGCACTGGATGGATCACCAACAGTCCGCAAATAGCCAATCGGCTAGACAAGAAATGTGATGGAACCCACGAGCACACTCACGTGTTGGGATCAAGTGGAGGACAAAATCGATCTACACAAGCACAGATCTACCCAAGGCCTCTGATTCAAGCCATACTGGATGGCTACCGTGAAGAAATACAACGTCAAGGACATCCCAAAGTGAGCGAGCAGATGCAATGGATGACGATGGTGGACTGTCATCACCTCGAAGATCGAATACGACAATACGAAAACCTTTGGAAATGGTTCATAGAAGAAGAGAAGGAGAAGATTCACCTGGTTCAAGCTCTGGAAGAAAAACAGGAAGAGGAAGATGAAAATGAAGATGAAGAAGGAAAGAAATGGCTCCCTCGAGAACGCCCCTTTTCCCTCGAACAACTGGTACGTCGAGCACACGAGGGACTTGGACATCCGGGCAATGATAGGTTGGCCCGAATACTCCAAGGAGGAGGAGCTTCGAAGAAAGCCATTGAATATGCCAAGAAGTTGACGTGTTCAGTATGTCAGCAGCATCAATTGGTTCGACCACCTCGAGCAGCAGCTCCACCAAAAGAATTACCTCCGAACCATACAGTTGGTATTGATACCATCTGGCTGCCAACGCCCGGAAAGAAGAGGCGAATGGCGCTCAACATTGTATGTTGGGCTACTCGATTTCAGATGGTGATCCCTCTTCGAAGTCACACTGCACCAGACGCCCGAAGAGCCTATCTGGAATGGGTGAGGTTCATGGGAGTGCCCCAACGATTGTTCACAGACCTCGGAAAAGAATTCTGTTCAGCATTCCAAGATGGCGCGGAACTTGATGAAACGCTCGTAGAACCAAGTGCCTTGGAAATGCCCACACAAAGGGCCATCACAGAAAGAGCAGGGAAAACCTTCAAAGAAATCTTGGAGAAGGCGATGGATAACTATGCCACACAGTCGGAATCGGAGTGGAGAGATTTGGTGGACATCGTGAACATGACGGTGAACCGCCTGACCAACAAGTCCGGCTATTCTCCCTGCCAGAGGCTATTGGGATATACCCCAAAGATGCCAGGAGGATTACAGTTTCTTACTGAAGAAGAGAAGAAGGAGAGACAATGGGCCAATCGAGGAGACCTACAGATGCAAAGAGCGCAAACGATGAGATTGGCGGCAGCAAAAGCATTTCATGAAATTGAATGCCAACAAGCCATGAAGAACGCCATTCACCATGGCCGGAGGAGTATCAAGGACTTCGAAGTGGGGCAGACGGTATACTTCTGGAGAAGAGCACCAGGAGATAAAGCAAGCAAGGAAAGCACAAGGTATTGGAGAGGCCCCGCAAAGGTCGTATTGACTCCCCGCCTGGTGCTGTCTGGATTAACTTTCGCAGACACATTGTCAAAGCAGCACCTGAACAATTACGGCACGCAAGCATGGAGGAGCATCAATCATTGTCTTCATGGATGGAGGGATTGTCCCACCTACGGCAGATCATTGAAGAAGAACCGAAGGCAGGCTACATCGACCTGACGAAGGAATATAAGGAGGAGGACTTCGAAGATGAAGAAGAAGATATACCGTTAGAGTCAAGAGACTCGAGAAAAGAAAAGCCGAAATACAAAATTGAAGGTAAAACTGAACGAAAAGATGTGGTGATGAGAGAGGAGGAAGATGAATGGCTGTGGAACGAGGCCAAACAAACGCTGACGCGGTTCCATCTACAATATCGACAACATCTCTTCAAGCCGACAGATGTGTCTGATTGCCCAGTGGACTACAACAAGCTAGGACCGCAGAGGAGAACGACGATGTACTTTGAAGATGGATCTAGCAAAGAAATCGTCGATGATTGGCACGAGGAAGCTCAACCAGTCCACAAACGGTGGAAAGGCAGAACCGAATTTCAAATGATGATTGAGAAGTTCGCCTGGGAGAAGGGAGAGCCGGAAGCGGAGGAGACTACGAGAATGACGAGTCCTACGGTTTCCTTATCAGGAACAACAACAGAGGAAGCGAAAATCGGTCTCAAGAGAGGAGCTGGAGAAGATGAAGAGAACAATGAAGGTCTTGAGAAAAGGGCAAGAACTGAGACAGTGGAAGACCAAAAGAAGGAGGAGGAGCCAATTCGAGGACTATCTCGACCCTTTGAAATCGATGGAGAAGATCAAGAGCAGATACCCAAAAGACAACGAATCGACTGGTTTGAAGTGATGATCAACACAGTGATGCCAGTCATGAAGAAGCCGAAAGGACAGAATGAGATCAAGCTCAAGCAATTGCTGGATGAAGCTAAAACCAAATACTACAAAGCAATCAAGAAGGAGATTGACAACAACATCAAGACAGGAGCTTATGAGATTCTCTCACCAGAGGCATCAGAAGAAGTCCGGCGAGCTGGACACAATATCCTTCAGTCTCGCTACGTCTTGGTGGAGAAACGAATTGAAGAAGATGAGGTACCAGCAATGCAAGAAGAAGGAATTCTACTGAGGACCGATGAACACGGAGGATTCAAGGCCAAAGCTCGACACGTGATGAAAGGCTTTAGCGAACCGGACTCTGAATGGTTGGAAGCCGCGACTCCACAGGTAGCACCAGAAACAGTCCTACTTATTCTACAAACGATAAGCTCATCAAGGTGGACGCCTGGGTATTTGGACTTCACTCAAGCCTTTCACAGCGGAGACCCCATTTCGAGGTTGCTTTTTGCGGAAGTACCACCAGAAGGAATCCCAGGAGTACAAGAAAGACAACTTTTGAAGCTGAAGAAACATTGCTACGGCCTCTTGGACGGTCCTTATCAATGGTATGTCCATCTGCAAAAGATACTGACTCAATTGGGCTATGAACAATCACAGGCCGATCCATGCCTATACTTCCTGTTCGATACTCCAGAAGCAGCAGATAGAGATGAAGAAAGTGAGAGACGACTAGAAGGAATTATTGGAGTGGCAACGGATGATTTGATTCATGGAGGAGGACCACGTCATTGGCAACAAATGCAATGGATTCAACAGCACTACAAGTTGGGAAAGTTCACAAAAGGAGATGGAAGATTTGTGGGAAAAGAAATCAACTGTCTTCCTGATGGAAGCATCAAAGTACATCAAAGAATGTACGTACAAGAAAAGATCAAGCCAATCGAGATCCCAAAAGAGCGAAGGACTCAGAAGTATGCGTTATGCACTCCGGAAGAGACTTCATCATTGAGGACTGCTTTGGGATCACTTGCTTGGTTAGCCAAAGAAACAAGACCCGACTTGATGGGAAGAGTATGCATTCTTCAACAGTGCATGCCACATCCCTATGTGAGGGATATGCTGGAAGCGAACGCCTTGTCCAAGGAGGCCATGGAAGAGGTTGAGACGGGCATCGTCTTGAGGCCCATTCCGATGAAGGACATCCGAATTGGATCAGCTTCGGATGCAAGTTGGGGAAACTCACCTTGCCAGGAGCTCGAAGGAAAAAGCGAAGACTTCTGGGAAGAAAAAGATGAGTTATGGATCCGACATCATGTCCAAGCAAGACATATACTATTTCACCCAGGAGCGGCATATGGAGGACCACAACTCCATGAGATAGAGGAAGAACGGGCCACTTGGATTGACGGTGAACTGTTCGAAGACACCTGGAATAGAAGGAATGATGTGAAAAGACATGGATCCTCTGAATGGAAAGGACACACCGTGTTCGTCAAGAAGAAGAGCTCCAAAAAGATCGAAATTCATGAACGATTCCTACAAGTTGGAAGAACACACAGTCAAGGAGGACACATAGTGTTTGCATACCACAAGAATTTAGAGACAGAGCAAACACCACAACCCATTTCAGTGCTGAGTTGGAAAAGTTCGAGATTGAAAAGACGTACGGTCAATACATTGGCAGCGGAAGCACAAGCAATGGTGCAGGCCGTGGGAGCATCCTATTGGATTAGATTTTTGTTGGCTGAGATCAAAGGATTGAAGATGAGTTTGCAAAATTGGCAAAAGCAGATCAGCCGAACTCCCTACATGACGGCCACGGATTCCAGATCGCTGTTCGACAACTTGACCAGATCCACCAACGTGGCAGCACACATAGAGGACAAGCGCACCGCGATCGACTTGGCCATTTTGAAGAATGACATGAACACGACTCGAGGACAGACCCGGTGGGTGCCAGGTTCGATAATGATCTCGGATAGCTTAACTAAGAAGGGGCCTTCTACTTTCTTAAGGGGAGTTCTTCGTATCGCATGTTGGACCTTGTTTGAGCTTGGAGCTAAAAAGCTTCAAGAAATGCTGACCAAAAGAAGTTGGGACCGATGTGGAAAATAAGGTCCCATTGGTCAGCATTTCAAATCGAGAAGTGTACCAATGAACGCCGCCTCAAGCAGAGGCTCAGCGGTGGACCCTGGGTCGCGTCGGAAAAGTCCGATGCTGTGGTCCTTAATAGTATATTGCTTGTAAGATAGAAAAGTCGAAGCCTTTCGTTGAGTGGCCGTGTGCATGGAGACCGTGGAACCAATGCAGAGTTCTTTCAAGTCATCACCTCAGAATGCGTTCTTATCTGTGTTTCTGGCATTTGTATGGACGGTATAGCTTCGTTTTTGCTTGAGCCGCTTTGGAATTGTTGTGAATTGGGATGGCATGAGTCGTTTTGCTCAGGGACAAACCTTTCAACATTATGGCTATCCAGGACTTCGCAAACTTTAGCCGTGTTGTTTCTTCTTGTTGCTGACATCGACGACGTTCTTGCCAACTTGCCTTGACTTGTTTCGTTAAGGTCGCTTCACGTCTGAAGGAGCTATTGGGCGGAGCGTTTCTTCGGATGGATCAAGGTGACCCTGAAGGAGCATTGCCTGAGCTCCAAGTTCAGAGCGTGAACGGAGCGAACGCTAGCCGCTACACACAGTTGATGAAGTGTGAACTCGGTCTTTGCGTGTCAGGAGAGCCATGCGTTTCCAGTAAATGTTCCGAACTGTAGGTCTTGTGCCTTGCAGGCTCTCCGGATTAGTGCTGGATGCTAAGTTTCTTCAAGCTTGATAGGAAGCAGATTGATTATGCCAAGGGTTCTTTCAGTAAGGGTGGGGGGGGGGTTGTGTCCCTAGAGTAGATTGGCCTACCAACTTCCTTGCCCCAACCCCTCTCAGCCTCCCCACTGCTGTTCTTTATCACGCTTTAGGCTGGCCCAGAGGCAGCCGCTTGGAGTGCTGCTCGACGAGACACCGCGTTGCAGGCAGAGTAGACGCGGTTGTTGAAGTGTTAAAACTCAAGATTTTTTGGCTCAGCCACAAGTGGGAAAGAGTTATGGATAAAGCCAGATACAACGGCAGCCTCAATCACAGCCTTTCCACCCCAGATGCGTTGCCTCTTTTTGAGTTATGCTCGTGTTGTGTGGGGCTCCAAGCCCCTCATTCATCGCAGGTCTGTCGTACAATTCTAGAGCGTGGAGGCATCTTGGTCGAGAGGCTCGCAATTCTGAAGACTGAGCAGACATGAAAAGGCATCGCTTCTAGTAACAAGTGCCTTACTAGTAGTAACAAGAAGCTACTAGAAACAAGTGCATCGCTTCTAGTAACAAGACTGAGCGGACATGAAGGCTTTGTTGCATTCTGAAACCCAAAGGAACTCAGAGGACTGAGGACCAAAAGGTTTTGCTCCGTTCGTAGCGATGCCCTTTGCTCCTAGTAGCTTCTTGTTACTAGTAGTAAGGCACTTGTTCCTAGTAGCGATGCACTTGTTCCTAGTAGCATTCCTAGGACCAAAAGGTTTTGCTGTGAGAGTTTTGTGCATATCCTTCATGGTGGATTGCGCGAGGGGGCACGAAGCGGTACTCAAGCAGACTTTGCAGGCGGGCAGATGTTTTCGCGCCATACTTTCCATTGCTTCCTCGAAAAAAGCGCTGCTTGGATGGATATTGACATTGTATTTTGGGACATTTATTCCTATCGATGCACGTTTGCCAGGATGGGTCATCAGTGATATGCACTCGCTGTGGTGCGCTAGTTGCTTGGTCGAGGGCAGAGGCGCTTGAGACATCAACGTTGCTTTATGTTGCTTTATGAGGTGACGGCTTCCAATCTACTGGCGATGCCCTCCAACCTAGTTAGTAACGATGGCCTCCAGCCTACTAGCGATGACCTCCAACCTAGTGGCGATGGCCTCCAACCTTAGTGACGATGGTCTCCAGCCTACTAGCGATGGCCTCCAACCTAGTAGCGATGGCCTCCAGCCTACTAGCGATGGCCTCCAACCTGGTAGCGATGGCCTCCAACCTAGTGGCGGCAATGGCCTCCAAACATAGTAGCGATGGCTTCCAGCCTACTAGCGATGCCCTCCAACCTAGTGGCAATGGCCTCCAGCGTACTAGCGATGGCCTCCAACTGTATGAGGTGATGATTAATCATCGAAAAAGGGTCCGGATGCTGTTTTGGTGATGCATTCGGCCAGGCCCACCGGGCCATATGGTGTTCGAGCTTGGGAGATCAGGCTATGGTAGTGTATGGTTATCCAACATGCATCAACATGACAATTAGTTGGACCGGTCGCAGGTCGCGGAAACAGATGCAGCCCCCGGCATCTCGGCTTAAAGATGTTTAAAGCCTTTACAAAGGCACAACTTAGAGAAACAGAACGGCAAGTCTCAAAGGTCTCCAAGAAAGGGACAACCCTTGGACGCCGCCCAGCGCACCTGGTCATAGATCAGGGTTCACACTGAGACTGCGTTGACTCGATTCCTTGTCAAGCGATCTGAGGTGATGCTTCCAATGATGACATGGACATTGATTACGGAGCTCCAACGGGACGCTAAACTTCTATGATTTCTATTGATCAATGTTCTCAGATTCCTTTTGTCAAAGTTTGAGACCACGTGGCCAAAAAGTGGCTAGAATGTCTGAATTCATCCAATGGTTGCACTCATGGAGTGGACATCAATGCAAATCCATCAGATAGAAAGAAGTGCTTGCAAGTCGGCGCAATTGAGATACACCCTGCATGCTTGCCAGTCAGTCGCGACAAGAGTTCAATTGTCGATTTATGCGTATGACATCATGTGATTGTCTAAACTGTGGTTATTTCTGTTCGTCGTGGGGTATGGTGGAGACCACAATCCATGGCGCCACCGCGGTTCAGTGCCCCGAGGGCAGTAGGGACCGGTCAGAAGTTGCGAGTGCTTGAGGCGACGCAACATGGTGTTTGGTGAACTCTCCTGGACAAATCCGCAAGGTACACAAACGTGCTGAGCTTCTTGGGACACAACGCCCCACCGAGTCACGCGATGGGAGAGACCTGGGACGGATATCTGAAGGAGGCTCAAAAATTGGAGCATCCCTTCAGATCAATGACTGATCTCAAGGACACACCATCGGGCCCTACGAGACGCTTCCACAACAGACAATCTGCGCAATGAAGAACGCCTCAAAACATTAAATCCTTAAGTCGATGAATGAGACATGACCTGCAAAACCTCACAATGGTGGATGCTGAGGGCCACTTCAACCTCACCCAGCTTTCAACATACCTTCTTTCCGTTCTATCCATTTGTCAATATATTTGTCTATCTATCTATCTATCTATCTCTCTCTCTCTCTCTTTCACTATCTCTCTCTATCTGCACTTCCAAGTTCACAAAATACTTCACCTTACACGAAAAAATAAAACAACAAAAAAGTCCAAGTAAAATCTGAACCCCTTTCATTTCAATCAATGATTCATTGACCAAGATTTTGGCTCTTTGCATAATAAAGTACACCATTGTTCAAGATGTAGCTCTCTACGCGTCTCAGCACGCGCTAGCTTTCACCCAGGTTGTTTTGACAACACCGGCTCGCCAGCTTCATTGAGTGAGTCTGTCAGTCTTCTTGGCAAAGCGAACTAAAACTCCCAGTGAACGTCTCCAGTGAGCTCCGAGATCGCCGATGGCTTTGGGCCGCTTTCGACGAGCAGCAGGCCGAGAAGGCCGCGGTTGGATGGGGTTCGTCCTTTCGGGAAAAAAAGAGCACGTCGCTTGCTGAGGCACAATTTTTGTACCTCCCATCTCTCCTTTTTCCCGGCCCTGACTTTCGGATAGAGATATACGGAATGTAGAGAGAGAGAGAGAAATAGAGAGAGAGAGAGAGGGGGAGGATTTAGGTGAAGCAGCTTGGCCTTGCGGGGCGTTGAAGTCAACGTTTGAAACCACAAATTAGGACCGTCCTTAATGTGAGGGTTGGCGAGCACCACTGTAGTTTGCAAGACGCCTGTAATCAGTGAGGGTTGTGACCTCACGCAAGGTAAGGCCAAAGTGATTTTTTGTACTGAGTTTACTGCTTCCCATGGCCACCCGCTTCCCATCTCCTCTCCTCTCCCATCTCTCCTCTCCCATCTCCTCTCCTCTCCCATCTCTCCTCTCTCCTCTCCTCTCTCCTCTCCTCTCTCCTCTCCTCTCTCCTCCCATGCGCATGGTTCCGCCAACAGACTCGCAATCAAGTTGTTCAGCTTGAGCCACCTGCGGCCGAAGATGGCCTCCATCTTAATAGCGATGGCCTCCAACCTAATGGCCATGACCTCCAACCTACTAGTGGCGGCCTCCAACCTACTAGCAACGCGCTTGGAAACACCGTCCGGACACGTAGACCAAGAACCGAACGCCAGCAATATGCCGTGGTTGTTTTTTGCCTTTTGGCCATCAAGTCTCAAAGTGCTAAAGGCAGTTGATATCCAGTATCCAGTCAGTAAATCACCATGCATCCAGTATGCCTGGATCTGCCAATCAGTGTTTGTCAATGTTGGGTAAATAGATGATATGGTCAGTCAGTAAATCCACCATTCTTTTGGACAGAAAGTGGTGCAACTTTCACCTCCGACACGGCGCCTGAAGAGGTGTGCGGCGGCGCTCGCCTGCATGGCCTACGCGAACTGCCTTGGACATGGAGGCATGCTGTGGACCAACACCTGAAACACACATAGGGCTGGAGCGTTGACCAAGTTGAGGGTCTTGATTTACTACAGGTATGTACAATGTAGACTCTTCATTTATAGCCCTGCTGCAGGATTGTAAACTCATTAATTAGTCACCACAGTCAACATCTCCCAAACGAGGTTTGACCCATACGTACCCGGGGGGCGACCACTATCGTGGTGATACTTCACCGGGTGGCTGAACTTTGGAGTGTTCCCTTCAGGGCGATCCACCCCTCCATCCTCCACGTACATCTTGCCCCTCAAAACGATTCTGAAAATGACCCTCTCTCTCCATCCACCAAAACCCCACGCAGAACTGTGAGGGGGGGCGTTTATTAATCCGGTGTCGAGATTACTGTAACTTAGTAGCGACGCACTTGTTACCCCAAGTTTTGGTTGTTTTATGTGAACCCGGAACCAAACGACATCTTGGCGTGCCAGTGCCATCGAGCCTTTGAAACCACTGTAACAGTTGCATTGGATCAGCTCTTTCTGGGTGAATGTGGGGTCCACAACTCACCAGAGAGCCTCTTGGAAGCGCAACCATCTGATCCTCGACCTTCGCATCTTCCAGGGCCTTCAGCCCATGAGACTATGTTTCTTTCGATGTCCCCTCTGAAGCCGCCATGGTCCTACCAAAAAGGAAAGCCCTGGTCAGAGCGTTGGGCTCATAACCCTCTTCACAAAAATCCGCTGTCCTTTTCTCGCTCGATATACAAAACTACCCGCCATTTTCGTACATTTTTTATTTTTTTGATTTTTTTGATATTCAATGGTTCAAGGCTGAAGCCTCAAAGAGAATCAGCCCATGGAACCCCAAAGTGAGAAAAACAAACCATCCATCATACTTCAACCTACGCTTCAAATTCCTACTTCCCACTAGATGCTCCAACTGAGCTTTCAACTTTCTTGATTCCTTTCACCCTCAATGCCCTTCTCTTGAGCAGCTGCTGCGGTGCGCTGCCTCCATCAGCGAACCCAAGGCCGGATGTGGGGAGAAGTCCATCACTTATTTCCAGCATCTTTTAAAATGTGTACCCTATCTAGAGCCAATCCTCATTAAAAGATTCCCAGTCTACCAGCCTATGGCCCTTGATTTTCATGTAACCTTTCACGGGCTGGAAGCAAGTGACACCAGGCAGCGGCTTATTGGCTTTGCGGCTGCACGTCAGCTTCTTGAATTAAAGGCGCTGGTGTGGAGGGAGTGTGGATGTTAGGCTATGTTTTGTGGAAAGGCTGAGCCTACTTTATTCTTTTGAGGCCTGCGGGTGCCACACTCAACCGTTTCCAGAGATGATGTCCAACCCATGGCAAACCCACACAGACACACTTGACAGGCGGCTGGCTGCTGCGGCTCTTCGGCTTTGCGGCTCTTCAGCTTCTTGGGTAGAAGGCGCCAGGGCCAGGGCTCTGTCAGGGGATGCTTGGTCGATCGCAGCTGGGAATTGAATGGGTTTTGTTGGTTATTTGCACTAAAGCTGGCAGGGGCCTCCTTTCTTGCAGCCCTCGTCGCCAACCGCCGGGGCCTGAAGTTCCCGGACGGTGAAGCAAAATTTTCAGCAGCATGTTGGGCTCAATAGCTTTGTAGTTGCCTGGAACAGGAGACACTATTTTTTTATGGTGTTAGGGACGACAAGTTCAAACATTGACCGTTATGCTATGTCGTTCAGCCAGAAACCCGGCCAAGGCGTTTCTTCTTGCAGCTCCTTCGTGTGGAGGCCAACCGGGCTTGAGAGTTGGAAGGGTTCGATTTCCGCCTGCATGCAGACTGCAGAGTTTTATGGCTGAGACTGAGGCAGTTGCTATAGGCTCAACGGCTCTTTGCGGCTGTTTTTGAATTTACATGTTGCATCCAAAAACCAGGTCAGCAGTTCTGGAAAGTTTAATCTGTTTAATGGTATTGAAAGCCGAGTACAACTAGCTAGATGTTCTTCCCTGTTGACCTGCATCACCAGAGCCATTGCTGCTAGCCTCGGCACCCTTGAGAGGCTCGGAGGGAAGTTGCGGTTTGCTTTTCAACTGGCCCGACGATGGCCTTTGGCTTTCTGTTGAGTCTCAACTCATTGGCCACCAGTTCACCACTGGCTGGCTTGAATTAGATAGCGGCCCCACCTCTCGGGCACAGGCTTCAGCGGCTCCTCGGCTATTTCACTGCGGTCAGAAGGCAGCCCATCTATCATTCCGCATTTGGTCGTGTGGGTGAAGACATGAAGACATTGGGCCAGGTATGTTGAATAGCTTGATTCAGATTGTTTCAGTCTTGGATTGAAACACTGGCTTGGGGGTGTTTGTGTGGTACCAATGTCACTTGCAGGCTTCGCCGCTGTCATCGTTGTCTTTTCCTTCAGCAGAGGCAGCGCCGCACTAGATGTTTAAGAGAGTGTGTGCGTGGCTCCTTGCTTAGCACCCCTGTTCTTTGAATGTGGTAGCCCCAGAGATTATTCCAAGCCCAGGCACCCAAAAAACGATAACCTCAGGCCCAGGCGTTTGGCGCTTCACCTGCTGTCACTGCTCCCCTGGCTTTGAGAAGGCAGGGCGACGGGACACTTCAAGTGTCGAGTTTGTTGGGCAGGGCCCACCGACGTCCAACTGTTTAATAAAGCTGGAAACGCAATAGTATTAGAGCGGTCCATCGCACAAATGCTCTGTGTTTCTCAGCGGCACTTCGGCTCAGCGGCTCTTGGCTTTTTGCTGTTTGGCTGCTGAATGTTTGGTGCTTTGCGCCGTGTCGTTGGGGGTCGCCCTGAGCCAGAGTCTTCAACTTCCTCGTCCTCAGACGAGATGGCAGCGGCGCAGGGACCACCACGAGAGATGGGCCCACCTGCTGACGACAGCGCAGGCAATGGTGGCAATGGTGGTGGAGCAGACGATGGTGGCAGTGGAGCAGGCCATGGTGGCGATGGTGCTGGAGCAGGCAATGATGCGTTGGTTTCGGCTTCATCGGCTTCAGCGGCTCCAGCTTCCAGTGCTGAATCCCAGCTTGCTCAGAGCGATGCAGCCAGGAGGGCGCGGCAGGAAATCGCTCA
>CAXAMN010028750.1:0-12590 GCA_963970005.1 Durusdinium trenchii
GAGGGCCGGACCGTGTCCCCTCCAAACCCTAATAGGTCCGGACCCCCCAAGAGGATTCGGGTACGGCCCCGGTCCACGCAGGGTCCAGAGGCTTGGCGTCGCAGGTACTGTTTCTGGCGCCCACGACGTTTCTCTTCTCACGTCCGAGCCACGAGTTCCGGGTCGACTCCAGGTGGTGCACGGTGCAACTCCCGCCTGTATCCGCCTGTCACAACCATTGAAGTGTTCGTGTTGGGAGTTTCTGTAGACCGAAAAAAGCCCTGTAGTCCGTTTTGGTCCCAAATGAGTGGTCTAACTGCTAAGCAAACTGCCACTGAAACCTGGTCTTGCTCAGGATGATTTTATATTACTGTAATTTTACAGTATATTTTCCCTATGGGTGAATCCTCTCCTGGGGAATATGTGTTTGTTTATTTTCGGTTCCTTAAGCACATCCACGGACAAATATGACAAATCCTGTTCTCTATAGGACAGACGTCTGGTCCGGTCAGTACTCAACCAGACCCTGAGTCCTCTTACTTTAGAAAGGATTTTGGAACTTATGTAACTAAAGGTATATATATATAGTCGACTATAAACAGAATGGTCTTGAAAGGGGACCTGATTTCGGGAACTTCTTTTACTTCAGCCGGTCAAAATATAGTCGAACTGGACTTCTAGGGTATATATATATATATACCTTTAGTTACATAAAGACCATTCTCTTTATAGTCTTTGACTCCCAGGGTATATATTACCTTAGCACTTCGCCAGGCAGGACAGCGAGACCATGACCGGCCGTCAGGTGGGTCTGCTGGAGCTTCAATGGGATCCACTGATGATGATCAGCTGTGCGGTGGACGGCATCTTTGTGACGGATATGGTGATCCAATTCTTCACCATGTATCCCAAGACCACAGCGCGAGGCATCCAATGGGACACTCGACAGCAGCTTCAGGTCAGGTGTTGGGAGGTGGGTGCGGGGGGGGTAAGGAGGTGGGTAAGGAGGTGATATAAGGGCGGAGACGGATGGAGGCCGTGTGCCTCAAGAGATAAGGCCCGAAGGTCGAATTGGAAGGAACATGGGAGTTCTTGGTAGTGGCGCAACGCAGACGATTGCAGTGCCTTTTCAGATGCTCAGTATGTATATTGCTTAATATGGTGTTATATGGTGTTAATATGTGTTACTACCCCACACCGACTTCGTCGTACCGAACCGAAGCGGTTCGGTATGACTGGACCCGAACATGGCACCCGGGCCCCGGTCGTCCCACCGAACCGGTTCGCGGTTCGGTACCGACCAACGGAGGCCAGTCACGGGTGATTATCGAGAAGTGGTTGCTCGACGTTCGTCTCGCCAGCGGGTCTACCAGGTGTCCGAACCAGCACCCCGGTGGCTTTACCATGCTTCTTTGGGTGTTTGATGCAGTAGTAGTGGGTCTACTGATTCTGGGTGGGTCTACCCTGATTAGAATCCATATACAGTAGTGGTCCCCGAATAGATGGCACGGTGTCCACTATTGGAATCTATCTTGATCCGTCGCCCAATGTCGCCCACACTTGGATCTTATCTGCATGTATTAATACATGTTTCGTGGGGATCTACTTCATTTGAACCTGATTCGAAGCGGGCAGCCCGGCCTGCATTCCAATACGACACGCGGATGGACTCCGATGCACTCCGATCGTGCTCCGATCGGGTTGGATACAGTTCGAACTGCTGTTCCATCCCAACGAGGTCAGGAGCTGACCTCATTTTACTGATCATTCAAAACGCATACAGAAAAGCTATAATATGAAAATATACCTAGACCCTCCCGAGGCAATAATTTTTGCCGTAGGCTGTTGAGGCAATAATTTTTGCCGTAACTCATTTTTTCTGCCGTAGCTCAATCCCTGGAAAGTGAAAACGCCGTCAGAGAAGTGAAAACGCCGTCACAAAAGAAGAATCGCCGTTTTGTTTGATCTACCAAAGAGGATATTGTTTTGGTCCGTCCATACCCTGAAATTGGTCCGTCCATACCCTGAAATTGCCTTCTCCTTTTTCACTTGTAAGTAGAGCTCATCGTTTTCAAACCTCATGGTAGCACTTCTCAAGATGTTGCAGCCCTTGTCTAAGGTCTCGATTGACATCACGGCAGGATTTGTTCACATTTTGATCACGCAATGGCTGAAAGGCTCGCTTGTGACATGTTGTGACAAGTCTTGCTGCCACCTTGAGTGACCCTAGACAGGGTAAGGGAACGACGCCGTAAGTAGGGGGAAAACGCCGTAAGTACGGGGAAAAACGCCGTAAATACGAGGAAAAACGCCGCAAGTACGGGTAAGAACGCCGTAGCTTTAAACGCAAAATCTTCTGCAACGCCGCACAAGAGGTCGAGTTACCCGCGAATACCGACGAAAACCCAGCATGTGACACTTCCATCAGCTGCCCTTTCCACTTCACATGACTATGCGAGTTTGCTGATATAATAAGACGCCTTTTACGTTCAGTTGCCTTTCAAGCAAGACCCTACAATGTTTTCATAGTCGCCTGCACTAAAACTAAAACAAAATGACTCTTTGAGGAACATGGATGTGTGGACCAAAATTGCCGTCAACTGACCGAAACTGCCGCAGTTCATCAAGAAACGCCGTCCCCATGAGATCAATATGGAAGAACGCCGCAGAACGGAAAAAGGCGACGTTTCATGAAAACGGCAATTATTATTGCCGTAACGAAGTTCCAGGTATATATGAATATGACTCAATCAGGATTTTTTCAGGGCCAGGCCAGGTTCTACTGGTTCAAACTGGACCTGGTCCGGGGCATGTTTGTTCGAAACTTTTGGCTTCGTCCCCCGCGCAAGGAAGATAGCTTGCAGAAGATCGCCAGAAAGTATGTGACCAGACACCAAGATGATGCGAGAAAGAGGGAAGGAAACCCAGACAAGAAAGCTACCTGGACTATCCTGTTTGGGTGTCCAAGATCCCAGGTCGTAGTGGGCGTTTGTTCGCCTTGGTCGGCCGCGGGGGGTGGAAGCTGGAACAGTTGGTGTGTGATCGCCAAGCATCTTGGGTGGGCGCAGGTTGAAAAGCCAAGAATCATGGAGTCCACGAGTCCACCAGCACATAGCAGCACCTAGTTTGGATGGTGATTGGATTGAATAGACGGACGTGTTTTTGTTGGGGGTCTTTGTGCACCATGCCCGAACTGGTTGTTGCTGGCACTGGGAGATTTACAGTTACAGCAGAAGATCATATACGTGACGCGAGGCGTTTGAACACCCGCAACTGATAATTGGAAGATGACAACTTCCTCTACCTGAGCGGTTATGACATGTTGCGCAATGGTGCAACTCTGGGGTCATTGCCAATGCCGTTAAAGTTCTTATCACGATGGATACCCAGAATGCAGATTTGACTGAGCGCAGCACCAGTTAATTAAGAAACAACACTGCCAGAAAGGGCTTGGTGCGATGATTTTCCTCTCTACGTACTACCACAATGAGAAGTACGCAGGCATCACGGAAGGGGTAATGCCCAGATGATCCACACGCTGGACCCTGCGTTCCGGGGCCGTATCCTCTGGAGGGGTCCGGACCCGAACCAATCCCTATAGGGTTTGGTTCGGGACCGGGAAAGGCCGTCGTTCACGGAGCGTCCGGTCGTGGCTTCGATCGACTCAGTCGGACATCCAGATCCACGAAGCCTTAATGACTCTTAAGATGGATTAGCCCTCATTAGGCCTCCGTTTTCGTACCGAACATGAGGTTCGGTGGGACGACCGGGGCCCGGGTGCCAGGAGGGTCTAAGTACCGAACCTGAGGTACGACTGGAGGTGTAGGGTATATACCCCATTGGCCCCATTGGTACTATCAATCAAGACTCTACATGATGGATCCACATACCCTTTGAGAAGGTGATGTCACTGTTATGTAGGTGCCAGGAGGGTGAGGGTCTAGTCACTTAGTTGTACCGAACCTGCTCCAAGTACCTCGATCCTCAGAAGGTATGACTGGACTCTCCTGGCACCCGGGCCCCGGTCGTCCCACCGAACCTCAGGTTCGGTACGACTGGAGGCCTAGGACGAGACGAGAAAACCGAACGAAACGAGAGCCTTTCCACCCGACCTGCTGTGGGACAGGAGTTTGAAGGTGCTCAGCCTATAGTACGACCTAGCTACGACATGGAACCACAGAAAGCACCTCCTTGGATCATGGGGCATGTCCCAAAACAAGAAAGAAACGACGTTTTCCCCCATTTTCCGAGGTACAGTCACGAACTGGGACGTCCAGGGACTCAAGCCTAGCCCGGACGGAAAAATCAAAATTCGACGGAATCAGGTCACGACGTGGTTTCCCATTGATTTGATCACCATCATCCCGTTCGATATCATCGAACTGGCCTCCGGCGCGGATCACATGGGTGCCTTCAAGGGGACCAAGGCCATTCGTGCTTTGAGGCGCCGCCAACAAGCGAGCTGGGTGACGAACAGAGCAGTGTCACAGGGTGCTTCTGAGTGACATACATGACCCCCGGATTGCAAGCAATTTAATAGCCTACACCTCCAGTCGTACCTCCGCAGAAGGTATTTGGACCTTCCAGACCCACCAAACACCTTCTCAGGTTCGGTACGACTGGAGGCCGAGGGTAGGATTGATACAAAACCAGGTCAGCCGTGCTTCAATTGTCTTGGAAGTCCAAGGGTGGGTCATTGTCAGGCCGCCCCCACCGTGGTGGGGCGTCTGGGCCCAGTCGGTCGAGTTTAGGGTGTGTGAATACGACGGAAGGACCTGTGAAAGTACCTCAAAGAATGAGTACCAGGGTCATCCTGTCTGGGTGTCCTGGCTAGACTACCCTACCTTACGTAAACGGGCCTCCGGACAGGGCACCCATTGGAAGTGCTAGGTACCTGGAGTTTGACAGGAAGTACCGGTTTTTATGGCTTCGTGTCACATTTTCTCAGGTACTTGACGTCTGGTCCAGGTATGTACAGTTGTACCTGAGCCAGTTTTGGGTTCGGGTCATGTTCCGCTTTCGAGGGAACGAAGTCAGGTCCTGGTCGTGGCAAACTCCAGATAATTATGGAAGATTCACCTTCAGACTCTGAAAACATGTGAATCCTCCCAATGTTGGCAACTATTCCATACATGGATTGTTTGGGACAGGCATGTGATCCCTACTGTAGGTGTTTTGCGACTTTGCGAGCCCAAAAAGGTTGGACCATCATGCCTGGCAGGTCGGAGTTGCCTCCTAGAACCCTAGCAACTGGATTAGCCTCCGGGAGTCTAGGGAAGAGTTCGTTCCTCGGAAAATAAGATACACGTACTAGCATCGTCCAACTGGTCTCCTGGTCAGGGGTCATGTCAAGATCTATCGAAGACTTGGCCTATCTTGGCCTGACGTCCAGGTTATTAAAGTTGATGAGAATCCTGAAGAACCTCAAGTGGCTTCATAAGTTTGAAATTGCCGTGTCCATCCCCTACCAACAGTTCGCCTTGGTGTTTTGGCAAGCAGAATGGGCGAAGAGATCTGGATGGGAAGGAGGGGTGGCTAACTCTAAAGGGCCATTACGGGACACCCTCTCCGTGGTGCTGGTGGATAGATTCAGGGTTCTTAAACAAACGCACCAAAAAAGAACACCTCCCATGGGCTTTTCTGAAGCCCCTGGCACAAACAAAACACACGTGTGTCTACCGTCCCATCGACTCCAATCACCCCAAAGTGGGTGGTGCTGGTGGGGTCAACAGAAGCACCATACCATCTCTGGGATTGTTCAAAACGACTTGCAGGATCGCTCAAGGGCACTTCACCGTGTTGTAGTAGGTCATATTTACGCCACTATGGATCCTCTGGGTTTGTTATATACATATATGCCTATACTCAGCAAGGGAAAGGGTGAGTCCCACCAGGGGGTTATTAGTCACTATAGTGGTTTGGTGGGCACAAGCAATCTCAAAATACTGACTCCTGAGCCGTTTTCCTCGGACAATAAAGGTTGACCCAACTTTCTACCTGTTCCATCTCTCTCCCGGGGTTTTCCCGGATGGCCTGCGACGCTCTGGTCACATAGCCGAAAACCACAACTTTCTACCTGTTCTGGTTTAGTGGGGTGTCCCCACTCCCAAAAAGAGGATAAAGGTTATCCACTGACTGGGTATGTATATTGTCCAAATCAATGGTTTCCAACGAACGTCATTTCTGCGGTGGGTCCCTGTAGTTGCTTGGTCACACAAGACATGGACCTGATCCTGACACTCCATGGATGCAATATACCCCCTAGGCCTCCAGTCGTACCGAACCTGAGGTTCGGTGGGACTGGGGGCCCGGGTGCCAGGAGGGTCCTGTCATGCCTAACCTGAGGAGGCACTTGGAGGTGTAGGGACCTGGACTTCAAGTACCCAAGAACATCCTGACCTTATGAGAACCGTGCCGATTTGACGAGGTATGTTGATGCATACCCATGGGACCCATACCAGCATCCTCCAACAGGTCACCAATTAAGATCTGTTAGGGCCCATAATTTATGAAGTATCCCTAAAAATCTAGGAACCAAATCATTAGTGCGAGCGCTTCTTCAAAGAAGCTTCCCCCGCCGCCTTTAGTGCGGCGGGGGGAGCTTCCTTGAAGAAGATCGAGCTATCCTGCATCCAGGGTAGTAGCTACTTAAGCTACTAGCTACCTCTCCCTGAATTAAGTAAGCGCCTACCTAATTAAGTAGGGAGGAGGGGGAGCAGGCTCAAAAATAAAAAAAGGACATCAACCCGTCGAAAGACCATACAGCACCATGGACCCAAGGTAGACAAAACATATACAGCGATCGTGATGTAATGTGATGTAGGCAATATCATGTCAATATGCATCGTCTGGGATACAGTGGACCAGCTTCATATTTTTAGGACTTGTTTGAGCCGGCGTCGGGCATGTGGACGAATTCGAGGTTCGCTTCCTCTTTGTCTTGCTGATCGTTTGTCATTGGCTGGCTTGTGCCCGAGATTGAGCTCTCAGCAGGCTTTTGATGTTCTTCACCCTAGGCCTCCAGTCGTACCGAACTTGAGGTTCGGTGGGACTGGGGGCCCGCGTACCAGGAGGGTCCAGTCATACCGAACCTGAGGAGGTACGACTGGAGGTGTAGGGGATCAGTTCTCTTTTGGAGGGGGAGGTGTTTGACACATCTGGAGGCGCCAGGAAGAGGGGATGTGTTCGTACACGTAGGCGTAGATATACGCTGGATCTCCTAACTGTGCAGAAGGTCGCTTCCGAGCTTCATCTGTAAAGTCAGCCAAGGTTGGCGGACGCATAGGTTGAAGGATCCCAGGTATTGGCTCATGTGGATTTCAATCACCCCAAAAGCCAGATGAGAGTACCTGGACCATCCAAGGGGTGCCCAATGGACACCCCTTGGATGGTCCTGGTAGGTGACACAATCCCCAAGGTCGGAGGTTCAACAAAAAGGACCCCATCTGTCTAAGATGTCTTGGGGTGCCAGCGCCATTTCTCACCTCTGAAACTGTAAAGACGTCGTAAAGCAGGAAACACCATCTCTGCCAGCGCTTCCATGTCGGGGTGCCGGTTCCGGTTCCGGATTTCAGTCGGTAGCTCGGTGCCCAGCTACTCCACTCACTGGATTTGACTCAGAACAGCTGCCCAGATGCTCCGTTCACAGCTCGACTGGTACCTCAAAACCCTAGGGATTTGAGACCCCAGACCCCTCCAGAGGATTCGGGCCCACAGTCGCGCCTGGGTGGGTGGAGTCGGATTCGAGTGCGCACACTCTGCCGTCGACGCGAGAGCGCGTCTCGCGAGACCCCGCATCGCTCGCCGCATGGGGGGTGGGAGTTGACCATCGTTTCCATTCAGAATTCACTGCAGGTGACACCCTTAAACCTAATTTCTTTTAGTCTATCTTCCTTCTTCCAAGGGGTCGGTAGACCGCCTGGTGTCGGTCTGAGCTACACACCGTCATGGCCCCTCCAGACACCGGCGACACCGCTTTCGGCGGCGAGCGAGGTGTTTGGGCGATGACTCTCCAGCTCAACGACCCCTTGGCCGAGCCTCCCATCCCCACCTGGATCGAGGAGGTTGAGGCCGCCGACGCGGAGGATCGGACGGAACCCATGCGTGGCTTGGAGGCGGTGGATCATGGATCCGGCAGGTGGGTGGGATCATGGAGCATGGGCTTTTGGGGGGGGACGTGGCGGAGATGGGACAATCCCAGTCCCACCCGACCGTGAACTGGAAGTCTGGAAGTCTGGAACCCGTGACTGGCCTCCGTTGTCGTACCGAACCTGAGGTACGGTGGGACTGGGGGCCCGGGTGCCATGTTCGGGTCCAGTCATACCGAACCTGAGGAGGTAAGACTGGAGGTCTAGGGATATATATTTGGAGTCGACCCGGACTCGTACCTCAGAAAATGGTCCCAATTAGTTCAAAATAATGCTGTTTGGGGTTCGGGCTGTCCCGTTTTCGGTACTTGAAGTTGGGTCCAGGTAATAATCCATCTGTCCCGTGGATGGTTCGGGTATGTTCGGGTTATGGACATGCTGGATGAGCTTCTGCGAGATTCTGGGAACTTCGAAATGTTTGGATGGTACCAGCACCCGACTTTTTCAGAGGTCTCCAAAGTGAGAGAGGTTGGGGGCACCCTGAACGCGACAAGTGTCAATGAAAATGGCTTTATGTCTTTAGCATCAGCACCCAGCATAAGTGGATTTGCTCAGGTTTATATCTCACTGCCTTCTACTTCTGCAGCTACACCATGACCTCAGTGGGCTACGGCGACATCTTCCCACGGAACATTGTGGAGCGGGTGGTGTGCCTCGGACGAGCACATCCAGCACCGGATGAGCCGTAACATCAACGGACCTCGAGTCACCACGGACCAGCCGTGCGGGGACAGACGGGTGCACGTGAAGGCGGACGGTTTTTGTGTTTTTTTGCTGCCACTGCTGATTCAGGGCTGTCCCTTTTCTCGGAAACTCAACGTTGCACACCCATGATAAATCTGAGTAATTACGATTTGTTAGGGCGTTAACTTGTGCACCTCTTGCCGGACTTCATGAACAAGGAGGGGTTGGAGTCTTAGGGCGAGAGGAGCAAATACCAAATCTGAACAGTGGAGCAAGTACCTCGTGGAGGAAATGTCATGCTGGACCACCTTTTGACATCCATACTCCCTGAGGGTGTCCAAGAATACTTCATGCATCTTCATGCCCAAACGCTTTGACTGGTTGATCCAAGTCGACTTGGAATGTCCGGACGTATACTTTGGTGTGAAGTGATGCATCAAGTCTTTGGACGCAGCGTCCGAGCCGGGCACGGTACCCGGCAGCCTCTTCACTCGACTCGACTCCAGGGTCTGATGCGTCGAGCGTCGAAAGCGGAGCTGACCCGCGCGGGGCCTTCGCTGCTTCGCCTGTGCGCGCCCTTCCGGGCCCCCCAAGACCATTCCGGATGGCACCGTTCTTCGAGGTGCACGATGATCATTTTGACCGCGGGGCTTTGCTGGGCCTATGTCCTGGGTGAGGTCTGTGCCATCGTCAGTGACATGAATAGCGAGACCCAGGCGACTCGCCGCGACAGAGCGAGCGAGAAAACGCACCGGAGCCTGACTTGGGAGATGATGAATAGCCAATGGATGCCAATGGGTTTGGGGTTTGGTTTGGGCAGGATGATAGGCAGATGGTTATTGCAAATTGAAGAGCAGTCAGTTATTGTTGTGAGCATGGGGAGTTGAGTTTTTGCATGTGTTTGTTTGAGTAAAATCATTTAACACAAAAACACAAAGATGCCCAAACATACTATGGTGGTGTCTCTTAGTCTTTATGTTACTTATGTCTGAGCTCTTTTTGGGGGGGTGGTTTCTATTTATGTTTTGTCCTGGACTTGGGGTCTGGAATCGTGTTTTCTGTGTGTTTTGTATGCTTTTCAGCCATGTTTTGATCATGTATAACCATTGGAAATTGTTAGTGGTTGCAAAGGAATGAATGATATGGCCTTTGCAGATGTGCCAAGCAGAATTTGTTAGAGTGAACTTTTGAACATTGTCATGACATAGGCATAACGCTGTGAACGCAGGTCGACCTTTTTTGGCACAAAAGAAGCGCTACCGAATTTGGTAGCGGAGCCTCTACGGAGGCTCCACCTTGGACTGGCCGTAGCGTGCCTTCCAGGGACCCCTTTTTTTTTGCTCCCTCGCACTCCGCTGCTTCATGGTGGCGGCCTTTGCATCGACCTGCATCCTTTTCACGGTGTCCATCCTGAGTGCCCTCAACATCCAGCTCGAGCCCTACGGCATCCTCCACTGGAAGGAGGATCTCCTCCTCGACATGGCCCAGTCCGGGCCCTCAGTACCAGGTGGCCTTCCTTTGGGCGAGTTCAGGAAGGACACACCTCCTGGCTGGATCCCCGGTGATCCAAGCTACAGCTTGAAGCTGTACATGGAACGGGTCCGCATGTGGTACCGGACTTTCGAGGGCCCTGACGAAATGGTTGGTCCATTGATCGCTGGAAGATTGCAAGGGCGAGCACAAACCATAGCTCATTCTTTGAGGTTGGTTGACCCCTTGGGCAACTATGACGTTGGAGACGCCGCCCTTGTTCGACTGTCTGTGGAAGAAGTCCGCGACCCAATGAACCAAGCCATAATCCTGCAACCGGCGATCCCGAGCGGTGTCCAAGCCCTCATGAACGCCCTCAAGGAGGCCTTCGGCGACGCTGAACAAGTTCAAGCTACCCGCTCGCTCGAAACCTTCTTTGACCTGAAGAGAGGACGCCTTTCGTTGCAGGAGTTCTCAGTGGAATGGAACTTGAAGCTGGAGGAAGCAGTGACCCACGCTGGCTTGCAGATCAACAACGTTGCGAAAACGTTTTTGTTCTTCAGAGCAAGTCAACTTCCAGCAAAGCACGTGGAGGACATCATGCTCCAGATCCACGGCGACATGAGGAGGTTTGATGATGCTCGAAATCTGGCCCTTCGCTTGGCACATCGCCAAAACGAACCAGGTCATTTCTATGATGCCAGATCCACTGCTTCCCAAGGAACTGAGATTGAGGAGCTCTATGGCCAGGACTGGACAGCCGAACATGACAATGCAAGCTACCTGACAGAGCCATGGTCTTGGACTGAAAGCTATTGGCAGGACTACACTGCAGATGACCCATGGTCTGAATGGTGGCCCGAAAGTTACTACGACGAGGAGTCCGAGAACGGCAACTATGATTGGGCAGCTGCAGATGAATGGCACGAAGACTACTGGCAAGAAGATGCTCTGCCAGAAGAGGAACCAGCTGGAGCGACATCAGTGCAAGAGACAGAAGACTACTATAAAGGCAAAGGCAAAGGCAGCCTTGGCCTGGGATGCACTGTTTGCGGCTCCAAGTGGCACAGCTCTTCATCGTGCCCTATGAGTAAAGGCAGCTCCCATCAACATGGTTCTCAAGGCTGGCAAAAGGGAAAGAGCAAAGGCAAAGGAAAGAAAGGCGGCTTTCGTGGCGGCTTCAAAGGAGGCTTCAAAGGAAAGAAAAAAGGCTTCAAGGGCAAGGGCAAAGGTTTCCGACCATGGTCCTCAGACTACAACAAAGGCAAAGGCAAGAATTATATGGTCTATGCCCCTGTCGGTGAGGAAAGTCCAACCAAGAGCATTCGTGAAGCTCGACAACTCCACCATGCTCGTTTTGGCATTGATCTGTCAGGACCATCGACCTCATCGTCCACAGAGCCCTTGCAACGCTCTCCTGAGAAGACCATCCTGAACTTTGACATCAGCCGCGAAGAAGATTTCCTTGGCCGACACAAGGAACAACATGAAGAACCTGTCACAGAGACCACAACCACACAGAACAGCAAGAAGGTGCTGAGCTTCCCCGTCATGATCCACCATGGCATCACAGAGCCAAATGTCAGCACCTACCATACGGTAGCTGGCCAGAAGAGAAGAGGACTCTTGGTGGATCCTGGTGCTGCAGCTGGTCTCATCGGCAGCGAGACACTTCGCGACTTGGTTGACACTTGTCTTCGACCAGCTGGCCTTGACAAGCACATGACATGGAAGGAACGCAGCACCTCCGTGACAGGCATTTCCGGCAAAGGCGACTCCACTCTCGCCGAGGTGACCTTTGAGTTCCACTTGGACGGCAGTGGCAACAGGGCATCGTTCTCAGCAGATGTTCTTGGAGGTGATGGTTCACTATGTCCAGCTCTGATCGGCAATCCAAGTCTCAGAGCTATGAATGCCGCTCTGATTACGCAGTTCTTCAAGAACAACGATGGACTCCTGGTTTGTCATGCCGACACCTCAACAGCTTCCAAGCCGACCATGATTCGAGTGCTTTTGACCGACTCAGGACACTACATCATTCCTCTCGATGACATGCGACCAGTGAACACCGATGAGCAGAAGAAAGCTGTCTTGTTTCTTGGACAAGTTCAACAACAAGCAAGCCAACTCTGGCAGGACTGCAACAGCTTTCGTTACTGCTTTCAGACAACGTCAACACCCACTGGCGCAGAACCTGAGCGGAGTGAAGATAGAGATGAACATGATGATCCACAACCAAGACAAGGACCACTGCAGAAAGAATATCTTTATGTTCCACAACCAAGACAAGGACCACTGCAGAAAGAAGAT
>CAXAMN010028750.1:12600-25549 GCA_963970005.1 Durusdinium trenchii
ATCTTTATGTTCCACAACCAAGACAAGGACCACTGCAGAAAGAAGATCTTTATGCTCCACAACCACGACAAGGACCACTGCAAGGAGAAAATCTTTATGCTCCACGACCTCATGAACAAGATCCACAGCAGGAAGGAGACATCACTCCATCTCCCAAGCACAGTCATCGAGACCATTGGCAGAAGAATGGAGACCAATGGATCAGACATCATGTCCGCAGTCGGCAAGCTCTCTTCTCACCACAAACAAGCCGATTTCCAACAAAGCTCTCCTATCTGACGACAGGAAGAGGAACATTTCTCTTCTACGAAGACGGCACCACAGAGGAGTTGGATGACGACTGGACAGATGAGCATACTGCTCAGAAGATGATGCTCAAGAAGTGGACTGGTATGACAGTCTTCGACATGAAGAACAAGGAACCGCCACCGACAGCTCTCAGCAGTCAGTCCACGGAAGAGATCTACATCGCCGATCGTGAAGACCACATGTTCCTGGAAGATGAATTGCAGGCATATGAAGAAGTTCACTTCCCTGAGCATCTGCCTGATCACAAGAAGACCTATCTCAGGAAGTTCTACAAAGCAGTTCCTGAGGAGTTCTACAGTCGTCTCAAGGCAGCTCCCATCACACCGAAGAACTGCTTGTGGTGGCTGGATCGAGCAAAGAAGAGCAAGAAAAGGTTTCATGTTTGGGAACTATGTTCTGGATCAGCTCGCCTCTCCTTGCTGGCACTACTGTCAGGATTGACAGTCTGCTTTCCTGTGGACATGCGCTATGGCTGGGACATCGGCTATGGACCACATCAAGCTCTTCTGCGACAAGTCCACGATGAGCTGGATCCCGAATGTCTCATGGGCTCTCCCAACTGCCGACCGTGGTCTGTATCAGCCAACAGCCGTGATCCAGCAGACACTGCGCGAGAACGTGAAGAAGAAAAGCCAGCATTAACAGAGCTCCAGAAGATGTTCCACAAACAGCACAAGAGACACAAGATGTTCGTGCTCGAGCAACCATGGTCTTCTGCACTATGGAATGAACTTCAACTTCCTGGAGAACGACAACGATTGGATCAATGTCAGTTTGGTGCCTCGAATGAAGATGGTGCTCCAGTTCTCAAGCCAACAGGCTTGCAGTCCAACAGGACACTTCAACGTTGCCTTCTTCGATGTGGCGGACATGGCCGAGCACACGGATGGCTACAAGGACAAGTGGATGGCAAGAATCGAACCACCATTGCCTCCGTGTATCCAAGGAAGCTCTGCCAAGCCATCATCAAAGACATCAAGAAGGCCATCAACTTCATCAGTCAGGTGTACTGGGAATGCGAAAGGTGCTCACTTGGACATTTTGCACCACGACATATGGAGCACACCTTTCTTCCAGGAGAATGTCGATATGGCAGAAGACCTGATGAAGATCCTCGATCTAAGAAGGCTCGCGAAGCAAAGAAGTCAGAGAACCTACTGGACGCCTTCAAGAGAGAAGCCCTCACAAATAGAAAGATTGCTCAGAGCTCACTGACTTCAGGAGGTGAGATCGGCTTCAACAATGAGCAGGCAGCAATCTT
The DNA here is from genome assembly GCA_963970005.1 of Durusdinium trenchii. NCBI lineage: Eukaryota > Dinophyceae > Suessiales > Symbiodiniaceae > Durusdinium > Durusdinium trenchii. Next base: position 14,171 of record CAXAMN010028750.1, read on the forward strand.
CAAGTATGCCATGGCCAAGATTCTTGCTGAAAGCATGGAGGCTTTTGACCAGAAAGAGAAGGAGCAAGACTACATCCACTGGCTGCGAGACCCAATCACTCTCGCCTGGCTGCGCAGCACAATGGCAGAGCATCTGGCTGTGGCAGGAGTTTGTGCTCATCTACAACCTTGGACGAAACCAGTGCCTACTCCTCATCTCAAGGCAGAAGAAGCCTTCCTACGGCTCATGGTTCGTGGCAATGTGGAAGCGTGGCGATTGCTCCCTGTGGAAGATCTTCGCGAACTATCACACCATCAGTGTCATGAACCTGTTGACTTTGATGAGGACTGGCTCATTTGCATCTTCGGGCACTATCCATCGTCCAGCTCTTCGAGGAATCCTGCACCGCCTCTGCCTAACACACCTATGCCGAGAACACCAGCGGCAAGCGCAGCAGCTCCTAGCACACCAATGCCAAGAACACCAGCGGCAAGTGCAGCTGCTCCTGGCACACCAGCTCCACAAGCTGTGCCTGTGAAGCAAGAACCAGAGGAAGTCATTGAACCTCTGACAGACGAGATGCCAGCGCCCTATGAAGATGAAGAGTTGCAAATCATTGAAGGAGAAGAAGAAACAAGCAAGAACATCAAGCCGCTCTACGACTTCAGGCGCATCTTCAAGAAACTGCCTACTATGGTGACCACCGATGAACAGAAGGCCAAACGTCTGCTTCTTGGCCTACATGAGCGCATGTGGCACTGTCCAGTGATGGATTTTCGAAATGTTCTGGCTCGCTGTGGAATGCCTCATGAAGTACAAGAGCTTGCTAAAACAGTGGTGTCATCATGCGCAGTGTGTCGCCGATTCACAAGAGCCACTAGAAGACCTCAGGTGAAAAGCGGCTTGGCAAAAGACTTCAATGAAGTCATCCAGATTGACTCCTTCCACTGGCGCTCCAACCTCTTCATCCTGATCATTGACGAAGCCACGAGGTACAAGGTCGCTGGAACGCTAAAGTCAAGAGAATTGTCTAGTTTTCTCGAAGCCATCATGCAGCTGTGGTTCCGTTATTTTGGACCTGCGAGAAAGGTGGTCAGTGATCAAGAAGCTGCACTCATGTCGCAAGAAGCTGCTCCGGAGTTTGACCGCCTTGGCATTGAAAGAGTACCAATGGGTACAACCAGCGGCCCTGCTGGCCAAAAGCACACTGGCACTGGTTTGGTCGAACGCCACATTGGACTGCTCAAGCTGACAATGGCAAAGTGTGCAACTGAAGCTGCCAGGTTCTCAATCACACCCGAGATGGAAGAGCTTGCATCTGAAGCAGCAATGGCACACAATTTGACCTTGAATGTCGGCGGATACAGTCCCTCCATGATGGTTTTTGGCATCCTGCCACGTGGCTATTTAGATGCTGAAGAAGTGCCTCTTTCTGTAGCAAGTGCTGACCTGGACCAATCTCCCTTTGAACGTGCAGTTCGTCTTCGGCAGATCGCACTGCAGGCAGCACAAGCATCGATTCTCGAAGATCGCATCGTTCGAGCAGGCAGAACGCGCCCTGAGAAGCTAGATCTGTCTGGTCTTGTTGCTGGCTCATCGCAGATCGAGATCTACAGAGATGATGGCAACTATGGTTGGCGAGGACCAGCTTTGCTTCTCAAAATCAACGATGCCGAAGGCACTTGCATCGTGGAATACCAAGGACGACCCTACTTGATGTCACTGCGGCACATCAGGCCGTATCGAGGCAGTTTCTTCTCGCATTGTCACTCTGACAATATGGAGCAGATTTGTGAGCAGGACATGCTGGACCTACAGCAGATGGTCGAGGCCAGCGATCCATGCAAGTTGTTCACCATTGGACATGTTTTGAAGACCTCCTCAAATGCCTCTCACGAATGGGTCAAGATTCCAGCAGAGATGCAAGAAAAGGACATCGAGTACCTGAACAAGGCACGAAGAGTGGCATCCTTCTTTAGCAAGAAAGAACTGCACGGAATCCGCTTCGGTCGTGCGGTGAAACAGATCTACGTGCCAAAGTACTCCAAGGGTGTTCTGATCTCTTGGCCCAAGAACTCCAAGCAGTACATCATGATGGAACACAATGGAGATAGTCATCTGACGCTCAAGAAGGTGATGCATATGGTGTTGGAAGACATTTGTCACCTCTACCTGTTCTACTACACCTTCTACAGTGAAGAGTCGCCTCCAGCTCAAATCACCACTAGACAGCCAACAACAATGGACAGCACAGCTGAAGCTATGGATATGTCAGAGTCCAGAAAACGAGACGGTCCAGAATCTCGTACCATTGTGCTGGCTCCCGAGAAGAAGAAAGCTCGCTATGAGTATGCAGATGACAGTGGCCCATCAGAACAAGAGCTGTTGCTCAAGTCTCTATGGTGGATGACACAGAGGCCGCAGAAGATCAAGTACCAGAGTGATGGAATGTGGTTCAACGATCAAACGCTCATCATGCAGTACAACCGGCAGCATCCATGGCCAAGCACAAGAAGACAGCCAAAGCACTTCCTCTTCCACTTCCACGGCAAGACAGAAGAGATCCTCTACATGGACCTTCGCACCACGGAAGTCTTCCGTGTTGACTCAGACACTGACGTCCTTACTGAAGAGCAGCTAGCAAAGCACTGGCAAGCTTTTGAACTGTCAGATTTTGCTGAATTGAAGCAGTTCGTGGACGAGGATGCCTTCTTCAAGCTGCACATCAGCCAGATCACCGAAGAGATGGTAATCGTGGATTGCACCTGGGTCAGGAAGTTCAAACGCAATCCTGATCGCAGCATGAAGGCCAAGAGCCGACTTTGTGCAAGAGGCTTTCTGGATCCGCAAAAGACCTCGATGCCTACAAGATCCACGACGGCTACAAGATTGTCACAAAGGATCCTGGTGAGTTTGGCAGCAGCTATGAACCTGGACATTGAGAGCCTGGATGTTTCGGGCGCTTTCTTGAAGGGGCTCTCCTTCGACCAGGTGAGAAAGAAGCTCAGAGAACGTGGAGTGATCTCTCCCCGTCGACTGGTGGCAATCATTCCTCCAGCCAACATTTGGCGACATCTCGCCAAGATGGACAAGCGCTTCGAGATCTCTGAGTCACAAATGGGCGACTACCTTTTGGGCTGCAACAAGCCTGTGTATGGGTTGAATGACGCGCCGCTAGCCTGGCAGCTATGTCTCCACGACTTTGTGGAAGAACTTGGAGGTCGACAGTCCGTCTTTGATGAGAACATGTTTTTCTGGAAGACACCTGGCGGACAGCTCGAGACCATCCTCACTACGCATGTCGATGACATTGCAATTGCCACGGTTCCCAAGAAGCTGGAAGAACTCCATGTGAGGTTCACAAAGAAGTTTGGAAAAGTGACAAGAGAACAGATGCCTTTCCAGCACTGTGGCATGGTCTATGAGAAGGTGACTCAAGGGTACCGCATCCAGCAGTACGATTTCACCGACTCGCTGAAGATGACCGACATCAAGGATGACAAGGATGAAGAGCGCTCCCTCACAAAAGAAGAGACAACACAATACAGGTCGATATTAGGCGGCCTTCTCTGGTTGACGGCAACTCGCATTGACCTCATCGCCGAAGTCTGCCGACTTCAAACCTTTGTCACTCAGGCAAAGGTCAAGCACCTCAAGATGGCAAATGCAATTGTCAAGAGAGCGCAAGATAAGAAGTACAAGGACCTTGGCATCATCTACAGACGCCTTCCTCCTCATGCTGGCTGGCGCCTAGCATGTGTCCATGATGCCAGCTCGGCATCGCAAGGCCGAACCTATGCCAATGAAGGCATTTTGGTGCTCCTGACAGTGGACCGGCTCAACCTGAACACATCCTTGCATGACATCAATGGTTTGCACTATGATCCTGAGCTCTTTGGAGGCCCAGCACACATTTTGTGGGCAGCAATCAGCTACAGCACAAGCCATGGAGAGACTCTGGCTGCAATCAATGGTTTGGAATCCTCTTCATTGGTGGCCCTGAGGCTTGGTGAATTGTTGATGGCAGAGTCAAAGCCAACACTGGCTCAACTGGCAGCGCTTCAGGAACGAGGCGTTCCCTTCCTTCCTGTGGACGTCTACACAGACTGCCGCGACTTCTACGAGCTCACAACTGGAGTCAAGTCCATGCCTCAGGACAAGGGTCAAAGAATATACATCATGGCTCACCGAGAGGCCAGACTGTGTGGCCGCATTCGCTGGGTCATCATGATCCCAACGGAATGCATGACGAGTGCTCTGACCAAAGTGATGATCTCACCACCACTCAACGAGTTGCTCACAAGTGGCATTCTGAGATTCTTCAATGTGGATGGACATCCCATCGAAGCCAGACGATTGCCCATGATGGAGGAGATCGAAGAAGAACATCTGAGCCTTGGAGATGAGCGGTTGCTGAAAAGCCATACTTCATCGACGACAAGGCCTTCTACAAGTTTGCTGGTGGCACTATGTTTCTTCGCCTTGATGACAGGCGGGAAAGCAGCGGAGAAAGAAGATGTGGAAGAGAAAGAAAAGGACGACACCCTGTACTACATGATGGCTATGATCGCGGTGATCTCCGTGATCCTGTGGCACCTGGCCTGGACGGGCCTGAAGAAGATGATGAAGTGGTGCATCAAGCATGCAAAGGACAAGGAAAGCCAATGTGACCTCTAAACCACCTCTGGTTTGCTGGCCGAGATCAAGAACCTTCGGCAGCAAGTGGCTGAATTGGAAAAGGAGAAAGAGCTGTTGGAGAAAGACCTGACATGGTCCTTGCACCAAGCAAGAGAAGAAGAGAAAGCACAGTCGAAGCTGCGACATCGGCTTCGCCAATTCGAAGACCCGACATCGACAACGACGGCAAGCTCCTCGAGTGACCGAGGCCTAGAAATGCACAAGACATTGTGCCCCTTCGGCAAGGATATCTACCTGGCACAGACAGGTGAAGTGTGGCATGCAAACAAGCTTTGCCACGTTGTGAATAGCAAGGCGACTGGAAAGATCCAGACCCGCCGACCTTGCACATTTTGTGCAAAGTAAAGAACACTCCAGCTAGCACAGAACCATGAGCGGAGTGAACTTTTGAACATTGTCATGACATAGGCATAACGCTGTGAACGCAGGTCGACCTTTTTTGGCACAAAAGAAGCGCTACCGAATGTTAGTATATATATATAACTATATTATATAAATATGATCATGAACAAAAAAAGCACTCTCAGGGCGTCCCCTTCTGTCTTTTTTTAGACGGACAGGACTGTTTGATCATTTACATGCCAGTGGCTCACCGAGTGTCTCCCAAAGCTGCGTGAGGAACTCTGGTGCTGAAAGCCTGATTTGCATGGTTCGGTGCTGCGGTGGTCATTAAATTAAGATATAAAAGGTCAGGTGTTCAACAGATATCGAAGAAACACATCGCCACATCTTGCTCTATAGGCAGTGTTAGCATGGGAGGGGTGACCCGAACATCTACCGGGAGCAGCCGCGGTGTCTACACGAACCCGACTTGCGAGTCGGGAGTGTGTCCTTTCCCAAAATACCCGGCTGGTTCCAGCCCTAGGCCTCCAGTCGTACCTGCTGAGAAGGTCTTTGGGGTGGGTGCCAGGAGGGTCCAAGTACCTTGTGAGGAGGTACGACTGGAGGTGTAGGGCAGTTGATCGCAAAAAAAATAACTGAAGACATGAGATGGACCTTGAAATGTTCGCTCCAGCCCTTATTAAGTGGTTTCAGGGGTTCCATGGCCTCACCCCCGTCCGAGGTTTTTTTCATACATGGGGCTCCGTATCAACCACCTAACTTGGGGACTGTGCCATCCAACCCTCTGAAACCACGAGGAAAATTCAGTCGTCGACAGTAGGGTGCCCAATCGACCGGGCTGCCTCCACGCGCCCGACGGCCCGACTGGATGAAGGTCGACTCGCCCCGAATACATCCTGTATTGGCGGTGCTGGAGGTCTTTCTTTGCTTGGATCATACCCAGGTTCATAACCTAGAACATAAAACATATAACCCGGAAAAACAAAAAACAGGTATCTTATACCATGTTGTACATGTTTTCTGAGGTACCAACAGGTGGACGCCACTCTTTTTACACGCTGGCTCGACCTCCTATCACCCATCTCCTAGCTTCATCTAGCTTCCTAGATAGCATTTTCGGCATCGAGCGCCAGGCCTTCCGGAAGAAGATGACGGATTTGAACACCATGATGTGGGAGCAAGGCTTACCATACGAGCCATGGCTTTGACTACCCAAACGCGACCCGTCTGGGACTGCCAGTCCGGACTGCCTTCAAAACGGCCAGGGGTGGTTGAAACGAGGGTCAATGTAGGCATATATGGCAGTCCCATGGAGCGTAATGGGTTATAACTTATAATGCCTCCCTTTGGTTATACTCTTATATATGGTTATACTCTTAGACCCGCCTTCGAGCTCCTTCGGTTCACAACGGATTGACGACTAAACCCCTAAAGGTTCAAGATCTAAGGGCGGGCGCTCGACAGGTTGCTTTGGGTATGTGGTTTACTTCTTTACTTGGAGGGTAAGACATCATGGCACAAAGCAAAATTCAACAGCAAGGAGTTCCCACAAAAAAGGGTGGTAAATCATTCCCAGACACTCCATGGGATATGCCGGCCTACATTGACCCCCCAAACCACCCTAATGTAGGCGTCTGGGATTGGATGATTTGGTTCCAAGATCCACACACAGGGAACCTTGCTGGATCTTTGGCAGGTCGCACCCAACTCTACAGGTCGCCATCATTCACCAGTCTCCAACAATTACAAGAGCAGAACAGTTGGAGGGTGGTAGACGGACCTCAACCTTCATACCCAGTCAGTGCCATGGATAACCTGCAAAACCTGTTTGTTGGGAGTGGGGACACCCCATCTTTCACAAGAACATGTAGAAAGTTGGGTTAACCTTTATTTTCCAAGGGGACGCTACTAGTAGCTCCTGGCCTTACTGGGAACAAGAAGCTACGCCCGGAGCATTTTGGGCATCACTACGAACGTAACGCCCGGACGCTACTAGACAACGTAACAAGGACTCCTTGGGAAGTGTTGGAGGCGTTGTCTTCACCCAACGAGCACAGATCCACCGTGGTCCACGACCTGTTTGGTTTGATATATGCCTTCCAAATACCTGCCTTCCAAGGCCGCTCAAACAGTTTTGTTTTTTGGAGCGTTTTCAAGTCCTAAAGCAATCTAAAGGCTATTAAATCAATGGTGGTGGTTGGAAGCCTAGAGCATACCTGGGTCTTCATAAGTATGCATTTTTTCTGCCTTTTCAATCAAAACTGCTTTTTCAAGCAAACGCCAACTATTTTGTACTGAAGCACTTTTTGCATTGACATGTTTTCTATGGTAAGTCAAGGTTTTGCAACGGCGACTTTTCCCGACCAAACGGCGACTTTCCCCGACCAAACGGCGACTTTTGCCAACTGCTAATTTGGCGACCTCTGTAAAAACATCGAAACGGCACTTTTGAAATGAAACGGCGTTTTACGGCAAACGACTGAAATTTGTGCTGTTTCGCCAAACGGCAGAAAAAACACACCCGTGGAAGGTCCAGGTATACCAGCATCCTCCCTGCCAGGTCACGAATTAAGATCTGAAAAAGGGCCCGGACCCCAACCCAACGAGGAGACCTGTAGGCCTGTAGAGTCGGATGCTGGTATATATTCTACAGAATGCCTTCATAGTTGTCCTTCCCAAGCACCCTTTGAGGAGCTCCGCTGCCGTTTGCGCAGCTTCTTCCTGCGGCTGGGAGCGGTGATTGTATTTTTGGCTTTCCGTTCGCGACCGGAGATGAGGTCACACCCAGAGGATCGGAACCTCAGTTCGTACCTCAGGTCCATAGGAGACCTGTTTCTGTTTCGGGTCATGTCCTGCAGGCATCTCAAATTGAACGAACTGGGGTGATCTCACCGTCCAGTTGAACTGGTTGCTTCCTCGAACTGGAACCACAGAGTGACTCCCAAGCCTGGATCCGCCCAAAGACCCGAAAGCGTGTCAAACATACCAGGGCCCTTAGGTTGGAGGTTTCCAATAATAGCTCCTTGGAGGTTAATGGGTGTCTATGAACCACCCCAAACTCGGGGGTCCTGGTAGATGTTTGTATGAAGACGGTCAGAGTTTAGGCTGGCAGCATTGTACATCGGCTTGACACCTGGCGCCAGGAGTCTTGGAGTACCCATCAATTCATCGCCCTTAAAACATGTATTTGTTCCCACAAGTTTTACGCCAAGCCAGATTGTGGTTGATCTATGATCCGGAGAACCATTATGGGGGAATGACATGTGTTTTTGACCAAAGAAAACGGCTTGGGACCTGGGTCTCATAACCAGCCATGTGTTCAGGCTGCACCTTCCAACAGGTGGTTTTGGGACACCTCTCAACCTCGACGCTATTTATAGACACCTCTTGGAAGGTCCTGGTATGGAGTATATATTGAATTGACCTCTTTTCAAACACCTCTTGCCTGATCCCGAATATGCCAGTCCCAGCCAGGTCGTGTCTGAGACTGCGATGTCTTTGGATCAAACAGCCCCGTCTCCTCTTTTTTGGGGGAAGCTACCCACCATGGCGGTTCCCCAAATGCTTAATGCTAACACCCCCAAAACCTCTCTTTTTTTGTTTGTTTCTACCCGAAAGCGCCGCCCCAAACGCCCCAAAACGCCGCGTCCAGTGGCAGCGGTCCCCCCCACACGTGTGCGGCCTCGCTTTTGCCTTCGACCGAGGCAGAACCGACACCAGGCATTGCATGTGACCCGCCAAAGGCTGCGAGACTCGATGAGCCCTCAACTGCAATCCGAGGCGGCCTCGTCACGGCAGCCAACCGACCCGCGTGGGTAGAACCGAAGGATGGTGCGGTGCGGCGCGGTGAAGCAAAAGGGTTCCATACCCGTCACGAGATCTGGATTTGGCCGTTTCTCCCTGTTTCTCCATTTTTTCCGAGATGAGCGGTGCTTGCGGTGTTTGGGGCTGCTTTCGGTTCTTACACTGGGTGGTTGAAAAGGGATTTCGTTTGGAGGTCGATGCCAGTTCTGAGAATCGTTCACTAGGGAGACACACCGTGAGCCAATTTCCCTGCAACGAGTCTCACAGAGAGTAGACGTGGATTTGGATACATGTCTTCGGTGGCATAACCCACGGCGCGACCGGTGGGACTGTACACATCGAAAAGACATGGTCAGGGGATGTCAGGGGGGTCTATAAACCACCCTTTGGGTGGTGCTGGTAAAGAGGTACAACATTTCTAATTGCAGACACTGTTTGACACTCATTGACCCCAGGCAAGGGCACCAATGGCGAGGGCACGGATGCAATGTAGGTCACGGATGCGAGATGTCCAGATCGGTCCGGTCCTTGCGTGAAGCAGATCGCTGGTGTCGACACATGACGAGTTCTCCAGAGACCTCGACTGACATGGCTCCAGTATGAAGTTGGTGTTGTTTTTATTTAAACGAGCCCGTAAATCTTCGGATGTGCGGTTTTCGGGTCATGTTTCTTCTTCACTGTTAAGTCTCCAAAAGCCTGCATTTCGGAGACCTGTTGCAGGATGCTGGTATGGAATATTCACACACAGTGGGATGGTTGAAAGGGGTGAATGTAACCCTACCCTCCAAGTACCTTCTGAGAAGGTGTTTGGGGTGGGTTTGCAGGGTCTAAATACCTTCTGAGCGTGTACTTGGAGATGTAGGGGGAGTGTTTGGGCAGGGACTGCTTGAGAAATCAGGGGTCAATGTAGATCAAGATGCCATACACCAGCACTATACGTGTTCTGAACTTGGATGCTATAAACACCTGGTGGGCCATGGTCTTTTGGAGGTCTACACTCTACACCCCCGGCTCTTGCTTCCCCTTTGGGGCAGCTCGTCCGATCGGTCAAGCCCTCGGCAGGTGTGCATTGCTTTGAACCTGGCATGGATCCGCAAGGCCAGAGGGACAGAGACCGGACCGAGACGCGACGGAGACCGGCTTCCGACGGACCCGTTCGGAAGAAAAACCCGTGGAAAACCAACCCCCCCCTCGCTGGGTGGGCGAAAGGGTCGTCTTCGGACCATGCCCATCCACTGATTCCATGTTAGACCCTAGGACTGGCCAGTAATGTCGACGTAGGATTAATCAACCCCCCCCCTTCAAGGTCAACAAGGTTTGAGACTGGAGGTTTTGGAGACCACATCCCCTTAATAATAAAGATGATGACCTAATGATGGATGATGAGATGAGGACCTGGACCAGATGATGGGTGATGGTTGATGGGATGGTGTGTGAATCATGAGAGTTTGAACCATGAGAACCATGAAGGGTCTGAGTGTATGGGCACAAGTTTGATCAGAGATCAGATAGGATTGATCAGAGAGCCATACCAATTGGATCATTGCATATCAGAGCATGGAGGATGAGGAATGGGAGGTGGAGGCTATTTGTGGTGAGGGTGGATGCAGACTGTGGAGAATTGGTCTGACCTTATGGCATATGATTCCCAATGGGAGAGAGATCAGAAGATTAGAGATGCGTACAATAGTATGGGCATTCCAGTATGGAATCGCAGATGGTGAGATGATGAGGCATTGGCTTGATTGGGATGATTGGATGATTAGGAAAGAGATGAAAGAGATTGGAAGACAAGATTTTTTCTTAGATTGGGATGATTAGGAAAAGAAAGAGGATTGCGGGATGAAAGAGATGGAAAACAAGATGGAGGCCAGAGGGCGGGCTTGATTAATAGGGGGAGGGGCCCCTACTATTAGGGGGTGGTAGGGCCTGTGTGAGGGGTGCCCTTTGTGAGCTTGAAAACCTTAAGATTTGATAGAGCTTAAATAAGTGAAAATAAAAAATTGCTAGCAAGGATTTTGGGTTTTAACAGGGAAGGATGAGATGCAGGTATTCCAGTGGGTGTATGGGATGCAATGTATGGAAATGCACTGCCTATTGGATGAGGAAGGAGGGGAAGAGACTGGGCAGGAAGATCTCACATGCGTATACATTGCTGCTGGGAAGGATGAGAAGAACAAGCAGAATGATCAGATATGATTGATTGATGAATAAGAGGGTCAGCATGGGAAAAGTGTGGATCAGAATGCTATATCTCAAAGAGATGGCATGAGACAAGGGTGGATTGGAAGATCAGTTTCACCATGGACCAAAAGATATTGACTGCTAAAAAGGTAGGAAATAACAACTTGAATGTTAGAAAACCAATTATTCCCCACATCTTAGTGTGGGGTTCTTCTTTTCTATGTCTCATCCCGCTTCCCGCCTCCGCCCGCCTCCGCCTCCGCCACACACACCGAGGCAACACAGACAGAGATGACACAGACAGAGACACACACACACCGAGATCACACACACAGAGACCACACACACAGAGACCATACACACCGAGACAA
>CAXAMN010028750.1:32596-52551 GCA_963970005.1 Durusdinium trenchii
TTGAAGAAGCCTAGAGAAAGCTATATCAGCTAATGAATCATAATCATCACGAATTCAATCCCTGATATATTGGGTTTCCAATATAAAAATTTAGGGCCCAAATTTTTTTTAGCATTATAGAGGTACCATTTTTCAAACAGGGGGGTCTGAATAATTTTGGAAAAATTTAGCATTATAGAGGTACCCTTTACTAATCGTGATCCAACATTATTGGGGGATGTTTGAGAATTGTTTCAGAGGCTCCTGACAAAGTCCAAGGATTCGCCCGGTGCGCGGCTTCGCGTTGACCTACTTGGAGGTGCGGCAAAAAAACACCTCCGCTCTGCCGGTCGTTTCCTTTTTCTTTTTCGGGAAACGCGGCGGATTCCGCGTGAAACGTGGGGGGGGTGCCTCCTGATTTCCAGCAGTTCTGGTGGACCCCTTCCAATCCTTGGTACCCTCCAATCTTAAGGGGTCGGACCCGAGCCAAACCCTTCCTGAAGACTTCCATTTCGACCGGATGTTAGTTGAATTGGGATCTTCGGCAACATCCGAGAAACCAGGATGAAGCGAATCGGGGCAGACAAGGATCTTCAAAGGGCATCACATGTTTATTTGGTGTTTTCAGTGAGACATGTCGTTTTTAGGGTTTGCGTAGTATGCTCAAAATTCATGGACGGGGAAAGACACCGTTTGAAAGCCGAAAAGTCATTTTTGTTGGTTTCTGCTGGTTGCTGTCTGGTCACAACAAAACCGCTGTCCTTTCGAACAGATGCCGCAACGGCATATAAGAATTATTATTTGGGCCGTTAGATCCAGGTATGGGCTGTGGGTCCACCAGGATACCTTGGTTGCCCTAGTTCGCGACATGGACTGGTGCTCCGTTTTTCATCGTTTTTCACCATCTCCGGCAGCCAGACGATGCAGTCTGCACGCAGAAAGGAAGGCACCAAGGAAGACGTCGCAGTTTCAGGTTTGGCCACTTTGACCGTTTGATTGCGCAATCTGAGTTGAGAATTTGGAGCTGTTCTTGCACAGCACCTGGACCAACGAACTCGATCGGAATCTAGAGAGATGGAACATGATCCCATGTTAACAAAGTACCACCTATATACCAGTGGTACCATGTCAGGGTGCCGAACTTGGAGGATAGCCGCATGATCCACTCACCTAGGCGAAAAGCAAGTCCTGTGGAATTGTTGGCAAAAAACACGGCAATTATACTACTGTATATACCTGCATGAACCTAGCACTTCCAATGGGTGTTTAATGGAGACCTATAAGTATAGTGTAGGGTTGTCCATTGGTGACCCATTGGAAGCAGCTGGGACCCTTCAAAGTACTTATAAAATGCGATAAATGAGTCTGAGTCCACAACAACAGGTAATGCTTTGAGACTCCAAGCACTTATCAAATGAGGTTTGAACCATGGTTTTCTTCGCTTAACCAAAATTTGGGACTCACACTTAGCCTCCAGAAGCATCCCGAAGCATCAAAGGAGAAGATTCCCAGCGGGACTTAATCCATCTTAATCCGTTCACTCTTATGTATACATGCAAGGCAGACCGCACGTCCATTCTTCATCACTACTATGACACAACCCTTGCCGCTTCGGTTTGGAAGCCTTTTCTAGGAGCGCAGAACTCCTCGTGCGAAATCACATGAGTGCATTACCCAGACACTCCATGTCTCTCATATATATATGCCTACATTGACCTCCAAAACCACCCCTGGCCGTTTCTCGGCAGTCCGGACTGGCAGTCCCAGACTGGTCGTGTTTGGGTTAAATGTTGTTTGCCCATGTCGATCTCGATCCCGCGTTGGCGAGGTCCTGCACCTAACTCGTGCGAACTTCATGAAGGTCATCGAGCGCCGCAGGCTTGATCGATCGAGCCGCGCGCGACACCGGGTCGAGCAGAAGTATGCGAGGTGGCGATGGCGTGATTCAACTGGGGAAGCCCGTTTTAGTTTTCGCTTGCCAAGCGAACCGGATAGGTGAACTGATCAGTCAGGTGAACCAAATCCCAAGGTTTAAGGTTTGATCACCCGTGAGTAACACACATCCACCCTAAGTGAGAGAGAGAGAGAGGCGGCCGGGTGGCCGGGTGGAGGGGTGAGGATGGATGAGGTAAAGAATCCAAATCTGTCCAGACGCGACCCTGGACCCTGCTAAGGGGCGTACCTCATATGGACCTTCTCACCAATCCCGGTGGAGGGACCAGGAAAGGCCTGAAAACTCACGGAGCCTCTGGGAGCTCTCCCCAAAGGGTCCGGACCACTAGAAAACGATCGCATCCGTTTCGCATCGCCGTTGTACACGCGCCCATCGTGCGCATGACGATCGCGGAGAGGTTCTCTTGCCCTCAGCTGGGGCAGATTGTGCGGAAGTTTTGCGTTCGCCTAGCAGCGAGGAGGGGCATCTTGCAACATGCACAGCAGGCCAGGGGGTGGTGGGACCGCGCCCGGGAGGGCGCATGGGGGCGGAGAGGTCCATAGTCAGCTGCGCGTTGCGAGAGGATGCGAGGCCAGGGCTGTTCACTGGGCTGAATGACTCCCTATAGAAAGTCAAACCAGAAGCAAAGGGATCTTTCCACAGTCCAAACCACTGGTCGAGCACAAAAAGGATTTCAATTGCCATGTCGCATAGCAGTATATAGTTCTATACTACACCTTCGCGTTCGGCTTTTTTAGGGTTTCACGTCGTTTGGTTCGCAGCCGCCAGTGACAGTCGCTTGCTTCATACTGGCGACGTGAGACTCGGGTCTTAATGGATCCACCTTGAGTCGACCTGTTCGTACCTCGGAAAATGGGTACAGTCGTACCTGTTTCTATGGGGTCATGTCCCATTTTCGGTACTTGAAGTCGGGTCCAGGCACTCGGGGCAGACGCTGACCCTGGACCCTCCGTTCAGTTTGCCGGTTCCCCGAATGGAGGAGTTTGGACCCTCAACTTGCTGTCCCGTTTGGCCTCCAGTCGTACCGAACCTGAGGTTCGGTGGGACTGGGGGCCCGGGTGGGCCCGGGTGCCAGGAGGGTCCAAATACCTTCTGAGGAAGTACTTGGAGGTCCAGAGTATGGTTTTGAGGGACGAGTCGGCCTGTGAACGGAGGGTCCACGGGTAATTGGTTATAAGCCTTTTCGCAGCAGGTCCGGCAGGTCCTTCACTAATTGGATATAATTTGATGATATTGGATGATTCCTGGAACATTAAAGCACCGCTGGGTCGGCACTTCTTCTTCGGCACTTCCTTTGTCTCATGCGCGGCCAGTGGACCTGCCTTCAGCCTTTCTCTTCCCCACAACTGGCAGGCGCAGAAGCTCATGGAGGCCGCTGCGGCCTCCGAAGCCATGCGCTCTGCACAGCTGGAGACTTCGTCCATCGCGGCCGTCGCCCACGGTGGGAGCTCGCCCACCTCGCCCACGAGCTTCCCATCTCCTGCGCCGCCAAGGATTTCCAAAGAGATGTGCCTTGGGAGTTCGGAGGAGCAGACTCGGGTCGTTTCGTTTCCCGTGACTGGCCCTCGTTGGTCGGTACCGAAGCGCGAACCGGAGGTTCGGTGGGACGACCGGGGCGGTGGGTGCCATGTTCCGTCGGGTCTAGTCATACCGAACCTGAGCAGGTACGACGAAGTCGGTGTAGGGTTTGTTCCTTTTCTTCTTTCCGATCCGATGTTGGGGAGGGGATTGAAGATTTGGGATGGGAAGCAGTTGCGTTCCCCTTGTTTTGAGAGGAGATGAGAGGAGATCGCACGTTCTGCTTGGTTTCCCATCCATGGGGCATCTATACCAAGGACCTTCCAAGAGGTGTCTATATAATTCTATATATATAGCCACAAATATATCCACAAGGAGCCTCTTAGAGATCTCCGCAACTTGCCCTAGGCCTCCGTTTTCGCACCGAACCTGAGGTTCGGTGGGACTGGGGGCCCGGGCGTGCCCAACGTGTGGCCGTCTCGCGGCCGACCGTGTCGGAGGGTTGCGAAGCAGTCGCTCAGGTTGGCGAAGCAGCAGTCCTTTGGGATGGTTCCTGGACAGCTGGAAGACTTCTGAGGGGAGCATCGGTGAAGATCGGAAGTGAACATCGCGTTTCACCCGGAAAAAAACGGCGCTGGAGCAGATGATCCTCCATTGCTGGCGGCCTGTTTTGGGGGAGAGAAGGACGGTACTAGTCATGTTTCTGAGGACAGGAAGCATGGCCATGTTGCTGCCAGCATCTCAGAGGTGCCATGGGACGGCTAAAGTCGTCCGTGCCACGAGCGAACGTACGGTGCAAAGCCACAGTGTCGAGGTCTATTTCGCGCCGAAGCTGCAGATTATAGTTTATGCCAGGCGATGCCAGGCATTCGAGGTTCTTTTTTGTGCCATCCACTCAGTGACCCACATTGGGGGTTGGGGCAGCAGTCTTTTCGTTCTGAGATTGACAGGGGTGGGACGTTTTGAATCAAAGACCAGCCTCCTCCTTTGACCCACGACCTGTCCTATTTCAGGTCCAGTCAGAACAGCCCGAGGGTCCAACGGTGATACTGGTGAGAACCCCATAAGAGTGAGGGTCCAGGGTCGCGTTTGGGAAGGAGAACTAACAGCTTACCTTCTTTTGCCTTATGCCAAAGAGGAATTGGTTAATATGTTGTTTATTAATTGTTTCCTGCATGGGTTCCTGAATCCTGAAGTAAATCCAAAGTTATGAACTTCTTCGGTTGTCTCAGTACCCGACCACACAATCCTGGCCGGCTTGAAAGTTCCGGACCAAATGGAAAGCCTTCGGGGCCCGACCCTGGGAAAATCATGCCTGATCATGAATCCACCGGTCTTGGTTTCTACTTGGAGTGACTACACATCACTGCCCCATGCGTCAAATCTGCAGCTCCAGCCGCTTATTTGCGCCACCTCTTAGAGGTGGACTTCAATACCGCAAAGAATTTGTGACCGCCATAGGTGAAGATGAAGATTTGATCTGGAAATTACCTGGAATCCACAACCCGGAATCCATGAACGACCTGACAAGATGGAAATCACATTGTTGTTGCGAAAGAACCACACCCGGTAAGCAGAGTCAGCAGAGAAAAGCACCGGCCAGCGGCGGTCAGAGTCGTAACCAAAATCCTCGATCTGCTGATGACACAGGCTGGAGATCGCCAGCAGCGTGGGTCATCATCAACTCCGATGCTCAAAAGCCTGAACCTCCAGAAAGCTACCAACCATTGCCATTTTAGAGTCTTGTAGGATATTGCTGCGAGGTTTGTGCTAGCCTGGGACGACAGGCTAGCCTGTCGCTTTTCTGGATTTCCAGCCCAAACCATGACGACCGTATCACAGCAATGCCTCTGTCGCGTGTGACCAGGCGTGTCACGCATTTCCCGCGTTTCCCGCGGTGTCACGCGCGTCGCGGAAACAAGCGGAGCCTGAGCAGCACAAGAGGAGCAGCCCTCCCCGGTGATTTGTGGGCATAGATGGCCTTGTACTATTATTGGGTTGATTGACGAGTAGAGGGGATACTCCCAAGTGCACACCACAAACACTCGCACTCGCAAGATGAACACTTAATGCCCCTAAACCTCTTGGCCCACATCCCCAGAAGGTGGAGGTGGGTGGTTTTTTGGGGGGGTTACTCCCCACCGAACCGGAGGGGATGGGCCGTTTGGAGCCCTACGGTCTTCGAGCGCCGTCTTTGTGGGTCTATGGCGATCCACGCCTCGTCGGCTGAACCACAGCGACGTGACTGACTCGGACGGACCCCGGAAGCCCTGCTGCTTAGAGGTGAGTCGAGGCGTCGATGAACCATCCGTGGTGTGGGTGGTGCAAACTTCAGTCACCCTATAGGCCTCCGTTTTCGTACCGAACCTGAGGAGAAGGTGGGACTGGGGGCCCGGGTGCCATGTTCGGGTCCAGTCATACCGCACCGCTTCGGAGGTACGACGAAGTCGGTGTAGGGTCAGTGACCGCCTGTCCTTTTGATCCCATTTTCGATCACGGCCTGTAACGACTTAGAGACTCCAAGGAGGCAGTCCTACCTGGACCTAAATGGCTAGTCCATGGTCAATTCATGAAACTACCGACCTGACTTCAAGGAGCTTGGAGAATGAGCATACAAAACTGCATGATCATTGTACTTGTAGTCATATTGCGAGGTACGAACCAGCTTGACTCGTTTTCGACCGGGATCTCCCGCAGGTCTCCACACGTCTCCTCGACGTCCGTGTTCGGCGGCCTCCAGGAGCTGCGCGAGGGCGATTGGTTGGCCGAGGCGACCCTTTGGACTCAATGGAGCCACTGCGGCATGTCCGGCGACCCGGAGGGTGGCGCTTCCTGCGGTGCACGCGCCGGCCACGAGACACTGGTGTAGCGAATGCAGAAGGTACTTTGGATACCTATAGGGCCCCAGGGAAGTGTCTTGTGAAGCACATCATCATCCACCACTGTCCACCCATCAATTTTTTTGTGGCTTCACCTCCTTCGCTGTCCGTAGATGTTCAGCTTTTTTGGGAATCAATCTGTCACCTCTTCGCAAGTGCAAGTGCACTGCCCTCAGCAGCCAATGGGTTGGCTTATACACATAAAGAATCAAGACAAAACCATACAAAACCAACATTGCATGTAGAAGTCGACCATTATTTCAGAGCTCTTGGGATGACAGGGGGGCCCTAAGACCAAAAAAGCCATAAACAATCTGTTTCAATCTAACAACTCTTTGGGGACCCCTGTCAGCCTGAGACCTCTTTGAACTTGTTTACTGTTGTTTAATTGATTTTATTTGTAAATGTCAAATGTCGTATTGTTTTACTTTAGATGCTGCCTAGGCCTGTTTGTTTGGCCAATCCTGTTCCAGGTATGGAACTATTCCCTAACACTTGGGAACTATTCCCTAATACTTAGGAACTATTCCCTAACACTTGGGAACTATTCCCTAATACTTAGGAACTATTCCCTAACACTTGGGAACTATCCCTAATACTTGGGAACTATTCCCTAATACTTGGGAACTATTCCCTAACACTTTGGAACTAGACTATTCCCTTACTAATACTTGGGAACTATTCCTAAATGCTGTGGAACTATTCTTAAATACCTACTAGCTGTCACTATCTAAATTAAATTTTGGACTGTGTCTTGGTGAGGGTCTGTCCGTTTGTACTTGGATGCTTTTCGATTTTCAGCATCTTTGGAAGGAACACTTCACAGCACAGTGTTTACATTCCATGAACCACTTGCGACAGGCAATCACACTAGCATTGCATTACACCTCACAACTGAGCTCTAAAGCATTGCATTGCAGCATTGCACTGCCCTGTCTCAATCATGTCCCATGTGCGATTGGTCCAGCAATGGGAAAGAGCAGCGCGCAGCAAAAACAAGGGCGACATCACCAAGGCCAACGCCGCATTAAGATTAAAAGACGGAAGCGAGTAAAGAAGAGAAAGCAAGCTGCTCCACCACTACCTGTTCCACCACGGCCTCCACGCCTGCCAGCAAAGCGGCAACTACCACCACTGCGACGTAGGCGTTGTCCTCAACCTCCCCCACCTCCCCCACCTCCCCCTCCTCCACGAGCAGAACCGCAACTATCCGCACAGCCCGTTCAAGATCAACCAGATCAACTGCATGAGCTTCTTCAAAACCTATATGTGCCACGGCTGTTTAGGCTCTGGTTTGCTGCGTGTTGGTGATTAGGTTGGCACCTGTGTCACAAAAGTACAGTGGTGATACAGTGATACTACCATGGGATAAAGTTAGTCCATTTTTACAGTACATACGTAGCACGTAGCCCAGTTTGCAATGATGCGCCGCTTCTCAAATCGTGGTGGTGATGATGAGAGCTCGATTGACTCGGAGGGTCCGATGTCTCAGCTGTTTGCAAATACTGACTCAGATGTTGACAAGAGTTCTGAGAGGAACCTTGGGCCTATAGAGTAAATATCGAAATTGTTTTTTGTTATCATTGTTTTGACTCTTGACTTTGGTGACTTGACTCCTGACGTTGAGACCAGATACAGACATGTCACATTTGACATTTCTGGATGTTGGCCCGCGAATTCAATTCATTCATTTTGATTCTGACCACTGGGCAGGGGCCAAGTGTTAGTTGTCTTTTGGACTTGGACTTGCATTGAATCAGAAGCCAAGGGTAATGCCATTGGAAGGCAAGACTCTACCCTTTTTGAACTGGCCATTGGAGTACTGCAAGCGGCTTGGGATCAAAGAATTGACTCTTGGTGGCATTAAAGATGGATATGGTACGGTATGAGATATGAGTCAATGGTCGATGTGTCAGTGAAACTGTTTAAATGATGTGAGTCAGGTCATGTCAAGTCAATTCTATCCGCAGCGAGTGGGCAGGGAATGCAACCTTCATGTTTTTTTGCCAGGCAAATCGGAATTGAAGATTGCGATATGGCTGTCAGTGGACGTGCTGTATGCTTCCACTGCAAGACCAAGATCAAAGTCAACACTGTCCGCTATAGCTACTTCCACAGCGTGAAGAGACCACCAGCGTGGGTTCATAGCACATGCCTTTTGCCTTTGGTTCAATCAGCCAACATCAAAGAGCAAGCGTTGGTGGCATTGAGAAACATCATTTCCAAGAAGCTAGATGACCCGCAGAGCGCCCGTATATTCAATCCTGTGGTAGACGATGTGCAGAAAGCTCTTAACTCATTGGAAGCTTTGAGTCGGGAGTGATTCGTGACAGGTTGAAGTGCAGCGAGCAAATAAAGGAAGTGAGAAACAAACATGACAAACAGAACAGACTTAACAACCCTGTTTTCCCATAATTTGACACTATACACTGAGGAATTCATCAAGTCAATGTAATTGTAATGTAACATTGTATTGTGTCAAGTCAATTGTTCTTAACAGGCGTCATAGATTTGGAGGTTGACTCAAAGTTAGAGAGCTTTAGTTGCTGCGAGTTCCGGCTGCAATAAACCAGCAAACCAATTGCGGTGACATATTGGTATGAGTGATATGCGGTGTAACGAGTCAACCCAGTCATAGTCATTGGGGCTGGTTTCATTGCCTTTGCCAGTTATGAGTTATGAGCCATTCCCCTCGGCCTGGCCAGACTCCAGCTGACTTCATCCTCCATGGCTACTTGGGAACAGAGCCCATTGGATTGGAGCTCATCGACGGATACTTTCTGGAAGTCATGCATCTTGAGACTCTTGTGCAAGCAGGTGTTGATCGCTTTGGGTGATTTCCAGAGGTCTCATGTGACTCATGTGTGTTGAGTTTTCGTAGAGGAGCCAAAGAGTCAGTCACGATATTATTGATTGTCAAGCAATGAGTATAGGCTATTAGGCTATAGGCTATTGTATTGTCATTGCCATGGACTATCAGGGAGCTGTCATATAAATACAATAGTAACTATTACTGTATTGAAACTATTAACGTAGTTGGCAACCATTTAATTTTTGATCTTACTAATGACAACACACTCACCACTGACCGGACTGTCATAATTACAGTCTGAATCACTGAGTGAGTACTACATTATGCAAGATGCTTCATTCATTCTAAGCGAAGCCCAAATCCACCAACTAAGGTCAGCGTGGTTCGGGTCTCCAGAATCCCGGAAGCGATGCTACATCCTGATGGTCCGAAAGGATCTGAGATCGAAAGATCGAGTCCTGGCTCTGTGTGACCTGATCCGGAATGTGCTTTCTCACACTTTTCAGACACGCAGCACGTTGGCAGATGTTAATTTGTACGTGGAGCGGGTACAGGAATTCCTGGGACGTGACTCCCACTACCCAGAGAAGTCTAAGGC
The DNA here is from genome assembly GCA_963970005.1 of Durusdinium trenchii. Classification (NCBI taxonomy): domain Eukaryota; class Dinophyceae; order Suessiales; family Symbiodiniaceae; genus Durusdinium; species Durusdinium trenchii. The sequence goes on from CAXAMN010028750.1 coordinate 42,337, forward strand.
TGCGGGTGGGATCAGTTGGCAGGTTCCATGTTTCGGCTTGGGCGCGTCAGCCATCCTCCCAAGACCACCAGATTAGGATTTCAGGTTGCCAGAAACAACCCCCCCAGCCCAAGTAAGGATTTTCCTTTTGGAACTATTTCTAAATCACTCCGGACTATTTCTAAACCCCTCCGAACTATTTCTAAACCCCTCCGAACTATTTCTAAATCCCTCCGAACTATTCCTAAAACACCGCCCCGGACTAATCGAGAAACCTTAGATTTTTTCAAGTGTGCCATCTGACCCTGTCAGGATGGCAGAGTTACAGGTCGCAGGACCGCTTTCGTGGAACGTTGTGAGAGGGCTCTGGGCCTGAGAGAGGGAGGCAACATGACCCGCTACTCAGAACGCCATTTGGACTCGTCTAAACTTGCCCTGTTCAACAACCGGGAGCTGGAGAGTCTTGACATCCAGTTCGCTTCTCTCATTGTGGCTCGGAATAATTGGCCAGATGAGATGTCAACTTGAGCCCTTACCTTCGTGTTGGCTTTGCTTTGGAGAGCGGGTTGTCAGGGCAAACACATGATGAAAGAGTTACTAAGACCAAGACTAAGACCAACCAACCAACCATTGATCATCCGTCCATTCAACCATCAGGGAAATCCAACATTGTAGAAGATCAACTCAAAAATACTTTAAAAAACATACTGCGCATGATGCGAGTGATGTGGGTAACTTTAGAAATAGTCCAGAACCGTTCGGAACCGTTCTGGACTAAAAGGACGTCGTGTTTTAGGAATAGCTCAGAACCGTCCAGAACCGTTCTGGATTATCCATAGCAAATCCACCAATTAGTTCGGAATAGTTCGGAATAGTCCGGGGTTAAGGATAGTTCAGAACCGTCCGGAACCGTTCTGAACCATCGCTAAAACATGATGCCCTTTTAGTTCAGAACCGTTCAGAACCGTTCTGTACTATCGTCAGGAGCTGTTTCAGCAATAGTACAGAACCGTTCGGAACCGTCCTGGACTATCGCTTGTACTTCAGTCCATGAAATAGTTCAGAACCGTCCGGAACCGTTCTGGACTATTGACTAATGTTACTATTGTTCAGTTCATGATATATGTTGATTGTTAGTATGAAAACTATTGGCAATCGGGAATCAGAATTGACATTGACATTGACATTGACTAAAAATTATTCAGATGCAGGATTCCAGGATTAATTAATGATATTGATGTCAAGGCATGAGTCATATCAATTGAAACATATCAGCGTCATGAATCATGCTGTAGTGTCTAGCATCTAAGTCTAGCGTATCTTGTATCTTATCACACATGATGCAAGTGACATAATCCATAGACTCGAGTCATATACATACGGAACATGCAATAATACGGTCGTGGATCATGTGTTTTCGATTTTTTGAAGTTGTTGGAAACACAATATGTTTCTAAGTGTTGTTCAACAACTAAGAGTTACATCCCAGAGGTAAAGCTCTTCTTGAAAGAGGAGGATCAAGTGAAGGACTTTGGATGGCTTGTGAAGTACACCGAGAACTGGCTCAGCCTCAAGACAATGGACATGGACTCCATTGCCACTTACTTTGACCCAGCAACAGTCGACAAAGTCAAACGCTTCATGAGTGATGTTGAGACACACCTCTCCGACATTGTGTCAACGGCCATGAAGGCTAAGGATGACATTGCCAGTATGGTGGACAAGTACAGGCCAGGGACTGGGACGGTGAAATTGTTACCCACAGGACTCCATGACTCCGGGCCACATTTATTTTTTCAGTGTAGTGGCTTTGTTGTCATCGTCGCTGGTTTCAGCCAAACTTGAACAGGCCTTTGCTCCCAGCTGTTGACGCGTGGGCCATGACTGATGTGCAGTGGATGTTCACTGGCGCAGATGTTGTGGACTCTGACTGTACCAAATTGGTGGAATGGAGGCAAAAAGCACATGCCTTGGAGGACTTTTTGCAGAGCGTTCTCAGCGTCCACAAGATTGATGGCTGGAAGGAGGACAAGCTGCGATCCAAACTTGCTGAGATGCACAAGACCCTTCAGGACTGAGTTGGGTCCAAGTGTCTATCATGTGTCAGTTTCATCAAGGATTTGGGTTAGGGCCACAGGCATTGGTGGCTGTTGGGTTGGGTCCACTGGATCAAGTTCTTTTAAAATCACAGCAATCCCAAGACCTCCAGAATTTAAATTTGATTTTGGACATGTGAGGACGTTCGCAAAGAGATTGGCTACATTTGCAGCTCACTCTTGGTGGGGGAGTTGATTGTCAACTCAGATTCATATCCAGATCGGGTGTCAGCTGCACGGAAGGCTTGCACGGCTTTGGTGAAGGAGTTGGGAATGACCAGGACAGACTTGAGGCCTATGCTGCAAACCAAGCTCACCGAGTTCATTCAGGATGAGAACAATGCTGGAGAGTACTTTGACAAGAACTGGGAGTTGGTGTGAAGGGGGCCTGGGTTTGGGTTTGTGGAGGGAGATTTACATGTTGACTGACTGACAGACATATTTCCTTCTAGCTGATTTCTCCCTGGTTGGAATACCTTTTCATTCATTTACGCCAGGATTCAGGATGTTTTGTGGTAGTTGTGTGCTGTTGAAATGGGTTGAGGGATTTGTGGCTTTGGTACAGGCAAGTGCCTCAAGGGACTGCGGTGTGGGTAATTGTTTTGGCTGAGGCTGGGAAAGAAGCAGAAAAGGGGCAAAGCTCAGACTTCCAAAGAGCCGAAGAGTAAGGCAAAGGCAAAGGCCGTGTCGCGGCAGTAGAGACTGAATTTTCCAAAGCTCTACCTAGCGGCTTGAATCTTGAATTTTGATTCGAGCCTCGCCTTCCAGGCTGGGGAAAGCATGGGGGGGATAGAGAGGCTCAAATGAACATGAGACCAGCAAAGACGCAACTCAGCAGTCAGCTCGCAGCTTCGAAAAAAAGAGTATTTATGTATGCGGCATGCGGTTTTTTGCAAAGGAACTCAGCGTGCTGTGAGTGCATCTTATCAGATTCTTAGAATCCCAAAGACATATTCCAGGATCATTTCAAGATTATTTTGAGAATAGTCCAGGATTATCTTAGGAATAGTCCAGGATAGTTTAGGAATAGTCCAGGATAGTTTAGGAATAGTCCAGGATAGTTTAGGAATAGTCCAGGACAGTTTAGGAATAGTCCAGGAATAGGTCTAGGAATAGTCCAGGATAGTCCCAGGCCTCAACAGATAAAGAGGCCTAGGCAGACTATAAGTTTTACTCATATTGTTTTTGTTGCCACCACTTTCCAATCCAAGATCTCTGAGAATGGGCGGTTCTTTGAATATATGTTCACGTGATTGTTGCATGGGCTTGACCTACTGGTTTTTCAACATCCTATACACTGTATAGCTTATTGATACCTAGCAATCTTGATTTGCTGTTTCCCTGTTCATCTTGCATCTTTTTCCTTGAGTATTCTTTGGCTTCTCTGGTCGTTCCTAAGCTTTTCCCATACTAAATTCATTCATTTCAGGCGCTTTTGGCTGCTGCTGTTGTTGATGGCACAAAAACACTATCCTCGATATGACTCTATGCATTTAAAGACTTATTGCAACCATTTGCCACCCAACAATCTTGAAATTGTTCCTTTCGGTCCAAACTGCCACCTATACTTGGTTAGTATATGTTCTACTACAGCATGTATAGTTCCACTATTGCTTTGGCCCTAGGTGTTTGGGAAATACCTAACTTTAAGGAAATTCCAAAGTCCACCCTGCTGAATATGGCGGAAAGACACCAAAACAGGAGAAGCTCGCCCACAATGGATGGGTTAACCCGATCTTGGGGTGGGTTGAAGATCATGACCTTGTGCTTGAAAAGGGGTCGATGTACATACCTCAGAAAATGTACCAGTATATTATTGTCGGGTCATGTACGATTTACAAGGGTTTCGTATAAAAGTCGTCGTCAGGTCCTAGTTTTTAGTCCCTAAGAACAGGGTCGTTGGGTCAATCGCAGCTCGCTCTTCATCCCACCAGCGTTCCATCGTCTCCCCGCCGCGTTCCCTCCCTCCGCGTTCCGTCGCTCCGCTCCGCTCCGCGCGCTGAGGTGTGTGGTCTCAAGTCAACCCACCGTGCTGACCCTGCTCTCGCATCTGGGCGAACACGACGACGGCGACGGCCACGGCGCGGCCGCCACGCACGCGTTCGAAGGGGCGAGTGGTGAAAGAACAAAGGGGGGAGGAGAGGAAAAGGCAGAACTGAATGAGACTATATTCAGGAAGGGACACATCACCTCATAACTTTACAATGAGTGGTTGTCAATGTGTGTTTGGCTCAAGTGAAATAGGAGTGTTGCTATCATTTGATATCTTTTAGATGAACTATAATACCTGCAGCATGTGGACAACGGGCCCCAGTCGTACCTGTTTTGTGTTCGGGTCATGTCCCATTTTCGTTTGGGTACGAACGATGCGTCGGGTTGTTTTGGTCGTTTCTGGCAGCTGGAGGCCAGCAGCGCCGGTGACCAGCATTTTGGTTTCTTCTTTTTTGGTGTTGGTTGCGCGGAACACAAAGAGAAACGGTTCCAAAGTTTGAAATGGTTTTTAGTCCCATCCAGTTAGTGGATCATGAACACCCCGACTTCCTTCAAGTTTGGCACCCGTTTCGGAAACGGAGTGGCCATCTGGGTGTGTGGCCATCGATCCGTTTGGGTGTTGGGAAAGGTGCGGTTGCTTGGAGATTCGGGGTCTGTCTTCGTCTTCAAAAGCCCTTTGTGAACGTGAAACCTTTCTTGAAGCACAGCTTGGAGAGGTTAAGACCTCCTACAGGTCCAGTCTGACCCAGTAAAACCTGGTCCTCTCGCTCTACGTAGTGTGTTAGTCTGTATAGTATTTTTACTTTTCCACCCTAATATAGCTTGAAGTTGAAGCAACGTCAGTGCGCGAAACAACAAAGGCAATGTGGATGGGCACAAACAGTTCAGTTCCACCTGGTTCCACCTCGGCGTGAACATTGCTAAGGCCACAGGGCTTCGCAAACGTGATGCGCTTGAGCCAATGCTCCTTCTTCCTGTGCAGGTTGGGGGACCTGCCTGAGAGGATCCAGGTGAACACGGTGGAAGCACCTGTCAGGAAGCAAACCAGAAAACCCGGGGCATACCACCCAGTCAGTGGATATCCTTTAAACCTCTCTTTATAGATTTTATTCGAAGTGGTTTCCCCACTAAACAAGAATAGGCAGAATGTTCGGTTAACCTTCTGATTTCCGCGGAAATTGAAGCAGTCAACAGGACCTAGGACCTAGGATCCCTCACCCACCGAAGTGGTTGAGTCTGTGTCCTGGTCAAAGAAGGAAAACCCACACAGCCCTTGGTACCTCAAAACTAATGTATAGGGATTTGAGGGTCGTCCATGAGCGTTTGTTTAGATGTCTATAGGGTTCTTCAACCTCTGTTGGGTTGGAAGGGGATCTTCCTTCACACCTCGCCAATCGATTCGCTCCCAAACCCATCGGGTTGGTGAAACCCATCGATACGGCAGCCGAGCACATCGTACCACTTCCAGATCAACAGAAAGTCGACATTCCAGATCAACAGCGAGTTGTTCCTATACCCTACACCTCCAGTCGTCGTACCGAACCGAAGCGGTTCGGTATGACTGGACCCTCCTGGCCCCCAGGCCCCCGGTCGTCCCACCGAACCGAAGCGGTTCGGTACGAAAACGGAGGCCAGTCACGGGATACGGCACCACTCTCAGAAAAGAAAGACTCCTGTGCCGAAGGCGCTTTGCTTTCAGCTTCGTCTCCATGCTGAACAACGCTGGAAGCAGCTCTGACTTGTCAGAGGAAAACAGTGATGGAGCATAGTGATGGAGCACTGCGATGGTGTGAAGTGGGCGTAACATGGCAATGTTTCCTCCAGTTACATTACATAGTTGATGTTGCTGCTGCTGCTATTTCTTTTTTTTCCATGACCAATGAGCTCATCCGGGATTTTTGTTGAATTCAAGTCCGGTCCCATCAAAACGTCCAAGTTACCTAGAGCCATGTGGGGACGCCCAAACGATGCACCTTCGTGTTCTCTCAGTTTGCCGTGTTTGTGTTGCAGATGACCAGGACCTTCAAGGTCGCCTAAGCTCTAAAAAGGTCATTAGAGACGCCAAAGAGGTCACTTTGAAGGTCCTGCAAAATCCATATCTGTAAAATCAGATCTATCCCATGCCCCACACCCCTCCATTGTGAAGCTTCAAGTAGCCTGCCCTCGTGGTTGCAACATGGCATGATTCTTGTTGATTTGTTTCAACAATAAAATCATACACATACCCACAAAATCCCAGGGCAGCCACTCTAAGGAGCTAGGGTGTTGGGCGATGTGCTTTTGGGTGTTTCCGTCGCTCAGAGTGAAGTGATCCGAAGAGAAGACGTAGTGGCTGAACAAGACATGGCAGGCGCACACATTCAATCCAACTGTCGATACCCGGAGTCGACCCGGTCGTACCTCAAGAATGTGAGTACAGTCCTACCTGTTCTTCTATCCCTAGGGATCATATATCCCAGACACTCCATGTATGCCATACCTGGATCCTCCTTTGGGCGGAAAAAAGTGCCGGACCTCAATCCGGCAAAATTTTGCGCCGGATTCCGAAAAAAACGCCGGAGACCAAAAAAACATCCGGATCCAAGATTCTGCAAAACAGAGATGATAAAAGGTTGGATCATACACAAGGAAGCTGCCTTTGCGCCACGAATAGTTTTTCTGGAGCACACTCATTCCACAGCCCAGCACTGGGGCCTTCCCGTTCCCATTGCCCTCGCCCATCTTCCGAATGGCCTAAGAGCAGAACCATCACAAAATAGGCAACTTGTGCCTTGTGCCCAAGCAAAGGCTTCCAAGAAGAAACCAAGGAGTATGTGGCAAGGAACCCCTCTTTCTCTGCAACCGTGTCTCTAAAGTTTGTTTTTACAAAGTCGGTTGCTCTCCATGTTTCTTTAAAGCTTGCCTCAGGACGGCCCCCCCAATAAAGTAGCAGAACTCATGGTTCCTGTCAAAACTCTTAGTTGAAAAACTTTTCAAAGCCAAAACCTGCAGAAGACTCAGTCCAAAAAATTACGCCGGAGTTACGGGAAATTACGCCGGAGTTACGGGAAATTATGCCGGAGTTACGGGAAATTACGCCGGAGTTACGACGCGCCATTTTTTGGCAACTCTCTGCAAAACATTGAGATTCTGAGTTCCACAGCCCAAAACTTGTCCGGCAGGCTCTGCAAACCTGCGCAGCGTCCCGACATCCTGAAACAATGGGAGTACATTTTGCCTATGTTCTTTCAGCTTAGGTACACCCACTTGGGTCTTTCAACACGTGCATCGCACTGTACCGGTTTCATCCGATTTCATTTAGAAGATCACCTAAACGGATCTGATTGATCCAGTGTGAACCATGCCGAAAACGGTGGAATGAGAAAACAGCGGAACAGGCAAACGAGCACACTTTGCAAACAACATCATTGCATCAGTAGTGGGTTTACCTTCAAAGGAATGCAAACCACAAAGAATGCAAAACCTTGAGAATCCACATAAAGTGACTTGGAAAAAGTGCCGGACCAAATCCAGAAAAACGCCGGAGTTGGAAGTCCGGCGCCGGACCCTGTAAAAGTGCCGGACTGAAGATCTAGGTATATGCCTACATTGACCCCCCAAACCACCCTGGCCTGATCGGCAGTCCTATGGCAGTCCCATGGAGCGTCTGGCTATGTTTGGAGGGTCCAAGTTAAGGGACCCGGACGGTCCGTAGGATCCAGGTACACCTTTCCATCTCCTTTTCCCCACGGAAGTTGATTGAAGGACCAAGGTATGGCGTGGTCAAACCTGGCTCTCTTGCGGTACGGCCCCGATCCCTGGAATGGTGGGTCCAAGGTCGCATCTGGGTGCATGGGTCGCATCGGGCTTCCCTCAACGACCCGATCTGAGATGCTGGCTTCTTCCACTCCCTTCCTGCTGATGCCACGCTTTGGTGGTCGCTGGATCTTCAGCGGAACTGTTGGGCTGGAAAACCCCATGGGCTCCAGTCTTACCTCCTCACCTTCTAATTACCCTCCTGGCCCCGGCCCCCAGTCCAACCGAAGGTACGTTCCTGGAGCCCAAGTAAGGGAGTTCCATCAACGAACACACTGAATCACCAAACATAGAATAATCATACTGTAGATGTTATAAACTAGTTGTCTCGAAAAACATGTTAAGACGTTGTTTGTTTTTCCCCGGGTCTCCCGTGGGGACCGGGCGCTCAGGTAGCGTGTCCGATTTGCCCTGGGGCGGCGCGCCCAGTGAGGGACGGACCGTGGTGAATCGGACTTCACCTGTTGATGTCAATCCAGGCCCTTGATTCCTTAAACCGGTTAGTGGATTCTTGTGGCAGACCCTACAGATCCCACAGATGAAAGACCTCATTTTACTGGGGGTGATCATACAAAAGCACTCCTCTTACTGAGGTTTTCAGGACGAGCTGACGGGAGCTGGCTCAGACGGGACTGCTGGACTGGACCTGGAGGGTGTAAAGGGATAGACATGCCAAAATGATGCACTTTAAACGTGATCTCATCTAGTCTATGGAGCCTATGGTTTCGGAGGCCACCGCCCCCGGATTTCTTGGGAGGGAGGCCGGTTTTGGAATGCGAACTTCATTCGCCTTGCCTCTCCCTTCCATCCACCTTCCGGACAAAAAAAAAGAGAGAACAATATCATCTACCTAGCACTTCCAAGGGGTGTCCAATGGAAGCCTATAGGTAGTGTAGGGTAGTCCATTGCATTCCATTGCACACCCAGACAGGACGGACCTGGTATTTCCCACCCGGACCCGTTCGAGGATCTTTTGCCCCAGCGAAGTGAAAGGAAGTTCCTATTTACTCAAGTCAGCCAGTAAGACCATGTTTGAAGTTTGTTAACACCTGGACCTGACTCTGACTTCAAGTACCCCCACAAAATAGAACATGACTCTACAAAACCTGGTACTTCTATCATTTTCTATCCCAGTACCCATTATATCTAAGACTCGGGCATGGTCTCCTTCGTCCCACACTGAGACCCCAACGACGTCGCGGAGCTGACGCGTGAGAGTGCCGCAGCCTGCGGCCTGAGCAATCTACAGCCCGGACGCCCAATGGGGCGAAGCCGTTCCGTTCGCCGCCTCCACGTGCAAACGAGCAAACGAGCAAACCACAGACACTCCAGACACGACATGTCTGGGACTGCCATAGATGCTGCCCCAACAAGACCCCTCTGGCACCACCCCTGGCCGTTTTGAAGGCAGTCCTATGGCAGGTCCCGTGAGTCGTGTTTGGGTTATATCAGTTCCACGGAAATGGTGTTGAGTCCCATACAGTCAGTGGATGTTCTCGGACCCCCCCGACTTCCTCCGTTCGGAACCGGCGCCTCGTCGAACGTGACTCGTGGTACTGTTTGGTCGTGCCGGTATATGTTATACCATACCCAGACACTCCATGGGACTGCCATAGGACTGCCGATCAGGCCAGGGGTGGTTTTGGGGGTCAATGGGGCGGCATACATATGGCATACATGGAGTGTCTGGGATATGGTCCTGGATTTAGCGATGGTCCTTGGCTTTCTTCAAGGTGCCGATGTTGTCAGTTCATCGGTTTTCATCGACTTGTCAGGAATAAACCAGGATCGCCCCCCAACATATGCAACATGTTTGCCCTTTTGGCTGGTTTGATAGGAAAAGGCCGACATGTTACACAGTTGGAAGATCTAGGTATGGAGGTATGGTTCCCCAACACGGTTTGAGGAATCTGGATATTTTGCTTGGTTCGGCATGGGGCTGTGCTGAATCTGATCAAGCATACTGTATCATTGTTACGTTGAATGAGATCCACAAAGCATGGACCACTTGCCCTTTCTACACGAAAGGGGCTGTACACTAAGTGTAGCCTCACGGCCTCACCTGTTTGATTCCACCAGCAGTTCCAAGGAATGCTCCCGGATTTGTTTTTTAAAGATGCTTTATATAAAAAATTCCAATTCCTACCAGGGTCATCCTGTTTGGGTGTCCAATAGACTACCCTACCTTACTTACAGGCCTCCAGACAGGGCACCCATTGGAAGTGTGACCGGTAGGAATTGGAATTCTTGATATAGGAATTGGAAGTGCTAGGCCTGCAAGGTAGGGTAGTGTATTTGACACCCAAACAGGATGACCCTGGTAGGCAACCCTTTAAGAAATCCGAACAGCAAA
>CAXAMN010028750.1:52561-62650 GCA_963970005.1 Durusdinium trenchii
CTCCAGACAGGGCACCCAGACAGGATGACCCTGGTAGGCAACCCTTTCAGAAATCCGCTGGTCATTCTTGATTCATCTCCTCCCAGGGCGCCCCGTGTGAAGCGTCGCTCCAAGCGACTCTCGCAGATCATGTGGGAAGCCGTGGCAGGCGGAAGCCGAAGCCGTGGCAGACCGTGGAAGCCAACGGAGTCTCTTTTTGGGGATCCAGTTGTAGCTTCTCAGGTTTGGTGATGGGTGGAGACACTGATGGTGTAATCAGGTGGTCTTGGAGGGAACTGAGAGGGTATGTGGATCCGAGGAGTGTGGATCGCACCCGACTCGTTCGTACCTTCGTTCTTTCTGGGACGAAGACAATAACGCTGGTGCGACGTACGTACCGTGTAGAAGGTTCGAGCTGAGACTTCAGGTGTATCCAGATAAGGAGGCCGCCAACATCCGCCAACCAATAGCGTTTGGTCTATTTTCCTTCTTGCAGGGGGTCGTCGCCTGGGAGGTCTCTCATATAATTAACACAAAGTCGAATGAAACACACACTGTCCCAGCCCACGCAAAGGGGTGAGCATCGACCCTCTACTTTTGTTCAAAGTGTTTTCCATCCGATCACCATCTGAAGCACCCGTTTTTGAGAGAGGACATCTACTTCCAATTGGTAAAATTTTATGAGGGTTGATGGAGGAACCATCCAAAGAACATCAAAGAACGTTTGCCTTCCAAATCACAGCCTGAGGGAACACTGACGACCTACTAGTCTACTGGAGTCAACACCAGTTTCAGGGCACGATCCACTGGACCCAGGGGAATGCGACCGACCATTCTCTTTGGTGGTGTCGGTGTCGGTGTCTTCGCGGCATGTTCTGCGATACTTTTGAGATCTTCGTCGTTCAAAACAGGGCGACTCCCCATCTGGCGACTAGGATCGCCCCCATATGCAACATGTTTGCCGACCTGGGCAGGTTTATAGAGGCGGAATTCTTCCACAGGTGGAAGATCTTTGGTATACACGGTATATGACCAGCACCACCCAAAGGGTAGTTCATAGACCCTCCTGACCATATGTTGCATGGTATATAAAGAACTTGCGTGGTTACTGGACAGCAAAAATCCCCGTGTTTTGGAAAGGTTGCTCGAGCTGCAGCCCATCGGAAGCGACCAGACCTGTTCAGACCTGCTGGCGGCTATCCAGCCTTGTCCCATTTTTTGGGGCCGTTGAAGATCTCCAGCCTTGTGCGAATCCTTGGATCTTCTCCCTCTTGGCAGGGGGAAAAGGGAATCCGAACCCAAAAGCTCATCCAAAACACCCTCAAAAACCCGGACATGGACCAAACCGAGGGTTTCTCGGAAGCTGTTCGACCTTCAGGGTACCCTGTGCTTTTTTCGACGCCTGTTGACGTCGCAGTGAGACCGGAACAAGAGTCCAGATGAAGTGTCTGAAGCCATATCCCTAGGGATCCAATCACCGTACCTGAGAAGGTACGACTGGACCCTCCATACCTACATAGCAGTGTCTCCAATCACCGTACCTGAGAAGGTACTTGGATCCCTAGGGTATGAATGGTATGAAGGTATGAAGGATCCTCCAATGGGTGGTCTATTGGACACCCTTATACCAGGATGATCCTGGTATGAAGGGATTTATTTGGGCAGCAACAAAACTGGTACGCTTCTGCGTACCTTGTGCGTCTCATCCGGAAAGCAAGGGCCATGCTCTCTGTACCCAACCTTTGGGGTCGAACATACGACGTGTCCCGCCCATAGATGACCTGCATCCTCTTGCTATTTGGTTGGATACAAATCGGGTGGCGAGGGACCGGCCGTGTACGAAACTGGCAATGGCACCGAACTATCATTCCGATCCATTGGTACCTTCTCGCAAGGTATGACTGGGCCCTCCAGGCCTACATCTATCACCTTCCTCAAACACCTTCCTCTTTCAGGCCTAAAATCATCAAAAGTCTCCAATCACCTTCCTCTTTCAGGTCGGAGGTCATTGCTTTGCGACCCCACCCCGCTTGGGACTGGTGCTCAAACATCGGTATCCCGGTGTTCTGGCACCACCTCGCCAGGTTCAGGTCCCACCTCCACCGTGAACGCTGCGACCACGCCGAAACCGGCGATGCCTCGAGTGATTTCCTCCAGCGAGGGAGACATGAAGTGAGGCGACGGGTCGGATCGCCGGACAAAACGCGAGATCGGTCGGTCCGAAGAGGGATCCGCCACACGGCCGGAAGGGACATTAATAGCTTCATCTCGACCTTTCGTTTCAGAGCGGATTTGGTTTGAGTATGTTTGAGTGATCTCATAGGGGGACTCCAGGACTCAGGACTCCGGATCGGAAGAGATGAGAACAAATCCGTCATCAGATGGGTTCACAGCAAATCCTTGCGGTCGAGAAATCAATATTAACAACCTGGTAGCCGCACTGTATCGCACCCGTCCTTTTTGTTGGTCCAAGCTGGTTCTCAGGCCAGACATAGCCTGGAGTTAAGACATCGGTAGCCCGTGGTACCTTTTTGGGCTCGAGTAAACAGGGATCTTCGGACATCTTCAGACCATGGACACTCCCGAAAACTCACATGGTTACGTGGAGTTCACCACCACCGGTTTGGTCTGTGGACACCACATGGTCTTTCCGAACTCGGGAGCCATTCTGCACGTAACCATGTGGTCTGTAGTCGTTCCGGGGAGTCAACACAACTCTTCACCAACACCAAGCGGTGTTGGCCAGGAATCTGACATGTCATTTGCGTTTCTTGGGAATCGCTCACCTTTGCTAATTCAGCATTTAGTACCCAGACACTCCATGGGACCACCAAAGAACACGTGTTTTTTTTGCTTTATATATCAGATGACTTTAGGACGTTTTTTGTTGTTTGCTTTTAACGTTTGTTTGTTTTTTTTTTTTTTTGCTCGACTCATGACTCATGGGTGGAAACATGGTGAAACCCCTTCTGGGGAAATCCGGGGAAGATGTTATGTTTTTTTCTTCCCCTGTGTCTTCCGGGAGCAACTCCACGATCCTTTCGCCGGTCTGAGGGGTCCCGACACCGCGGTGTTTCCATCTCCTTGGACGCCGCTCTGCCGGCCAAAGTGCCGGTGCCGGTCTCCACGCGGAATGGAGGGCGCTGGGAATGGAGGGCCATGGAGAACATCGGGTCGAAGTGATGAAGTGATGTGCAAGCCACGTGAATCACCGAAGGAAGTTCGTGGATCTCACCTGCCCAACCCTTTTTTTGGGGGGGGGGCGAGAGTGGGGATGTCCGATGTCCCCATCGTTCACAAGTAATAGGTTTTTTTACTGTATATAACTCTTTATCTAATTTGATACAATCAGATGGCCATTTACTTATATGTACTTTTTCTTTACTAGCATTTGTTCACCGTTCCAAATATACACTGAAGGGAGTCAGATGTGGGATGATGTGGGAGTGTTTTTTAGAATTAAGGAGAGGCCCCAGGGGTGGACTGGTCTATTTCCTCTCACCGAGGCGTTCCGACGCCGCGTTCCCGGTTTCTGCGCTGCAGTGCCGAGAGCGTGGAGGTTGGCCCACCATTTCTCAGAGTTCTAGGCTAAGCTTGTATTTCTAGGCAGATCAGAGTTGAAACAAGCTCGGGTTTCACCCGGAGTCGTAGACCTCTTTCTGGCTGCTCTAGGCAGCTCTTGAAAGAGAGAAGTGTCTCCACCGCCGGGCTGTTTCTGGAAGTGGCCACTCACATGTGGCCGGCCTCAAGAGATACTCGAATCGACAAGATCACTACAAATTGACAGGTAAAAAACAAAACTAAACTGCTATAGTGTCTTAATTTGGCAGACAATGCCTCCATGCAGTTACTTTGGCTCACGAAGAATTGGCAGCTCACCATCCAGTTCCAGTGTTTGTGCCATGGTTGATTCTTATCAATGATGATTGTGATCAACAAATCCAGAACAACTTTGAATGACATGATTTCTGGACCGTTCTTGACCTACCACCAACTAGATTTTGTGTGTGCCATTCGAAAGGCCCGTGGAAAGACTTATAAGTAACAACTTGGAATCTGGGCTTCCCGATACTACGGCCCTTGTGATGAACAACAGACGACCAGCACCACAGTAAGGCTACCATGAAACCAACATGTTTGTGATGTACCATTGATTAGGCCACATCGGGGAATTTGTAGGCGCTGCAACATGGTTTGTGCATGAACTATGACACTCTGTTGCTTTTCGGAGCAACTTCATGCAGCAGCTGAGAAAAACCATCAAACAAAGAAAGTGATGGCCGGCCAATGTGGTTGGCGTTGGTGCTGCTGCCAGAGGAAGAGGGAGAGCGTTCTTTTTGAGCTAAAGTGTATTGAGAGTAGATGGTGCAATCCCCAATGTCGGTGGTTCAGATAGACACCCCATCCAGGTAGACATCTTGGGGTGCTAGCGCCATCGGTCGATGTTCATCCAATGCAAGCTTCCCAGACACTCCATGACACTGCATATGATTTGCCGATCAGGCCAGAGGTGGTTTCAGAGGTCAAAGTAGTCATGAACCCTCCTGCAGATGAACACGGACCCAAAAAAAGCAATCACCCACTCGTTAACTAGAAGACAAGTCTGGTCAAAACACTTCCACCCGGGGTCGGGATCGTCTGCAGTCCATGTCATAGGCTGCCAGTCCCGTGGAGGGTTTGGGATCAAACGTTGACCTCCCCTACACCTCCATCCATACTTGTACCCTCAGGTTCGGTGGGGACTGACCCCCAAAACCACCCACCCGACCATCGAACCTCAGGAGGTGGGCCAGGAGCCCCTGGGCTCATTCACCCCTTTTCCAGTTGGTGCATGAGAACTTGAGATCATGGCGGCTTCGATGGCTTGTTGACGCCCGCAGAACCGGAGAAGAACATGTGCCGGGCAGCGTTTTTTCGGCAGGTCCGGGATGGTGTTGATCTGAAAAGACCAACGCAGCTGTGAATGATGAGCCTAAGAACCTACGTGGGAGATCGTGGGAGGTAGCAAACAAACTTAAAAGTACCTGGACCCTCCAAGGCCCGGTCCCACCGAACCTCAGGTTCGCAACCACTGGAGGCCAAATGGGTATTTGATTTTGAGCCTGCAACCTAACCATCTACTGGGCGGCAATGGGAAAAAAACCGGGACCCGACGGACCGCTCGTACCCAAGAAAATAGGACGCGACCCAAGCCGAATTCGCAGCGTACGACGTTTTCCCCAAATTCTGAGGTCGGAGTTCCAGGTCGAATCCACTTGGCCCCATAACTGCAGTCCGGCCTTCTCCCTCTTCGCAGGGGTCGGGCCTTCTCCCTCTTCGGGGTCCGAACCCGAACCAAACCCTTTCCATTTGACGGCCTAGATTCTTAAGATAGCAATAGCCCCTTGACACCCAGGGTCCATGCCATTCCCTGCCTCAAACTCCTCCTGCGATCCGACTTCATCTTGGACGCGGATGTGACAGGTGGACAACAACCACTTGGAAGTCCTGGGGCCTTTGGGCTTCTTACCATCTTTGGAGCGTCTGCAGGCTTTTGCAGCGGAACACCCACAAGGGTGGGCGGTGGTAGCTGTGGTAGGTAGGGGTGCGACCTGATGGCTGATAGTGAAAAAGTGGGGAAGCCACCTAGTGCAGATGGTTGACCACCTAGTCAATCAGAGGTCATTATTGGAACGGGGAGGAGCCTCTTTTAGCAGCTCTGCAGATGTGGGTCATGTGGGGTAGAAGGTCCCAAGAGGTCACTATGGGAGACTCAAAGAGAGGAGAGAGAGGGAGGGAGAGAGAGGGAGAGGGAGACCTCAAGCTTGAGTAAAACCCAGTGCAGACGGTGCAGATTTCCTGGTCAACCTGGAGGAATTGGAGTCATAAAGGAGAGCACGACATCAAGAATCAAAAGCCAGTGACCCAGCGTTGTACGGGAAATGTTTCATGAGTAAGTTGAATCACTTTGAGAAGAGTTCTGCTGTTACTTCCAGCCAGGCTTCGTTCAAACATGCCTGTTGCCATCCCTCAAAAGCTATAGGGGCACTTAGGGACCGAGGGATTGGTGAGAACCCCGGATTCGGGTCAGAATCCCTCAAGGATTCGGTCGAACCACTCACCGTCTTTCTTTTGCATTCCCCTGGCATGAGGAATATACGTTGTATTTGATCTTGTCCTTCCTGAATGTTCCTGTTTCGCACATCAAAGTTACGAACTGCCTTCTTCCGGCCAGTCTCAGTACCACATCATCCGGACTCCGGACGTACCGCTCCGTGTCGCTCCCATCGACATGGTTCCGCATGGAAGCTTCTCGTCGCCGGTCGCCGGTCGCCCCGGTCGCGTCAGGCGAAGCACAACCGCATCCGATCGGTGGCTCAACCGGTGGCCGTCCCTCGGCCAAGCTCCGGTACAGAACGGTGCACGGTACGGTGGGGTGGTGGAGGAAAGCCATGAGAAAAGAGATGAATCCTGGAGGATTTTAACATTTTAATGTACTGCATGCAGCATGTGTTTTTACCTGTTTTTACAGATCATGTTGACATGTGTTTTTATTTTTTTAAATCATCACCCCTTTCAAGGTCAACAAGGTTTGAGATTGGAGGTATTGGAGACCACACCCCCCTAGTAAAGGTGATGACATGATGGATGATGGTTGATGGCATTCTGTGTGAACCATGAGAACCATGAGAGCTTTGCATATTGGGACAAGCTTGATGAGAGATCGGAGCCATGCCAATTGGGAGCTTGCATCTGAGAGCATGAAGGAGGGTGAGAAGAAGGATGATGAGAATCAATGATGAGAGGATCAGCTCAAATGAATTCATGCAGATGGCGTGGGAAACGGGCGGATCAGACTGCTGAGAGATGACATGGGAAAAGGGTTGAAGAGAAGATCATTTTTACCATGGATCAGTTTTACCAAGATATTGGCAGCTACCTGAAAAAATAGCATTAATGAACTATGTTTTTGCATTCTTTGGGGGCAGATGGGCTTGTTAAAAAAAGGGAGGTCTGTACCAAGCAAGACTATTTTTACAAGGAGTTCAATGTGGAAATATATAAAAGATTGAAGTAAACTTAGTTTTTTTATTGGGGGCTCAAGCTGGGCTTGATCAATCACGTGAAGCTCTTTAATCCTGTGTCAGCATGTTGTTTTTTGGGAAGGCACCTGATGTCGTTGCTTTGACCTGTTGAGACGCACCTTTCTCAATGCTTTAAGCTCAATGACTCCATGCTCCATGACTCCCCTTGCCTCACTGCGAACTGGAGCCCTGCAATGAACCAGTGGTTGGGAAGCCTCAGAGAAGCAGTTTTGAACAGAGTTCGAAGATGGCCACTTTGTATTGTTGTCCAGCATATTCTTTGGTTACAAGTCTGAGTGGTACATGTATCCAAGAATCATTTGTTGGATTCGTTCTGTGCTGGATGGATGCCAGTGCTGTGACCCCAAATTTGGTTATTTCGGATGTTCCTTTGGTTCAGGTTCAGGGGCTTGTTCTGCATCAAGGATTTGGGAATGTGTTCAACATGTTTGAAAAGCTTGGGGATTGTTAAAAGATGGGGTCTTTGGGAATTTGGATGGATTTGGTGAAATCGTACTTGGGAGTCTTCTCCAAACTGGGTGAGAACTGCACATTGTTTTTCAGGCGAGCCCATTGTTGAAGACGCTGGAGTTAGCCGGGCGCCGCAGAAGTTCCAACGCCTGAGAGGCTGGAACAAGCTGTTGGTCTTTGGCAGTGTCATCATCTATGGAGGATCAACACCTACCTGCACCTTCCACTTCGTTCGCACTCTCGAAGATGGGACATGACCCGAACATCTACTACCCATTTTTTCTGATGTTGGAAATCAGACTCCAGGTAGATGTGTTAAACGGTTTTGGGATGAGGCCATTTTGGGGAGGAACCTCCATGACCAAGCCAGTGTGTTTTCACGCAGAGTCGGTGCGGTACGGAGATGAAGCAGGGTGAACGACAGGGACCTGAACATCTCGGATTGTCGTGACCAAGTCAGCTCATCTGGATGTTTCCCTCACCCCATAGGGATACCGTACCTCAGGTACCTTGATGTGTTCGACTGTTATGTAGGTGCCAAAATGTCGGGTCCGGTCAGGAGGGCCCCTCCGTCCCCCTGCCAAGAGGGAGGGAGAAGGTCCAAGGATTCCTTAGCATTCTGGATGAGTCTTTGCGCTTGAAGGACATCTCGTTGAATTTCAAGTTGACGTCCTCTGGTTGGGCATTGAACCTGAGGTCACCAGTTTCTGCATGATTTTGCTTGTGGCAGGGATATAGGCCTTCTTCCAACAGGTCTTTATAGTACCTTTTCCTTCCTATAGTGGAGGTCTCAATTTGGTCACCTGTCAGAGGGCTGGACAACCGCCCACACCTTGGCTTTCGTGAAAACAGCAGCATGGCCGCCAAGTTGAGAACCCAAAATGAGCCATAGTGAGCAATGGGGAAACTAGGATTCCAGTAGGGATGATAACCAAAATAAGGATGTTGTAAGAGGTTCGCATATGTTTGGAGTGCAAACACTGACCTTGAGATAAAGGATGAAAAAGAATGAAAAAGACAATCATGAACACGATGTGGACTTATGTGGACTTACACCAGTTCAGATGATCCTTTTCGCTCCTACACACGGTCAAGTCTAGAAGAGACCTTCCACCAACCTCACACGCCCTCATCCACCGTCCCACGCAATCTTGCTTTCGCCTCCACCGCGTCGCGACACTCGCGGCACGCGGCCGGACGGTGCGCGGCACGTGGCTGGGCGGCTATGCCGCATCCTCCTCTCATCGAAGCGGTTCCTCTCCATGCTTCAGCTCCGGAAGTGCTTTTGGGAGAGGCCTTTTTCAACGAGGACCTCACGGGAGCGGAGCATGCAGAGTCTAGAGTACACGTCCACCTGCACAAAAACGCCGGGCAGTAAGTACGGGAGAGAAAACGAAGGACAACATCATACGAAATCCATACATACAGGCTTTACCAAGCCATGTACCATTCTTTTACTAAGACATACGACTAATGATTGTACACTACAGACCCCGGTCAACCATTTTTACAAGTCGTGTTTCAGGCTATTATGTATAAACTGGATGCCAATTTCTGGATGCATCGCGCGGAATCGTGTGTCTTTTCATCATTTTCCCTACACCTCCAGTCGTACCTCCTCAGGTTCGGTACTTAGACCCGAACATGGCACCCACCCCAGTCCACCTTCTCAGCAGGTACGACTGGAGGCCTAGGGTTTTGGATCCAATGCTCTTCCTGGACCTGACGGTCCGTCCGTACGAGAAAACCAACAGGACGTCCAGGCTCTCCTCTGAGGGGCCGTGCTACACTGCTATGCCGACATTTATAGTACACCGGTACACCGCAGTATGATAAAGACGTGCTGGTACAGGTACCTGATACTGCTACTGCCCGGATCGGATCCAGTCCTACTTTCTCAGAAGGTGACGTCTTCGACACTCTTGAGGTCTGTAGGTGCCCACGCTTCAGTACCGAACACACGACGCACGGGTCGATCTCCCAGGAGACGAGCCCCGGGGACTCGACGCCGGGTGTGCCGTTGCCTGGAGCGGTCGTGCATCCGCAGAAGTGGAGCGAGGGGCAAGTGAGAGTCCTTTGGCCGCAGAAGTGTCCGTAGGCTAGACCATCTTGGACCCTTAGTCAGCAGTCCTATATTGCTTTAGATGGGATTTCGTTCAAAACCACTAATTACTGAACCTTAGCAAAGGACCTAATTAATGGATAGTGGCCGAACGCACAAAAAAGAGACGGGCTTATTGGGGGGAGGAAGGATCAACAAGCGGCCGGCTGGTGCCTTGTGTTAAAGCGAAAAACGGGCATGATTAGACATCTTGAATCTTAAACCTTTCCCAAAAGATCCAGGTCTGATTATCATATGTTGTGTTATGTTATGTACTGTACTGTACTGTGATGTGATGTATGTATGTTAATTATGTATGTATGTTTGTATGGATGTATCTATGTAATGTATGTAATGTAATGTATTGTATGTGATGTATGTAATGTAATGTAATGTAATGTAATGTAATGTAATGTAATGTATGTGGTTTCATGTAATGTAATGTAATTACTGTAATCTAATGCATCTATGTAT